>OY987195.1:9701085-10050983 GCA_963920755.1 Cartodere bifasciata
GCCACATTTACCTCATATTTTTGCATAAGTCTACACTTTCTTTTGAAATTTTTATGTCACTTACCACTGTCACTACATTGAAGTAAGTTTTTTGCCAAGTCAAACGCAAAATATCGGGTACTATCGTGGACATGGAATTTAATTACTGTTTACTACTGGTCATATCCTTTCATTTGATACCCATATCGTGAGAATAGTTTAGCAAAAGGTCATCCGCCATTTTGTTGTGTAGGCCATATTAAGTTTTTAGGACTAAAAAAGTACCATTTTGCATTGTCACCGGACTTCTACATGTGTACAAAATTAGTCAAGTGTAAGTGTTTCAAAATCAAGTTGCAAGATTGGTACTACACAAACACACATTACATACACTTGGTTTCACAAGACACTGGGACACTGTCAAATATCTTTTACTAAATTTATGGGTATTTTGTAACTATATTCGTAAAATATGAAGAAGCAACAAAACATCCACAATAAATATGATTAAATTGTGGCTAAATTAAGGTCATATTTACCAAAAGAAATTTGACAGCGTCCCAGTGTCTTATGAAACCAAGGGTGCATTGCGAGTTAAATAAAAGCTTTTAAAAATATCAAAATTTTGGATTTAAATGAAAATTTGATTAATGCGTGCCAGAAAGCATTATAATTGTGTTTCTGTCACATTGTTCAAAAATGCCTAAATATTGAACACTGTGGTATGTGTGAGGTGGGTGGAAACACTTAGGATGTAATATTTGATTAGAAATGTATTTTCTTGATATGATTTTTAGCTTAAGATCTAGCTTGCCATGTTTAGTAAACTTCCAATAAAAGTAAGAAGTTCAAGGCTTTTAAGACAAGTTTACAGTCATTTTTGCTTACAAAGGCTTTTTATAGCACGTCGGATTTCTTACTTGTGACTTAAGTTCCTTGAGTTGATTGCAGGGGCGTATCCAGAAACCAGTTCTGGGGGGAGCACCAACATTGAACTAAGGTTAACTGATTTAAAAAATCGCTAAACACAATGCTATTTCTTGGCTCTTGGGGGAGGGGGCACGTGCCCCCTAGAATCAATTTTTGCTTTGTAAATATGGTCAAAATAGGGGCTTAAACATCTCAAGTTTTTTGCGAAGTGTACATTAACAAGAAACACTTCTCTGATGTTTTACTAAGATTATTGTTATCCTAAAACAAAATTATTTAAAAAAGGAAGTATCTTCTTACTATTTTTCTTGCCGGCAGCACATTTTACCTAATTTATTTTAATAATACATATATATTTGACGCATTTGTTGTCAAAATAACATTTGAGAACTGACATAAAATAACCCTATTCACAATAGGGTAAAATTCAAAAAATCAAAGGTGGCTGATAAAAAATCGATTTAAATTCCATGTCCACGATAGTACCCCATATTTTGCGTTTGACTTGGCAAAAAACTTACTTCAATGTAGTGACAGTGGTAAGTGACATAAAAATTTCAAAAGAAAGTGTAGACTTATGCAAAAATATGAGGTAAATGTGGCCTTAACATCCCAAGTTTTTTGCGAAGTGAACATTAACAAGAAACACTTCTCTGATGTTTTACTAAGATTATTGTTATCCTAAAACAAAATTATTTAAAAAAGGAAGTATCTTCTTACTATTTTTCTCGCCGGCAGCACATTTTACCTAATTTATTTTAATAATACATATATATTTGACGCATTTGTTGTCAAAATAACATTTGAGAACTGACATAAAATAACCCTATTCACAATAGGGTAAAATTCAAAAAATCAAAGGTCGCTGATAAAAAATCGATTTAAATTCCATGTCCACGATAGTACCCCATATTTTGCGTTTGACTTGGCAAAAAACTTACTTCAATGTAGTGACAGTGGTAACTGACATAAAAATTTCAAAAGAAAGTGTAGACTTATGCAAAAATATGAGGTAAATGTTTTTGATAGTTTATTCGTAAAAGGTACACTTTCTCAGAAATTTCAAGTGGTAAAAAAGTTTTCACTTTAATTGGGCTATTAATAAAATAAATAAAATTACAAAATTCTCAAAGGTAAAGAATTTACATGTAGTTTTTTTAACACTACCAGTGCTTAAAAACAAGCTTCTCCAAAAACATGAACAACGCACTTTTAAACCTACAATAATTTATGGAAACAATCCTTCTGTTCAGGGTTTTTTAGCTTTTATTCCGAACATCAATATTCATGTATCAAAGGTTCAAACTAACCACAAATATTGATGTTATTAATGCTTTTATTACGTCTAAATTACCAAATGTATCCTTTGATATAGTTGAACTCACAGTTAAATCGAAACAATACAGGAGCTTTAAATTAACAGTACCGGCAAATTTCAAGACTTTGATATTGAATGGCGAGTTTTGGCCTAATGGTGTAGCGGTGAAACGTTTCCTTGAGAAAAGGGTTACCTCTGATAACGAAACTGCAAAGTCTAACTTGGGAAATAACGCTGTGAAACCTGCACCTGTGCCACCGGGCCAAAATTTTTCCATGGAGCTTGCAACAACCAACCCTCCGTAGATTCTGGAGTCTACCTTCCTCTTTTGCATGTGAACACACAGTCAGTACGCAATAAAATGCTTGAACTTGAATTGTTTCTAACCACAAGTACCAAAACTTTTAAGCTACTCTGTTTCACTGAAACCTGGTTAAAACAACATGAAGCTGATGCCTTTTTTCTTAAGGGGTATGCTGTCGCTAACAGTTACTGCCGTAGTTCGTCTGTCGGGGGCGGTACTATTATTCTAGTCCATGGGTCACTATATGGAACCCCAGAAATGACTTATGCCGTTATTCAGTTGAACACGTCTGTGAGGTTGCAGCTACTGAAATTCGTGAACTAAGACTGTTTATTATATATATATGTATATAATATATAAATATTAAACAAGCAAAAAAAGAATTAAAATCATTGTTCTTAAATTTTCCGCTTTATTCTAACGAAGAATTCTTTTCTATGAATTTCACGTAGTATCCGAAAGTGCTCACACCTCTTTTTATGTATTACCAAATGTTTGTTAATTATAATAAAAAAGTGATATTGTTGTATACTTACTAATTAACTAATCAAATATGACCTATGTTATATTCTCAAATGAGGATCTTAAACATCAATAAATTTATTTATTTATTTATCGTCCCCCTTCAGAAAATTTTGTCTCATTTTTAAATGTTCCTGATGATATTTTATCTAATTGTCGTATTTTAAATCTTAATGTTGTTTTTGATTTTAATGTTAATTTTTTAAATGAATGTGACAATAATCTTATAAACCTTTTAAACTTTTTTAAGACATATAATTTTTATCCTGTTTTAAAGTCTGCTACAAGAAAAAATGCATGCTTGGATCACTTTTTTGTCAATTTCCAGGATTGGTGTTCACCGGACGTGTTTGAAGCATCCTTATCTGACCATTTGGCAATTTCATTAGATTTGAAATTTATTCAGCCTACTAAAGTTTCTACAATATACTCGTTTAGACCTTTCTCCCAACGAGGACTTTTTAATTTATTTCAGGATCTACAGGGTGTTGATCTGTCTGGTGTTGTCGATGAGGGGATCCCAATTGATAGAGGTTTCGCGCTTTTTATAGATGTAATTGGGCTTAATTAACAAACACATGTCTGTGAAAACTAGTTGTGAAGATTTTAAAAAAGATGGACAAATACCATGGTTTACAGGTGAACTTATTAAGATGAGAGACACCTTTACGTTTTTAAAGGAGTTTAATTCATGTTATCCAAGTCCTGAAAATGAAGCTATGGTCAAAACTTTTAGGAATAATTACAGGAAAGCTGTGGAACTTTCAAAGAAGACTGCGAACGGGGAATATCTGAGATCGGCGGATAATTTTTCCAAGGCAACTTGGCAACTTATCAACTCACAGCGGAAAAGTCCCTCGAATGCAAATAATGTTATTGGTATGGATGCTGATGACCTTAACGTATTTTTTTCTACTTCAGCTTCAGTATTAAATAATGATCTTCCCCCTTCAAAAAATGATCCCAAGGATTATTTTAAAAACTTTATTAAACGAAATAATTTTCGTTTTACTGAAGTAAGTTTTGTTAAGGTCCGTGATGTTATTACTTCTATGAAGGTAAACAAGTCTAAAGATATTTATGAGATCAATACTGTGGTGGTGAAGTGCATTCAGGGCATTATCATTAAACCCTTAACTAAACTATTTAATCGTTGCATTCGAGATGGCGTGTTTCCAAATTGTCTAAAGGTATCTAAAGTGGTGCCTTTACCTAAATAAAGAAACCCTTCCAGTTTAAAGGGCTATCGGCCGATTTCGGTTATCCCTACGTTCGCAAAAATCTTTGAAAAATTACTCTCTTCTCAGATTACGGATCACTTTGAAAATATTAATTTGTTCACCTCCAGTCAATTTGAGTTTAGGAAGAATAAGTCAACCTCCTTGGCCATCATTGAAATGGAAAAACTAATTGTCAATGGTTTTGAGTCTAATGAGTATATACATGCTGTCCTGTGTGATTTGTCGAAGGCATTTGATTGCGTTTCGTCCCCTATTTTGGTTGACAAACTTCGGTGATACGGATTTTCCAGTAACGTAACAGTCTTAATTTAATGTCATCCTATCTATCTAATTGGAAACAACAAACCTTGTGTAAGGGCAAGCTTTCGAGCTTCAACTCGCGTCGTTGTCGCGGTCATGATGGCTGCGTGTACGTCTTGTGCTAAAAAAGTTAATTTAAATTATGATGATTACCTCAAGTGCTCCAGAGACAAATGCAATGCTGTTGGCCATGCACTTTGCTTTGGGCTATCCATTGAACAATTTGTTGAAATCAAAAAGTCTGGCGATTATGAAAAATGGGTATGTAATGCATGCCTCGATCTATTTAAACAAACCCAGTCCCGCCTAAATCTGACAGCAGCTGCTATGAGTACTGACGTCGTACAGCCATTGGTAAACGAACTACCGAGCAACCTATCTACCTTAACGGTGGAAGATCTACGACAGCTTATCGCCAGTGGCGTTCATCAAGTTTTAAATAGCATGTTGCCAGATCTAACCAAAAATCTTTCAAATCAAGTCGTGGAACTTCAACATCAAGTTACCGCTCTTAAAACTGAGATTTCCCGCTTAACAAGTATTGGGCCTTTGGCTATGGATACTGATGTCGTTTTCAATAAATGCAAACGTAAACGTACTACCTCTTCCGACATTCTTAAATCTCAATCTCAAAGCAGAACTCCTCATACACCAACTTCTGCGCCACCCCTTTCACAAGCTCCAGCCCCATTTAAATTTACACCCCAACCGAATGCCAATGCAAACAACAATGCATTTAAATTTAATTTGCAAAATCAAAATGCACCAGTTTCTTCTCAAAACAACAACAATGGTTTTCAAACGCATACAAATAGACGCAAGAAAAAATCGTTAGGAACTGCCCCCGTACAATGCAAGGACCGAGCGTTAAATAATGCCTTCATGGGTCATGAAAAGAGGGTCTGGTTCCATCTCTACAGAGTTCAACCACATGTCACGTCTATTATTATTAAAGACTACTTAACAAATCTGGCCCACACCAAAAACGCAGCCCTAAAAGTTTACGAGCTTCCTGCCGAGAGTGACTCAAGCAAGTCCTTTGCAATTGTTGCACCCTGGGACCTAAAACCTGAGCTTGACAAAAATACTTTCTGGCCCCGAGGAGTGGGTCACAAACGTCTTAGTTTTGAAAAATTTGGCAAATATTTAAAGAAGAAAAATTTTCTGGTCTGAATCCAAGCTCCCCTTATTCAACATCTACCCACGGTGACCTTTCATCCATCAACCTTATTCATCAAAATATTCAGTGCGTCCGTAATAAGTGCGGCGAACTTGAGATTGCTCTACAGAAACTGTCCTGCCATATCTTGTGCCTTAGTGAACATTGGCTTTTGCCAAATGAACCCTTTCACTTACCTGGCTGGACCACTGCTGCAAATTTTTCGAGAGCTAGCTCTATTCACGGAGGAACGCTTATTTTGGCGCAAAATCACATTGAATTTTGTAACATTGTGGAGCTTAACTCCTTAGCGGTCGAACTTGATTGTGAAGTTTGTGGCATAACCTGCTGCGAACTAAATTTATCTGTTTTGTGTATTTATAGATCACCTAATGGTAGCTTTTCTAACTTTTTACTCATTTTAGAAAATGCCCTAAATGTTCTTAATCAATCTTTTAACATAATCGTTTGTGGTGATTTTAATGTCCATTTTAATTGTAATGATAGTAAATGCAATCAACTTTTGGAACTATTTTTTTCGTTTGGACTGGAACAAACAGTCTTTGAGGCTACCCGTGCTCAAAATTTACTTGACAATATCTTTGTTAACTTTACTAATGTGGAATACTTGTCGGAAATTCATGATTTAGCTCTTTCTGACCATAAGGCTCAAGTTTTATCTATGAATATTCCCTATGTTAAAAATCACGCAGTAGTGAATAAATGCAGACCTATAACACATAAAGGATTAGCTTGTTTTTACCGAATATTAAGCAACTTAGATTACAACTATTTAAGCAACTTGCATGAAAGTGTAGAAAGCTTATTTTACATCTTTCAGAGCAACATATCTAATGCATTCTCTATTGCATTCCAGAAATCAAAAGCAAGGTTAAGAATAATGGTATTAAGTGGTTTTCCGCGGACCTAAAAAAACTTCGGGATTACTTCATTTTAATAAATGATATGTACAATCGTTATAAAACTGATTCTTTGAAAATAGCCCGGGATAAAGCAAGATCAAATTATCGATCTGCTGTAAACCTTGCCAAAATCAAAGCGAATGACACATTAATTTCAAATGCAACTAGCTCAACAAAAGCCATGTGGACTTTTATTAATCAAAGGCATTAAGACCAACCAATCTAAATTTTCTGCGACGGAGTTTAATGATTTTTTTCTATCCACTCCGATTACCTTATCAGATAACATTCCGATAATAAATTTAGATCCAATAAAAATCTTAAACAACGGTGTTCCCATAAGGGCAACTGCGAAATTCAGCCTTCAGTAAATCAGTTTTGTTGAAGTAAGAGATATCATAAGTTCTCTTAAAAACAGCAACTCTAGAGATGTGTATGGGCTTAGTGTTAACTTTCTAAAACGAAATATCAATTCTTTGGTTTATCCGCTTACTAGATTAATAAATCGTTGCTTTAATGATGGTCTATTTCCCAAATGCATGAAAGTTGCAGTGGTTATTCCTATCTCGAAAAAGGGGAGTTCTGATAATATTAATAACTTTCGGCCAATATCATTATTACCTGTGTTTTCCAAAATAGTTGAAAAGGCCATTAGCAACAGAATAATTAAATATTTTGAAGAAAACGCCCTCTTTTCCAAGAGCCAGTATGGCTTTCGCAGGGGCTTGTCTACTGCGGATGCCATACTTGATTTTGTGGAGAGGACTTTGAATTGTTTTGAAAATAACTCTTTTCTAATGTCAACTTTTTTGGACCTAAGTAAGGCTTTCGATTGCGTACCCCACTCCATTTTGCTTCAAAAGCTAAAAATGTATAATTTTGATGATAAAAGTTTGTGTTTACTAACGTCGTACTTGGCTGACCGTACTCAGCTGGTGGCTACTTGTGGATCACGATCAAAAGAATTGCCTGTCTCAATTGGAGTGCCCCAAGGCTCTGTCCTTGGGCCTTTACTATTCTTAATTTATGTGAATGATTTTGATAATTATGAAAGTTGTGTAGATAGCGATCCAAAACAATAAAATTAAAGTTGAATGGCGGGAAAAAGGATCAATAAAGAAAACCAGTTTTTAAATAGTCGACGTTTCGTCCAATTTATTGACTTCCTCAGGACACTTTAAGAAAAATAACGAGGGGTAATTAGTACCAAAAAAAATTTGTAAAAGACAAAAAAAAAAAAAACAAACAAAATGATAAATTAAGTAAGTAACAATTAAAAAGTAGTTACAACACAAACAGAAAAAATATATTATTATTAAAAGCATTGAAAAACAAGGGTTAAAAACAGACTAAAATTGTAGATTAGCAGCACAAAGTAATTAAAAGCAAGTACTTACATTTAAATTAGGCTTCTTATGTTAAAATGGTGTGTATAAATAAAAACATAGAGCATAAGTATATAGTAAAAATATAGACATGGCACAAAACACATTAAAATAATAAGTTAAATAAATTAGTTAAAAGCAAGTAAGACGTACACAAAGATTTATAATAAAATGATTCGGTATCCGCTCTATATGGGTCAGCTGTTTATCCTTTCGATAATATTGTAGTAGGAGGTGCTTAAATTTTCAATATCTGTCCTTTTATTAATGCTATTGCTATGTTTTTTAATTTCAATCATTTCATGAAGGATACGTTTGTTTAAAAAAGGTTGCTTGCCAATGATTTGTGCATTATTAAAATCGGACATATGAGTGGTAGCAAAGCAATGGTCTGCAAGGGCTGTGTTGGTGGTTTTTGGCCCTTTTTTACAGTCCCTTTCATGTTCCTTGAGACGGATCGAAAAATATCGGCCACTTTGCCCTATATAGCATTTGTTGCAAGAAGCACAGTTTATATACAAAATAAACTGTGCTTCTTGCAACAAATGCTATATAGGGCAAAGTGGCCGATATTTTTCGATCCGTCTCAAGGAACATGAAAGGGACTGTAAAAAAGGGCCAAAAACCACCAACACAGCCCTTGCAGACCATTGCTTTGCTACCACTCATATGTTCGATTTTAATAATGCACAAATCATTGGCAAGCAACCTTTTTTAAACAAACGTATCCTTCATGAAATGATTGAAATTAAAAAACATAGCAATAGCATTAATAAAAGGACAGATATTGAAAATTTAAGCACCTCCTACTACAATATTATCGAAAGGATAAACAGCTGACCCATATAGAGCGGATACCGAATCATTTTATTATAAATCTTTGTGTACGTCTTACTTGCTTTTAACTAATTTATTTAACTTATTATTTTAATGTGTTTTGTGCCATGTCTATATTTTTACTATGTACTTGTGCTCTATGTTTTTATTTATACACACCATTTTAACATAAGAAGCCTAATTTAAATGTAAGTACTTGCTTTTAATTACTTTGTGCTGCTAATCTACAATTTTAGTCTGTTTTTAACCCTTGTTTTTCAATGTTTTTAATAATAATATATTTTTTCTGTTTGTGTTGTAACTACTTTTTAATTGTTACTTACTTAATTTATCATTTTGTTTGTTTTTTTTTTTTTTGTCTTTTACAAATTTTTTTTGGTACTAATTACCCCTCGTTATTTTTCTTAAAGTGTCCTGAGGAAGTCAATAAATTGGACGAAACGTCGACTATTTAAAAACTGGTTTTCTTTATTGATCCTTTTTCCCGCCATTCAACTTTAATTTTTGATAATTATGTCGTATCTTCAAGTGTCACTAGCTCGGTACAGTTTGCCGACGATACGACGCTTTTAGTACAGCACAAAAATTTTGCACATGCTAAGCATTTAAGTGAGGGTATTCAATTGAAGGCCTGTGATTGGTTTTGTGCTAACAGGTTGGCAATGAACCCACACAAAACTTAAAATATGCTTCTAACGTTGCGTCATTCAGACTACAGTAATAACAGTCATGTTAAATTGCTTGGTGTTAACATTGACTCCAGCCTAATTTGGAATACTCACGTCAACGAACTAGCAGCTAAATTAGCAAAAAATACATATGTTTTGCGAAGTCTTTCTAAAAGTGTATCCACTAAGGTATTATTAACTGCGTACCATGGTTTATGTTCTTCTATTATGTCTTACTCTATACTAGCCTGGGGTAACTCCTCTATGGCTAAAGAAAAAATATTTAGAATACAGAGACGAGCTGTTCGTATTATCGGTGGCATTAAATATAGAGAAGATTGCAGGCATATCTTTATTAAATTCAATATCCTAACCTATCTTTGCACCTATATTTTAAGTTGCTTAATATTTGCGTACAAAAATCAAAACAAATTTGTAAAACATAGGGATGTTCATAGTCACAATACTCGCCACAGTTTAAACCTTAAGCCTAGGTACTGCCGACTAACGAAATCCCTTAATAGCCATCAAATCCAAAGTATTGCCATGTTTAACAAACTTCCAATAAAAGTTAGAAGTTTAAACTTCAAAGTTCAAAGTTCAAAGTTCAAAGTATTTATTAATATCATAATAAACATTATAATATAACGTCACATTTAAAAAATATTTTCGTTTACATTTATACAAAACAATTTAAAATTTAAAATACAGAGTTAAAATGGGTAGGCATTCTCCAAAAATTCTTGAACTGTATAGACCGGCCTGTCTAAAAGCATTTTCTTGCATTCACAATTCAAGACTTTTAGGACAAGTTTACAGTCATTTTTGCTTGCCAAGGCTTTTTATAGCACGTCGGAGTTTCTTACTTATGACTTAAGTTCTTAAGGAAGGTTGATTGTGTTTATATTCAATTTTTGTTAATTGTTCTTTTTCTATTTCTATTATTTATTTTACCATTTATTAATTCAATTTTATTACTATTAATCAATTGACGCGTGTAATACTTTTGTAATAATCACAATAAAATTTATTCTATTCTATTCTTATTGAACTTGGAATTTGGTGTCCCACAAGGTTCAGTGCTAGGACCACTACTCTTTATTATTTATGCAAATGATCTAGCAGCCAGTGGCCCCACTCTAAACCATGTTATGTATGCGGGCGATACGACTGTTATTGGTAGGGTTCGTACCATTGTGGAGTCGGCTGATTTATTCGACGGGGCGCAGTCAAGTGTTTTTGAATGGTTTTTAACTAATAGGCTAACTGCCAACGCAGCCAAGACTTAAACCATGACATTTAGCCATAGCGTTATTCTAGACTCTTTTTCGAATCCTAAGATTGTAAAATTTTTGGGTGTTCTTCTTGAGCCTAAGTTGACGTGGGAGGAGCACATTTTAATTCTTTGTAATAAGCTATCCAAAATCATTTTTATGATCCGTAATCTGGTGGTTTCAGTCCCAGCCTGTGTTGTTCTTACAGCATATTACTCCCTTTTTCAGGGTTCCTATACTTATGGCATGTTGGCCTGGGGTCACTCCGCACACTTGCATAGAGTTTTTCGAATTATTTTGAAGGAATTTTAGAGCCGACATAAAAGAACTATATCGTGTGTCCCGCAAAAAGCGCACGAGCTCATTACTTTCAACGTATACTTTCTACAGAACTGAAATTTTAGCAGTTGTCTAAGAGGACTTTTAGCCTTCTTTTACATGTATTTACAAAAATTTATGACTTCTGGTTTAAGCGGAAATGACATTAATTTTGTATTTTTAAATGGAACATCCTGTATATTTTGACATTTTTAGGAACATTCTTTTAATAAGAATACAATCGATTTTAAAAAAATAATGTATCACCAATATTAACGATTCTATAGCACTTTGAAAATGAGCTAATTTGGTCCTACAGAGAACGCTGCAATCTATGCTTCAGGACTAAGATAGACGATTATGATGAAATTAGGTGATTTTTAAAGAGCTATAGAATCGTTAATATTAGTGATTTATTATTTCTTTAAAAACGATTGTATTCTTATTAAAAAAATCTTCCCAAAAATGTCAAAATATATAGGTGTCTCATTTAAAAATACAAAATTAATGTCATTTCCGCCTTAACCGGAAGTCATACATTTTTGTAAATACATGTAAAAAAAGTCTCCTTAATCAAATCCTAAACTTTCAATTCTGTAGAAAGTATACGTAGAACGTTATGAGCTCTTGCGCTTTTTGCGGGACACACGGTATAAAGCTGAAGGTATACTTACAGTGCCATCTATGTACATTTGGATTTGTCTTTTGTATGTTAAGCAAAACTTAACATTATTTACGACATTCGGTGACAGGCATGGACGTAACACACGAATTAGCGCAAATATTAAACCGAGGGGAAAATCGATGGGTGAAATTGTGTACACTAATTCACAAATTCTAGAATTTGTTGACAAATTCTTAACAAATTCTTGACAACTTCTAAAAATTCTTAACAAATTCTACAAATTCTTAACAAATTCTACAAATTCATAACGAATTCTACAAATTCTACAAATTTTTAATAAATTCTTAACAAATTCTTCACAAATTCTACAAATTCTTAACAAACTCTACAAATTCTTAACAAATTCTACAAATTCTTAACAAATTCTACATATTCTTGACAAATTCTACAAATTCTTAACAAATTCTACAAATTCTTAACAAATTCTAAAAAAATTTACACTAATTCTTCCATTGAATTGCCCCTAGTATTAAACCAACTTTTACACGCATCTATAAAGGCAGGTTTTCTGTTAATTACTGGGGTGGGGACCCCAGTAATTAACTTTTCTTTAATGTCCTTCCGATCACCATCCGTGATCTTGATTTTCGATCTTTTAAAAATTCTACCAGGTCACTGCTGGCTGTGCCATTTCGAATTCTACTCAAGCTACTCATCTGCGAAGAGTATCTTCTACCCATTCTACATGTTTGATGAGTATCTGTCTGAGGACTTTGTCACTTAGTTATTTCTAGTTTGTATATTTATATTACCTCTTTTAAGACGGGACCGGTTGCTTAAGGTGGCAGGGCACTTAATTTATTTTAGATTTTAAGAATTCCGATTTTTTTTTTATTCTAAAATGATTAAATTGTAAATTGTCATGCACCCCGACCTTAAGCAGCCGGCCCCGTCTTAAATATGTAAAAATAAAGATGCCGCAAAATATTTATTCTGCATGTGTTCATTCATTCATTCAAAAAAGCTAAACCTGATCAATTTAGGTGTTGATTTTTGATACATGAGCGGTTATTAAATGTATTTACGGAATAAGTACTTTAAATTTAAGAAAAAAAAATTTTTGCGTTCAAAAAAAAATAAAGTAGGTTTTTGGTTTTTTCCTTATATTTTATATTTTTGATATTATTTTAAAACCAAACTTTCTGACTCCAAAGAAGGAAATATGGTCAATCTAATCCTACCATTAGATTTTACAAATTCCGCTTGGTTTGTGAATCTTGAATGATTCAAACGAATACTCTTCTGCACAACAAACTGCCGGCCCCCTCTTAATTATATGTATTTATCTAATTATTATTTATTATTGACATGCCAACAAATTTGGTGGCAACAATAAACATTTATTTATTTATTTAACCCATTTTAAAAGGGGCCCCAAAATGGGTTATAAATGTTTTTATTACCTTTATTGATAGTACAACTTTCATGATGGTTGGACAAATCGTTTGGTAAATATTTATGATTAAGTGTTTTTAGTCTACCTGTTTAAAGGCCATTATTTCCAAAGGGGGACACTTTTTCAAAAAACTGTTTTTACCATGTCTTAGTTTTTTACAGCTATCTCTCATTAAAAAAAAAGCACATTGATCGCGGACACCCTGTATATCATTTATGGCAAAGAACACTGGTATGCTCGAGGCTTAAATAAAATTCGTTTATTTTCTGCGCATCACATCATGTGGTATGAAACCAAAGCGGGAATCTAGTCACCTAGTTCAAACATATCGAGTGAGCAAATAAAAATGGCCCATAAGTGGGCCATGAGGATTGTCAAAATATTGTTAATTGACAGATTTTACATTGTTCATAGCCTACTTAGGGGCCGTTTTTATTTGCTCACCCGATACATAAAATATGAAGCGGTTTTAAATCTAGTCACCTCTTTCAAGCTTGTTTTTTATTTGACGTTTATGTGTCAAGCAGTTTTAAAAACATTTCAACAAATTTTTATGGTGTTTTTAATTTTCCAAAAGATTTTTATTGTTATTATTATTGTTTATTATTATTGTTTATTATTGTTATTGTTTTTATTTTTACACAAGTAAAGTTATTTGTTTTTTATTTACTTTTTAAAAACTACTTTACGAGCGATGGCTTATTGTGCGGTAACGGGTTTTAAGAACCATTGTGTTCTTACAAAAGGGAAAAGCGAAATAAAATATCACAGATTTCCAAAGGATGCGGAGTTAGCCAGAATAATAATAATTGCTTGTGGAACAAGGAAAAATGAAGTTAACATAAAAAGTGGTTTGTGATATTTTTTTTATATATAAGAACATGTTTAAAATTACTTAATAAACCTTCTAGCCCATGTGTGTTCAATCCACTTTAACAAGCACTGTTTTTCAACACCCTTAAAACATCAGTTATTAAGCTATAGTCCGAGGAATTTTCGCAATTTAAAATAAGACGCAAAACCGACGAAAAATTTTCCTAAAAACAAGAGCCTGCAAAATAAAATCGAGGAAATTGAAGCTCAAAATGAACGCATAAGAGCATCAACTTTAAAACACCAAGAAATTGAAGGAATGATTTACGTTCAAACGGAAGTGTTACCAAGTGCAGTCGAGGAAAATAATCCTAATCCATAAATTTTTGAATTAACGGCGTAAGTTTTATTTTTCTTAGTAAAACTCAGCAGATTTTAAATTTCAAATTTTTTTTAATATGGCGCAGCAAACCAATGCACCAATTGCGCAAAATACGAACTAGAAATTGCTGAACTAAAAGAAAACATAATTCACCTGGAGCATGAGAAAAATAAACTGCAAGCGATAAATAAAAATCTTCTGGAATCTAAGGACACTACAGCCATTTTAAGTAAAATGTTTACCTCAGGGTAGATTAAAAAGTTGTTAAATCCTGGACGAGCAGTGTCGCAGTGGGCACCAGATGATATATCATCAGCTATCTCATTACGAAGTGTTAGCCCAAAAGCTTATAGGTGCGTAATCATTATAATGTCTTTGTAGAAAAAGTGAAGAAGAATTAGTAATAGCAAACGTTGTTGGGGTTGTCCCATGGTATCGAAAATGTTGTTTTAATTTGCATATTCTTAAAGAGTACTTAATAATTAGTCTATATGCCAAAAATTAGGTTTTAATTCCTTCTGGTTTCTTAGTAAAAAAATATTAAAAATTATATGTTGGTTCAAATTTTTAGTCATTTGGCGACCGTTAAAAAGAGAAAAGTGACGTCACATCACGGAATTCTAGAAATGTCAAGCGTTTGACATTTCAAATAAGTTAAACGTAAAGTCGTGTTGTATTGTGTTTTTGTGATTAAAAATTAATAACAAATCAACTACTTTCATGTTATATGTAATTTTCCTATATATTGTCAGGCAAGATAGGGTTTGGGCCCTTATCATGCAGTTTGGGGGTTGCCACCGAGGCAGTGTCAATAAAAGATAATAAATACTACATAATTTATTATGAACTAAAAGGACTATTACAATAAGAGAGGTCTACTTACCGAGAGAAGTCACTAGAGGGATCAAACCATACACACACTTAACATAACAGAACAGAATCCTGATGTAACAATCTGATAGCTATTTATGAGAGAGCTCAAGGATTGTTACATCGTATAGTTTATGAGTGCGTGTATTTAGTAATAATATCCCTGTACGTGACATCCCCCCGGCTCGTGATTTCCCCACCCTGGAAAATAAAAATGAATTTACTAGAAGAAAAATACATCTAAATAGAATAAATTTGGAAAATGAAATGTTGAATATTCCAATTTGCTTTACATAACATAACGGAGTGGTGAACGCATGGGGTGGTTCCTTGGGTAGTCCTGGTCATCCATCAGTATCGTGGTCCATCCAAAGGCAGCGGTGCGGACTGGCAGAACATTGGCTTTAAGAGACAGGCTTGGCGGGAGACAACTTTGTGTGGCAGCGTTGAAGGACTTGATTGTTGAAGAACCGTCATTGGAAGTGCAATAGGATTGGTTTTGGCAGGGTTTTGGGAAGGTTGATCGAATGGTATTTCAGCAGGTTTGGTCTGGTTGTGGGTAGATTGAATTTTGAGGGATTTTGAACATCTTCTTGTAGACAGTGAACATTTAAACGTTTTAAACCAAATGTTTAGTTTGTAGGATGAGTAGAATTTGCTTCGTGTCTTGGTATGCTGAACTTCATCTTCTAGGGCGTAGAAAGAGTACGGGACGTTTTCATAATCAAATGCTGATGAATAAGTTCGAAAGTCCATTTTGTTGTTGCTGAATTTGCTGCCAAAGTAGTTTTTCAAATATTGTGAACCAGCGGAATCAACTGCCTTCACAACAGCTTGCCAGAAGTGTAGTCTCGCCATCTCACCTTCTCGGAAGATTTGATCTGGAACTAGCATTGGTTAAGGCCTGGGACGAACTCTCGAAGATTTCTTCTCGGACCACCAAGGAATGCGTAATTTTGTTCACCACTCTAAAAAAAATAATACAAAATAATTAAATCATTGTTTTAACAAAGTGGAACATTGTTTACTATTTTTTATTAATGATAGTAAATAAAATTTAAATATTTACACTTGTTTGTTTTTATGAAACATCAAAATAATTATTAGAAAATATTTTTTAAATAAAAAATAATATTTTTTGTTTTTGTTTAAAAAAAAGTTTTTAAATTGGAAAAAATTAATTGTTAATTCGAATTTTTTTCTTTCTTGAAAAGTGTGTAATCATTTAAAAAATGATATTTTTTTTTATTACGTATAGCTTAATGCTTTAATATTAAAACCTTGCGTTGTAAAAAATTATTTTATGTAATCGTCTATCGAAATTAACACTTTAATATTTTATTTGCTAGGTTTTTTCAAAAAAAATAAATAATTCTTTTTCTACTTTTGTTTTTAAAATACTAAAAGTTATTGTTTTCATATCGATAAATTTTTTAAATAAGTATTTACCTAATTTTTTATTTGTTAAAATATTTGCAAATTAAAAAAATTGATGACTTATAGGATTCTAAATATGCATTACCTAAACAATAAATTTTTACATGACCAATAACTTTTAATTACTTATTATTTTTTATTAATTAACTTTTTCGATATTTTTAAAATATACAAACTTACTTTTTAGTCCGATTTTCTGTACAAATATTTTTAAATGCGTAAGTACTTACATTTATTAATTATACCATCTTCTGGTTATTATAATATATTTTTTTGCTTACATACAGTCTTTGGTTGAGATAATACCGGCCGGTCTTTATATTTTATCACGTGTGCACTTTATATCCATACTAAAAAAAAATGATTATTTTATCTAAAACAAAATTATATATATTAAAAATAGGCATAAATATATTTATAAATGTTAAAAAATGCAATTGTAAAAACTTTACAGAGCATTCCTGAAATGCCACAAGAGGTTCCAAAAACTTCACTGAAGTTGTCCTCATTGATTCATTATCACTTTCAATGTCTTTGTCGTCATATTTTATGCTATCGCATTGTAGATTTTCTTGCTTACTGTTCTCATCAAAACATGTAAAATTAAAAATTTCATTTCGTTTGTCCTTCTTGGTTACTTTTTTGTAACGGTCCTTATTTTTCTTTTCATAATCAATATTGTCATCTTTTTTATTCTTTGGGACTTTGTATTTGTCAATATTTTCTTCACGTTTATTATACGCCGCCGCGTAAAACCTTTTTGAATTTTGTAAATGTATATCTTCGTCATAATAATCTGATTCTTGATCCTGCTTGGACAAATCTTCAAAACAATATTTTTTCTTGTCGTAGTAATCGATTTCTTGTTTTTCAGAAGAATATTTCCTTTTGCTAGAATAATAATCTATTTCTTGGTCCATATGGGATGAATTTTCGTGTACAAACTTTCTGTCTCCGTAGAAATCGTAATCCTTTTTTTCATATTCATTGTTTTTTCGTAATTGGCCCTCTAGAACTTATTAGAACTTATTAATTTTTCAGTTCGATATTCCTTTTCATAACTCAAGTTTATTGGTCCTTCGTTTTCATAACTGTAGTCGTCTTCGTAATATGGAAAATATTTTGTAGTCAAGTTTTTACAATTCATGTCGTTTAGTTTTAAAACGACAAACGTTAAGTCACTTACACTATTTTTCAAATCTGAAACAAATTCGTAGCTCAACATATATTGAGTTAAGTCCTCTTTCAAACCTATCTCGAAAATCTTCGAAGTTCATACTTTCGTAAACGTCAAAATATAAGTTGAGGAGTTCATAAAAATACGTTTTTATGTCCTCATTTTCTAGTTGCACTCGCACATTCAATTTAAATCTTAATTTTCGTTCGTATTGTGGTCCTTCAAATTCTTCATAAACATCTTTTTTAGTATCGGTCTACGTTAAAGAAGAATTTTCATTTTTATATCGTAAATACCATTGGTAGGCGTATCCTTCTAAAAAATTACCTAAGGGACATTCCATATAAAATCGACCAATCATAGTTGCTATTATTTGATTTGTTTTATATTTGGTGGGTACAATCCTTACCCATGGTAAAGGTGGAATTTTTTTTTTTTTTTTGAATTTTCATAATTTTTCTTGGCTTAGATTAAAAATTGAATTTTCCGATTTTGCGATTTTGGAAGATTAAAATTGGTAGTAATTTTAAGTTGACAATAGACACTTATTTTTATTAAAAAATCAGGAGGTGCATATTTGCACTTCTTCTCTACTATTAAGTACCTCAAACTATTGAAAATGATCAAGTTTAGGTCTAAAAAAAGCTATGTGGGACTGGGTAAATTTTTTTTTTGATAACTTTAAAATGTTAATGTGCTAATGGAGATTCATAAAAAAAAATATTTTTTTTGTGATTTAACTTCGTTTAGAAACAGCTAAGCTTTAAAAATGTTACCGAGTACGTTAAATTTAAACAAGATCAAATCATAATTTAAATTCTTGAAAGATTAAAATTAGTACTAGTTTTTAGTTGACAAAGGACACATCTTTTTATAAAAAAAAATATGAACCGCATATTTGCACTCCTTATCTACCAGGCAGCTATGGAAAATGACCAAATATGGCACTAAAAAAAGTTATGTGGGACTGGGTAAATTTTTTTTTTGATTATTTTAAAATGTTGTAGGAGTAATAGAGACGCATGAAAAAAAAAATTTGGTTTGTGATTTAACTTCGTTTAGAAGCAGCAACGGTTTTAATATGCTACATTTACACAAAATCGAATCTCAAGACCGTTTATTTTTTTTTATTGTTTACTATGTCCTTGGTAACATTTTAACCTAAAAATAAAAAAAGTTTACTCACTCCCACATGGCTTTTTTTAGGTCCAAATTTGGTCATTTTACATAGTTTAAGGTGCTAACTATTAGGGAAGGAGGACAAATATGCAGCTGCTAATTTTTTATTAAAAAGAAGTTACCAGGAGTAAGCACTGGACCAAACCTCAAAAGGATTTAAAATCATGCAGCAACTCGAAATCCGAATTTTGGTCGATTATACATGGAATGGGCCCTAAAAGATAAATTTTCTGTGAATTATTCCAAAAGTTACATTCTGCACTTCTTTCGAAATCCTTAAAAAAATGAATTGGGTTTGAAATACAAGGATTAAAATTTGGGGGATGCGTGTAGGGAGGAAATGCGGGTTGCATTAATTCCATGTTGGCTGTCTCTATTGTTGCTTTTGTCATGTCTAATGCAAATTTATAAAAATGTTGATGTTTATAATTGAATAGATATACTTTGCTAAACATTACTAAAAAATTTATTAACAAATTATTACGAAATCATTATTTTGTAAACTTAAGGTCAGTGTCAATAGGTATTATAAATAACTAGGTGATTGTTTTTAAAATATTTTAAAACAATTATGTAGTCTTATTTATCACGTAAATTTGGTTAACATTTTTTAATTATTTTTTATTCGTTAGTTATTGCAAAATTTTTTAAATTTTAATAAAATTATTGTAGAATACTAAAAATTACATAGCGTACATGGGGGAAATGATAAAAAAATTGGCAAAAATTTTAAAATTTCTGTAAATATGTGGAAAGATGCACTATTCGCTTGGCTAGAGGTACGGGGGCTGCAATATGAAGATTACAGCCCAGGAAAGAAACAACAGCTTCTCCACCATGTCAGGCAAGATAGGGTTTGGGCCCTTATCATGCCGTTTGGGGGTTGCCACCGAGGCAGTGTCAATAAAAGATAATAAATAATACATAATTTATTATGAACTAAAAGGACTATTACAATAAGAGAGGTCTACTTACCGAGAGGAGTCACTAGAGGGATCGAACCATACACACACTTAACATAACAGAACAGAACCCTGATGTAACAATCTGATAGCTATTTATGAGAGAGCTCAAGGATTGTTACATCGTATAGTTTATGAGTGCGTGTATTTAGTAATAACATCCCTGTACGTGACAATATTTCAAGAAGCTACTGCATATTACCCAAGTAACACAGCTTGTATGTATATTAGTTGTACAATCGTTAAAGCAACTTTACTTATGACTGCATAACTTATATAAAATAGTGGTATTGTACGATTATACAACCACTCTATCTACCAATTTGGGGAAAAAATTATACACTAATCCGACCATTTAAGTGCATATAAACACTGTTTTTAAAAACACTAACAAGCATTACGTTAGGACGTTTTGCAAGAAGGTCATATTGAAACCATTCCATCCCTATGGATAATAGTCAGGACGACCACATTACGGCTGATTTACGACTCTTAACGTTTAATTCGCATGCGTCAAATATATAGTGGAATGTTTTAGCATCTGCAACAAACAAGGTATTTTGACCATCGCTATAATATACCATAAATATTGAAAACCCAACATCTGTTATACCTAGAGCCAGACCCTACACAGATTTAAAACATATCTTCTCTGAAATTAAACTATGTCTACCATTCTGTTATTGCATTAAACATTTAATGATAAAATTATTCTTATAATATTACCCCAGCGGTGGGCTAAATACAGAAACAATTCCACATTTACTGCAAATATGATTATTATGCATAACTTAAAACAAAAGGGCCTTCTAATTAATATAAAATAAGTAACATTTTAATCGTAGATTGTTTGCATTATTTTTTACTTTTGGCAAATTTTCACAAAATTAATAGGAAACAATTATTTTTAATTCTGTAACAAAATTTTGCAAATAAATATTGATGGCTAGGCTTTCTTAATATCTGGTAACTAAAATAAATATTTTGCGGCATGCCCAAAGATAAATATGGCCGACATAATTGAAGGAACCATTAATGGCGGGTGAGAAAATAAATTTAAAGAATGCAGTGTTGCCAAGTACCTTCCGTGTTTATTTTAACGATTTTAAATAAAACTAATTGTCTATACCTTTACTTTATAATTTCAATGTTTATTTTATTAACAAATCAGATATATGTTACTTATTATTTTTATTAAGTAAGACGTGCATGTTCTACGCCGTTCTACGCATATTTAATTTGAAATTTTTTTCAATTTAAGTATTAAGCTTTTATTCTTTATACAAAAAATTTTACTTTGTAAAATAATTATAAACATAGGGTTTGCTTTGATTAATAAATTGTGAGGGATACCTATTTCTATTTTGCATCTTTAATTTGTACCCTTAAGTGAAAATAAGGTGTAATTATTTTATATGAATCATAAAATATAAAAATTCGTATGTATTACTGATTATGATTTTGATAATAATTCTTCAATTTTGCTGTTTCATTAGATAAATATTAATACCTCACTACTAAAACTAAATCTTACAAATTATTAATTTTCTAGACTTTATTAAATTTTTAATTAAGTTTTAATATTAGTAGTGCTAGTGTTCAAATTAGTAATTTTTTTCCACTATCCTAACTTTAAAACAAATATTTCCACTTGGCAACATTGCATACATGTTTTAAAGTAATGTAACAACAGCCAGAATTTAATAAAATAAAGTGCTTCTTAGACTCCTACAAGTGGTTTTTAGAACTGCTAATATTGTAACAATGAGACGGTTATATTATAGCTTACACGTTATTAATTTGTAATTATACTAAAACAACATTATGTTTACATATTAAAACAGTTGTATAAACTAAAAATATGGTATGAAGAAGACTATAATACGTGTAACATTAAATTAACCCTTATAAACCTGTATTGCGACTGCTCAAAAAACTTATTAGCGACACACATAAACTTCGTCGTAATGTAGTCGTACAGTGGTAATTCAAACGAGGATATATAACTGACTTAACGCTTTACGGCTTATCGTTTTGTATACGTTATTCAAACATATAAATTAATATTATGTAAGAAAAGATATAATGTAGTTTTTAAAACGGAATTAAAACCCATGTGCTTGACGTTTACAAAATGTGGAATATGTATAAACTATAATAACGTTATTGGAAGTTATCATGTTCGTTTTACAACTTTGTGTTGCTTGGGTACAATTGTTATTATTATAATGGAAGGTTTTCTGTAAGACGTAAGTACAAAATTATGAAACAGCAGCTTCACAAAATTATAGATGTATGATTTTAGAAACTATACAGTTATCTTGAGTGTCGACAAGCTAAGTTGGGTCCCTTTTCTAAGAACCCTTAACCTAACCTAACCAATAACCCATGAAGACTAAACAAGAATTATCGTCGTTTTTTTCTCCAATTTCAGCAATTTAAACGAGTGCGAGAATAGAATAACTTAAAAAAACCCAATCATCTCTAAAAGCAAGGAACTAAGAAATATAAATATAGGTAGATTTCCTTTCCCAGCTTGATTTAAAGACAAGACAATAGTTAAAATAAAGAGTCTCGTGAAACAGAATTAAGTTATACATTTTTTAGAACAAGAAATTAACCACTTTAAAATTAAAGGAATAATGTAAGAAATGAAAATCCTCGGTATTTTCGGCAATTTATTGAAAAAATTCCTTAAAAAGGGCTAACCAGTTTCGATCAAGGGCTCCTTGGTCGAACAGAAGTTTTTATTTGTTATAACAAATTCTTAAAAAACAAACAAACGAATTTGTTCTACATTTTTTATAACCTTTGAGTAGGAAATAAAAATACCTTTAAAATGAGGTGTCACATGACCCACCTTTTCATTCAAAAACACAAAATAAAAATTTTACATCTTGTGCAAAAGTTAAAAAAAAAAAAGTTTGATGTAAAAATTTAGTGTTTTTTTTAAATAATTATTTAAAGTTAGTTTTTTAGATGGTTTATTAACATAAAAGCTTATACTTCATTACAGTGTACCCCTTTTGACGATTTTCTGACTTTGTTACTAGTGATTGCAAAACAAAAAAAGTGTGCGCTTCGTTTTATCTGTACATAACTTAACCATCTTCGTATTACAAATTCAAACTCCAACATGAATCTTGGCGTTCTAACAACTTGCACAAGCACAATATCTAAATTTTTAAACATTAACGACTAACGAGTCGTTAAATACGTTTGTTTTAATTTTAAAAGAAATAAAACTAATGAAAGGGAAAAGATCAGCTGTCTGTGACATATAGCTGTCACAAACATCAAGCCATTTTAGAAGTTCGTGTAATGCGTCGTTTATGCAAAATGTAAGAAAAATGTAAGAAATTTCTCATAATTACCCCCTGCCTGGCCTTTCCGCCTTAAGGAAATATGCAGCAACCTTTAACGTTGGAAGGTTTGCTGCATGGTGTTATTACACTAATGAAAAACGTATCTGTTAATTACGAAGATATTGAACGTCATTGCGTCATATGTTTTTGATAAAGTTTCTTTGAGTAATCGCATGGACATTGAGAAATAAAATGAAATACTAGTTTGGCCGCATAAAAGTTGCCAAACTGTTATGGCCAGGGGACTTATTGGTAAATGGAATCTACCGGTGTATTATAAATTTGACCAACCTACGACAACCGAAATTATATTTGAAATAATTTCGGAATTATTCAATGCTGGATACATTGTTGTGGGAATGGTGAGCGATATGGGTACCAGTAAGCTGTTATTTTAACCATCCGAATGACAGCAGTTTTAAAGTACATGTACACTTGATTTCACATAAAAGAAATACACTGTCAAAGTTTGTTTCAATAAATTTGGCAATCATTTTTTAATTTCTGGTTATTTCTCCACTGTATTCATAAAATATGGCAAAGCAACGAAACATCATAAAAATTATTAAATTATGGTCAAATTAAGCACAAATTTACTTAAACAATTTTGACAGTGTACCTCTTTTATGTGAAATCGACTGTATTTGCTGATGCCCCGCATTTGCTGAAACTTATTCGTAACAATCTGTTAGACAACAGTTTCAACATTGACGGCAACCAAATTTCAACTTCTTGTTTTGAAAAATTACTCGTCGCTTCATTCACAGAGTTAACTTATGCTCACAAACTAACAAGGCGTCATCTGGGGGTAAAAGGAGCGGAGCGTCAAAGAGTATATTTAGCAGCTCAAGTATTTTCTAATTCGGTTGCCCATGCTATTGAATATATTGGAATGAAAGGGGACATGCCAACTGGAAGCTCTTGGGGCACAGTTTCGAAGTTTGTCCAAATGGTAAACGACTGGTTCGATTTAGTAAATTCGCGGTCTAAATTTGTAGGTGCGTACCTTTTAATATAAAAGCTAAAATCTCTATAAATTTCTTTATGTTATTGAACTGCTTGTTGTCTCGAATGTATATTGCCCGCCCTAGACATAACGTTACTTATTTGACTGTGCAGTCGTCCTTGTACAATTATTTTTGACGACTGACGTGTAAAGACTAAATCTTTGCAAATTTTTAAATTGAGTGTGTTGTATATACTCGATGTAAGACTTTAGCATAGCACAGGAAGTCGTTGTATTTGATCGTCACAATTTATTGGATCGTCTAAAGCTGGCTTAACTTGATTATTCTGTGCCGATATTAAATTAAAAAAATATTTAAAATCTCCCCAAACCACACTGATATAAATAAATTTTGGAGTACACATTTTTAAACAGCAAACAGTGATTCACTTCAAAATATTAAGAACACTGGACTATGATCAGGAGAGTTAAAAGCAAACCTTGCGTTTCTAATGCAAAAAAGTGAAATTTTTAAATTTTTAGAAAAATGAAGTAATTTTGTTATAATAGGCAATTGTCCAACGGCACCAACCTCGCCAGTCAAATTGAATTGTTGGATAATGTTACGGAAACAATTGAAAGCATGAAAGCCATCGCAAACTGGTACCTTTTCAAAAAGGAATTATATTGACCAATAGGTCATTGAAATCTATGCATGAGTACTTGAATATAAAATATGACCTTGAATATATTCTTACCGCTCGTTTAAACCAGGACGTTCTGGTAAATATGTTTTCGTATCTTCGGGCAATGGGAGCCGCTAATGACCATCCAGCACCTTTGGATTTCCGTTATAGACTAAGATGGTATATTTTAGGAAAACATTCAGCTGCTATTTTTACAGAAAACAGAAATACAATGGAGTCTATGAATGAGTCATGCTTAGTGCAACCTTTGTAAATTGTAAACTGTGAAGATACTGATACCTGTATATCGGAAAGCGTATTAACTTCATTAGTAGCAGACTCTCCATTAACAGAAGATGTCAATTTTGAATTCGGCGAGATTATGGAGGAGGAAATAATTAAAAGAAGTTCATTTATTGAACCAGAATTTTCCGAATTTGTGGATGACTTCGATGCTCCATTCGAAAGCATTATTTTTAAGGACAAAGTTAATGGAGATATTTCAGTTTTTTTGACAGGGTATGCAGCTTGGAGATTTAAAGACAACTATGATTTAGCGATACCAGATTTGCTTCTATTTATTTCCAGAGGAGCTTTACTTTATCCAAAACAGGATTTATTAAATGCAACTTTTATATTGGACGCCGAATTTTATGTCATGCATGAAACTTCCCTAAGTTGTGAAAAAAATATTTTTAAAACGTTAGCAAACAAAACCATATTAAAACTGAAGGAAATTTCGTTACCATATGAGGTAATTCTTTGCCTTAGTAGAACCAGGACGAGATTTAAACCGAAAAATTAGCTTCGAAAATTCAAAACGAAAATTGAAAACAAAAATGTCCAAATTTACACATACAAAACGGTAGTAAATAAATAGGTAATTCGTGCCATTTTGAGAAATATTAAAAAAAAAAAAATGATTAGATTTAAGTGAATTGGTTAGAATTTAACCTTTACAGATGTTTTTTTTTGTAGTTATAAAATTAACATTTTATGGGATGCTGTTTGCAGTAATAACCTAAACATATTATTATTATGAAAATTCGCCTATAATTTAAAAAAAGAGTTTCCGAACACATCGTCTACTTTTTGAGTTCGTGTAAACATTTTTGTTAAAGGATGAAAACTGTTTTAAATTGTCCCCTTGCGTTAAAAGAAGTAATTCTACTTGGTTAGCCAAAAAAATCCTGTACAGAGGGGTTGTAGGATGTAATAATTTCATATCTGTTTTTTTTTTGTAAAATGAAACAACCGAAAAATAATTATTTTTTAACTTCTTATCCTTATCCTCTACTCATTATTTCATTTTGTTCAAAAAGCAATAGTAGGGTTCTGGATCTGGATTTAAGTAGAGGTCAACTTAAGGTTGATGCACTTAGGCCTCTTAATTGGGCCCATTGTACATGCCTCCAACGACAATTCCAGCTTCTGGTTCGAATCTTTAACGTGCCTGAGTATACGCACACGGAACCACCGGCTTTACTTCGCTTTTGAACGAAGGTGTCCTGAGATACAAATATCTCTCCACTAAACGTGACCGGCAGCCTTTTTCAATTTTCATTTCATCATATTAGGGTTCTTCCATATTTAATAAGACTTTTTGTAAAATTTTAGTTCATTTCTCTAAAGGAAATGTACTATTGTAATTGTAATTTCTGAAAATCGATGTTTTTTTGAAACTGTGCCTAAACGAAGCAAGATACAGAAATGTTAAGGGTGTTGGAAAGATGCTACAAAAAATTACCGATCTTTTAATACTAGAATCATATCGATCGGACCATCCACTGGGTTGTTATTAAAAAATATCACTTTGGTGTATGTTAGGATGGATGGATGGATGGATGTACGGGACAAAAAATTTCTTTAACTGTAATTTACTCAACTATGGTACTAGATAGAAGGTTCAAACTTGGCATAAGTAAATACCAAAGCCTTGTGGTCAAGGTGACCTCAAGGTCATCATGACCACTGGTCAAGGTTAGAAGATATTGCATGCAAAAAAAAATCTAGCCCAAAATATTGTGATTTTTTTTTTCTTAAACATATTCTTTCGGAGAGCCCTTTGTGTTAAAACTTTTTAAAAAAAATTCTATGTCTAGGAAAAAAGCTATGACGTTTTCAAATGTCAATGTTTGCATTGATATAGCTCCAATACTACAATAGTTAGAGGACTCAAACTTGGAGGATGGATACACAAGAAACAGGGGTTCAAGGTCATGTCAAGGTCATATCTTTCTAAAGGTCAATATAATTTTTATTATAAAACAACTATGCTAACTTAAATGCAAGGTAAATGTTGGACATGTTTTTAAAAACACAAAACGTTGTTCTTATGTTTTGAACTTAGTAGGCCATCTTCAGGAAACGGTTTAAAGTTTGACTTCGGTTATCTCAAAGATTACAATGGTTAACGGTTTCAAACTTGGACGATGGATAACCAAAAGACAGAAGTTCAAGGTCATGTCAAGGTCACATTATTTGAAAGGTCAATAGCATTTTTATTACTAAAAAACTATGTTAAGTTTAATGCAAGGTAAATAAAAAAAAATGTTGGACATGTTTTTGAAAACACAAAAGGTTATTATCATATTTCGGACTTAGTAGGCCATCTTCAGGTGACAATTTATAGTTTGACTTCGGTTATCTCAAAGATCACAATAGTTAAAGGTTTCAAACTTGGAGGATGGATAACCAAAAGACAGGAGTTCAAGGTCTTGTCAAGGTCATATTGATTGAAAGGTCAATAACCTTTTTATGATTAAAAAACTATGTAAAGTTAAATGCAAGGTAAATGTTGGACATGTTTTTAAAAACACACAAGACTGTTCTTTTGTTTCGGACTTAGTAGACCATCTTCAGGAAGCGATTTATAGTTTGACTTCGGTTATCTCAAAGATCACAATAGTTAGAGGTTTCAAACTTGGAAGATAGATAACCAACAGACAGGAGTTCAAAGTTATGTCAAGGTCATATTGTTTAAAAGGTCAATAGCATTTTTATAACTTAAAAACTATTCTAAGTTTAATGCAAGGTAAATGTTGGACTTGTTTTTGAAAACACAAAAGGTTGTTCTTATGTTTCGGACTTAAAAGACCATCTTCAGGATGCGATTTATAGTTTGACTTCGGTTATCTTAAAGATCACAATAGTTAAAGGTTTCAAACTTTGAGGATGGATAACCAAAAGACAAGAGTTCAAGGGCATGTCAAGGTCATATCGTTTAAAAGTTCAATACAATTTTTATTAATCAATAATTATTTCCTGGTAAATGCAATGTAAATTTTGGACATGTATATAAAAACATAAAAGGTTGTGTTTATGTTTTGGACCTTCTGGACTATCTTCAGGAAACGCTTTGATTCTAACAAAAAAATGAATGTAACGTAAGAAATGAACTCAAGAGTCGGATCCACCGGTCTCGACTCAGCTAGTTTATGTTGATTCGATAAACTGTTCTTGATTTATGGTGGTACCAAATTTTGTTACAGACGAACGGACAAATAATTAATTTTAAAGTAAAGAAAATAAAAAAAAAAAAAAATTAAGTTTTCTTGTTTTAAGTTAATGTAGCTTTGTTATTTCCTATGTTCTAGAATAGGTATTACGTTTTTGTTAAAGGATAAATAAGTCCCAAATTGTGTTTTTTAATTAATGAGTGTAGCTAAGAAGTAAATTGATAATGGTAAATTCCCTGTCAGTTTCGAATCATAAGTACCTAAAAATAATATGTATGCAAATTTAATTACAAAATCTGGTCACTTAAAAATCGTCCACAGCTTGCATTTGATAGAGCAAACATCTATTTGAAAAAAGAATATAACTTTTTCATACAATATCGTAATCTACTTTTTTTAAACAAAATAGGCACCTTGCTTCTTTTTAGTTTTCGCGGACTATAATTCTGATAATTTTTATACTCCCATATAAATACAGCCATACGGCCAATGGAGATAGCTGTTTATTCTAATGCGGTAGGAAGCAATTTTTACTTAATAAGAAGCGGTAAGTATGTAAATTTAAATTCTCACTCTTGAAATACAACAAGAAGAAAGAATCCACCCACGCAGAACATTTTTCTAGCACACGAAATCCTAAATTTACAGACGTAAATTGAGGATTTCACAAATGGCTTTAAACCTGAAAACTTGATACTGATGTAAACAGTCATTAGGGCTGGTGCTGTAGCCAAAAAAGAATATATTTTATAAAATAACGACTGAGTATTATAAAAATATAAAACACCTACCTTGGTCCTTTGCCGCGCCGTAACTAATAATAATATGAAATTCATTAAATTATCCCCTTTCATGCTGCCAGAATTTTAAAATGATAGCTACAAATTCTTTAATTATTAAATGTGGTCAGAATTAATCTTGTACAAAAAAAACATATTTGAATGCGCAAAGCAGCTTTTCTTTTCACAGTTCAAACAACAATAAATTTGAGTCATTGTAAAATAATTGTTTAAATAAATAGTAGCGGACCTCTCTATAACGGGACACTAAGGGTTTACACTTCTTTAAATAAAAATAAAATGAAGTAAAATTAAGTAAAATTTGACATGTATTTGAAGTAGAGTTTGTTTTGGCTTTTGAGTATTTTGACGTTTCAACTGACAAACAAGTGAAAAAGTGACAGCAACCACATGACGTCCCAAATGCTGGGTCAATGATACATTATAAATCAATTGACGTGTGCACAAAGATATTGCGGGAAGTACAATTAATTTCACAAGAAAAAGGTACACTGTCAAAATTTGGCATTCATTTCTGGTTTTTTATTTACTGTATTCATAAAATCTGACAAAGCACTAAAGCAACCATCATACCTAAATTATGAATTTGATATACAGGATGAGTAGAAAGTAACGCATATTGCTTCTAACGGCGTAAATACTTTTCCAAGCGTCCTAATTTTTTTTAGGTCGATTCCTAGCTTTTTCTTGTGCACTTAATGAAACTAAATTTAAATATGGTTGTGCCAGTTTAAGTAATAAAATGCATTTTTGTTATTTAAAATGGGACACCATTTTTAAATTTAGTTTCATTAAATGCACAAGAAAAAGCTAGGAATCGACCTAAAAAAAATTAAGACGCTTGGAAAAGTATTTACGCCGTTAGAAGTTTCAAATCTTTGGAGGTTAATGATATAGATTTTGCTACTACCCCCCACCCTCAAAAAGGTTGTCAAACATCAAAAATACATCTTAATTATTTTAAGGTATCCAACGATTATTTTTTTAGCTGGATTTGACAATTATATAATAATTTTAATGGAAAAAGAAAATACTTTAAATTTTCCAAAAAGAAATTCCTTACACTATTAAAAATGTGTTAAATTTTTTTTATTTTTAAAAGCATTTATTTTACTCGCAATGTATGTATGTATGTGTAGTACAAATCTTGCAACTCGATTTTGAAACACTTACACTTTATCAATTTTTCTGAAATTTTGTACACATGTAGAAGTCCGGTGACAATGCATAATGGTAATTTTTTAGTCCTAAAAACTTAATATGGCGTCCACAACAAAATTTCGGATGACCTTTTTCTACACTATTCTCGCGATATGGGTATCAAATGAAGGGTTATGACCAGTAGGGTATCCAGAGAATTCACCACCCACAATTCACCGCCGACAATTCATCACCCACAATTCACCGATCTACAGTTAGTCGATAAAACAATTCATCGACACACAATTGTTCGATGGGAGAATTCGCCTAGTATGAATATTAGTTTATTTAATGAACAAAATAAATAACAGAAATTTATTTACCTAGAATAGAATGCCACCAAAATAATTATAGATAATAATTACCTAATGATTTTATTGAAATGACATATCCAATTTGCAGACTTAAATGGTCAAAAACGAATGGAATTTTTTTACATGGGTAAAGGCCAATATGCATACTTTTTTTTGAATTTCAGGATTTTAGACTGACTTATATGAAAGCCCTGGGGGACACGTTTCACTGGGGGATATTAGGTTAGGTAGATTAGTTTAAGGTTTTCTGCTAAAACGAAAATATAAACTCTAGCTATGTCGGTGCCTAACAGTGCGTCCAAAATTGTGTGCATTACACTGAGGGACATATTACTAGGTGTTGTTCTCGGTGTTGTTATGCTTAAAATGTATCAACACATTATCAGAAAGCATTGTAGTTTAAAATCATTTCATTTAATATTCATACTAGGCGATGAATTCTCCCATCGAACAATTGTGTGTCGATGAATTGTCTTATCGATGAACTGTGGATCGGTGAATTGTGGGCGATGAATTGTCGGCGGTGAATTGTGGGTTGTGAATTCTCCTAGAGCCGACCAGTAGTATACATTAAAATATATGACATAATTAAAAATTCAATATATGGCGCCCAACAAAATGGCGAATTAGCTTTTTGTTCAATCTGCAATTTACAATCTACATTTTTTTTGTCCGACCAATAGAAAGAGATTTATTTACCAAAAACTGTCCTCTTTGACCTTTGACACTCTAAAATGGCATGTCGCCGGCACGGGATCGCAGGGGACTTTTAATATGTTGTATATTATGGCAATATAGAGATAATGGTAAAAAAAAGAGTTAACAAATAATTTTTCGGCAGATTGTATTATTTTTTGTTTTATTTTCCTGGGTTAAAAAGAATCAGTTTAAATAATAAATAGATTCAAATGTTATTCTTGAAATTAAAAACGTACAATCTCAATATGAAAAAGCAAACAAAAATATGAAAATAAAGTAAAGCTAAATCTAAAGCTAAAAATCATATCAAGAAAATACATTTTTAGTCAAACATTACATCCTAAGTGTTTCCACCAACCTCACCATACCACAGTGTTCGAAATTTAGGCATTTTCGAACAATGCGGCAGGAACACAATAATATTGCTTTCTGGCACGCATAAATCAAATTTTCATGTAAATCCAAAATTTTTATATTTTTAAGAAAGGAAGTTGGAACCATTCCGGTTGTTGACATAACAAAAGGTAAAATTTCCAGGGGGGAGGGGCCAGAGGAAAAACCATGGGAAAAATAACTCCAGCATACCAGTTAAATTACAAAGAAAGAAATAAACTTAAAATATAATTAATTGAATGATGTGGTTATATTTGATGTTAAATATTTTTAAGTTTCAAATTAAGACGGAAAAATTTTATTCCCCGACCTGGATTTGAACCAGGAACCTTCGAATTGGTACTCCGAGGCTCTTCCAGTTGAGCTACCTGGGAATCCTTCAGTCTTAATTTGAAACTTGATGTCATTTTAGCGCTTATTTTGCTCTTTGCTACTAATGCCATCTATGCGAGAATTTGCATACTCAGGCTAGTTCGAGCAGTACGCTACCTTCCAACCCTCCTTAACCTTGCGTAGGTGACCTACGAAACATGTATCTATAATACTTGAAATAATTGCGTCTTTTAAGACAGACAAACTGAAAATATCATTAATTGAATGATGTGGTTATATTTGATGTTAAATATTTTTAAGTTTCAAATTAAGACGGAAAAATTTTATTCCCCGACCTGGATTTGAACCAGGAACCTTCGAATTGGTACTCCGAGGCTCTTCCAGTTGAGCTACCTGGGAATCCTTCAGTCTTAATTTGAAACTTGATGTCATTTTAGCGCTTATTTTGCTCTTTGCTACTAATGCCATCTATGCGAGAATTTGCATACTCAGGCTAGTTCGAGCAGTACGCTACCTTCCAACCCTCCTTAACCTTGCGTAGGTGACCTACGAAACATGTATCTATAATACTTGAAATAATTGCGTCTTTTAAGACAGACAAACTGAAAATATCATTAATTGAATGATGTGGTTATATTTGATGTTAAATATTTTTAAGTTTCAAATTAAGACGGAAAAATTTTATTCCCCGACCTGGATTTGAACCAGGAACCTTCGAATTGGTACTCCGAGGCTCTTCCAGTTGAGCTACCTGGGAATCCTTCAGTCTTAATTTGAAACTTGATGTCATTTTAGCGCTTATTTTGCTCTTTGCTACTAATGCCATCTATGCGAGAATTTGCATACTCAGGCTAGTTCGAGCAGTACGCTACCTTCCAACCCTCCTTAACCTTGCGTAGGTGACCTACGAAACATGTATCTATAATACTTGAAATAATTGCGTCTTTTAAGACAGACAAACTGAAAATATCATTAATTGAATGATGTGGTTATATTTGATGTTAAATATTTTTAAGTTTCAAATTAAGACGGAAAAATTTTATTCCCCGACCTGGATTTGAACCAGGAACCTTCGAATGGTAGCCTTTCAGGATGCCCAAACCATAAGGTGCCAACCCCGCACCTGGTCGATAAGTCCGCCATATTGGATTTTATGTCAAAATGACAGAACGTCGTATCTCGGTAATGGATAAGTCAATTTGAAAAATTTTTTTTTTGATAGATTTATAATTTTATTAGGAATAAGAAAAAAAATATAAATGTAGTATTATTTTTGAAAAAAGCTAAAATAAAATTAAAAAACCAAAGTCAAAATAATGGATTTTTGAAAAATGGCGCCCAACTTTTTTATTTTTTAATTTTTTTTAAAAATTTTCCTATAAGACTTTTAGCCTTAAGCCTATACTACATTCCAGTTTTTATAAATTCAAATTGTCTTTAAAACTAAGAGAGTAATTTAAATGAAAAGGTCAAAAAACAAGGTTTTTTTTTTATTTTGGCAACGTAAAAACTATCTGGATCAAATTTTTTTTTTATCAGAATGACGTAAAATTTTATTATGAACATTTATTTGCAAAGTATTTTTTAATTAAAGCAAAACCAAAAAAAATATTGGCAAAAAACTAAATTAAAATTTTTTTTTTATGTTTTAATTTACTTTTTGGCCTATACTTTTTTGCCTAATTTTTTTAAAAAAATTTTATTTAACAATTATTAGGAAGTAAGGTTTCCTACATAATCCAGCGTTTGCAGAATAAAGATATCTCTATCAACAAATAAGTTATTGTTAAATAAGTGAACATGCTATACCAGCGATTACTTAATGTTAGTGTTGTTAGTGTACTGCGTAAGCGAAATTAATCTGCATTTTGTGGTAGAAACATGAAATATGGAAAAAATGTTCCTTAGAATATCTAAAAAATATTTGGATATGAAACCCCCCTGAAAAAGTCCCATTAGCCCCCCCAGGGGAGCCCTCTTTATTTAAAATGTTTGGCCCCCCTGGGGGGGGCTCCTGGGACTTTCTCAGGGGGTTTTTATATCCAAATATTTTTTAGATATTCTAAGGAACATTTTTTCCAAATTTCATGTTTCTACCACAAAATGCAGATTAATTTCGCTTACGCAGTACACTAACAACACTAAGATTAAGTAATCGCTGGTATAGCATGTTCACTTAATTAACAATAACTTATTTGTTGATAGAGATATCTTTATTCTGCAAACGCTGGATTATGTAGGAAACCTTACTTCCTAATAATTGTTAAATAAAATTTTTTAAAAAAAATTAGGCAAAAAAGTATAGGCCAAAAAGTAAATTAAAACATAAAAAAAAAATTTTAATTTAGTTTTTTGCCAATATTTTTTTTGGTTTTGCTTTAATTAAAAAATACTTTGCAAATAAATGTTCATAATAAAATTTTACGTCATTCTGATAAAAAAAAAATTTGATCCAGATAGTTTTTACGTTGCCAAAATAAAAAAAAAACCTTGTTTTTTGACCTTTTCATTTAAATTACTCTCTTAGTTTTAAAGACAATTTGAATTTATAAAAACTGGAATGTAGTATAGGCTTAAGGCTAAAAGTCTTATAGGAAAAATTTTAAAAAAAATTAAAAAATAAAAAAGTTGGGCGCCATTTTTCAAAAATCCATTATTTTGACTTTGGTTTTTTAATTTTATTTTAGCTTTTTTCAAAAATAATACTACATTTATATTTTTTTTCTTATTCCTAATAAAATTATAAATCTATCAAAAAAAAAATTTTTCAAATTGACTTATCCATTACCGAGATACGACGTTCTGTCATTTTGACATAAAATCCAATATGGCGGACTTATCGACCAGGTGCGGGGTCGGCACCTTATGGCTTGGGCATCCTGAAAGGGTCCCAAATCATGTCCCAAAGTCAAATTTAGTGTACATCATTTGTCCCTATTATCGAGCCAGCAAAAGGAGTAAAAATGCAAAAAAGTATGATCAAGAATCATAGATGGGTTTTAAAATGTCAACTTCTCAGCAGAGTTGCCAAATTTATAAAACTTTAACCGTATTTTCCTCAGAGACAAAAAAAAAGGATTTTTTTTAGCAATTTTTTGGGGATTCCGAGGCATTCTCCAAAAGTGTGGTGCCCCAATTCTGGAAACCCTGCATAGTGCATAAAAGTAATGCTTTTTCTTTCTCATGTAATTAGACAGAAAAAGCATGTTTCTTACGCACTACGCATGCCTCTATGATTTATCCCCAAATCTAACAAGATTCTATTATTTTAGGTTCATTTCTGAATTTTATACCTAAGGGAACATGGAATGGTAATCCTGTTGCGGCAGTTTTGGTATCATGGCTTTTGGTTGAAATCGTTCTTTTAATTGGATCTCTTAATTTGATAGCACAACTTAATTCCGTACTATTTTTATTGAGTTATTTGGCAACAAACTTATCGTGTTTGGGATTGGAATTGGCAAGTGCCCCCAATTTCAGACCCTCCTTCAAGTACTTTACATGGCACACTGCATTAATTGGGTTATTTGGAACGATAATTATGATGTTTGTTATAAGTCCTGTTTATGCGGCTTGTAGTATTCTGTTATGTCTATTGTTAATTATAATGCTGCATCTTTTTTCTCCGTCGAAGGAAGTTCAATGGGGAAATATTTCACAAGCATTAATATTTCACCAGGTAATTTGAAAAAATATTGACTGCCCATCCCACATAATTAAACAGGTTGCCATATATTATGTAATAAATAATCAATAACAAAAAGTTTTTTCTCGAAAAAAATAGTATTCTGTCGTGCATATAGTAAAACATAATAACTCGACTCGAGTTACTATGTTTTACGTTTGTATGCATATTTTGAGTCTACTCATTGTACCCCACACTTGTTGTTATAAAATTTAAATCCAGACTTTAGTTACTTAAATATTGAAGGTTAAATTTTATATAAGTCAACTACTATACAAAAAAATCCGCAACCAGACTTACGAGGTGAAAATTTTAATATTTTAAGCTTACTTGTTTTTTTACCATCATAAAAAACAATAACTAGAGTTACATTAAAATTATTTCTCAATATACCATAGTAAAACATAGTAAGTCGAGTTCATTAGTTCATTACAAAATAATTATCATAACTTGATTTGCTGTTGCTCAACGCTTCTAAAATGCAATTCAAAAGGACAGTAAGTCTAGGTGAGTAGACTTTTTATTAGTTTTTACTCAAATAAAAATGGGAGCAACTTGTCTCAATCTAAATAAAATTTCGCAAATCAACTTACGTGGTTTTACAATTGCAAATAGTATAGGGCTCACTAAACCTGTAAGTAAATAAAATAGAAAAAAACAAGAGTTGTGTCAAATTGATCTTTTTTTTATAACCATTTTAAAGCTGCCATTAAATTATAGATGTGGTCAAAACTTCGCATCGTTATCTATAAATTTAAAAAAGTTAGAGCAATTACAAGTTAAGAAATCTTTAAATCGCATTTACTCAAAATAGCTTAGTGGTTAAGGGGTAAGAATCTGCAAATTGTGCTCATGGTCTGAAAGTCACAACATATACTCTTCAAGACATTTAAAAAAAAAATGGCTCGATGAGACATTTCGAAATTTTGATAGGAGCCCCGCTGTGCCCCCTTCTTTTTTTACGGCTACTTTATTTTTTTATACCGTTGCGTTTTAACATTTTTTCATGAAACTTTATATTCGGGTTTCTTAGAAGATCCAGTAACCACTTTGGGTTCGCGATATTTTCAAATGTTCCCATGGGCCCCAATAGGGTCCATTAGTACACTTTCCTCATGGTGCATTTAAAGGGGTAACAGGTTGAATTAAACCTTATAACTTGGAACATAAGCTTTTAAGGACATACTCCTGCAATCTATTGGATGAGACATGTCGAAATTTTTGTCAGAGCCCCCCTGCGCCCCATTTATTGTTATTCATCATTTAACATAACCTGTTGGTTTGATTGTCACAAAAATTACTACCTAGGTTCTTTGGATCCCACTTTATGAGTTTAGATGATAAATAGGTTTAAAAAAATGACAGGGGCCCCATTCAGCCCAAAATAAAATTATTTAAGAGATTTTGGTTTGGGGTGTTCCCATTTGCAAAAAGACATGAAATTTGGATGATACAACGCCATTAATGTTCTGAAACGATAAACAGGTTTTGTTAATCGAAAATATATTCAAGGGCCCCATTATGCTTTCGTTAGTTTAAAACTTGACATGCGTTTATCTGGTACCTCACATTTAATTTTAGATAAAATCATGATAACATGTAAAACTGAACGTGTCCTTCTATTAAATCAATGCCCATCCAACACCTAAAACTGTCAGAAGCCCCATAAATAAGGACTGTTTACAATGACGTATATTTCTAAACTCAATAGTTTATTCAAAAACAAGCATTTACAAGCATTTAAAAGTTGTTATTTTGGATGCACATGCTTTTCTTATTTTGATTTTTTCTTACTAAATAGGTATAATTTAATCTATTTTTATCAATTGCCACAAGTTTGATCGAGAAATAAAAAATATTTTTTTTTATGAGATTGCGTTATTTTTTACCTAGACATCTTTGTAACTGATACTTATTAAGGGGGCATCTACTGTTTTAGGTGTTGGATGAGCATTAATTTGACACAGTTGACGCAAATTCAAATTCAAATATTTATTGTTTTTAAAAATTTTTTACAAAATTTATAAACAAGGGTTGAGCCATAGACAATTAATTAATAACTAGTTAATAAAGAAAACTAAAAGTAATAACAAAATAAAACAGAAAAAGAGAAAAATAAAGATAATAAACTATTTAAGAACCTATTCATTTAAAACAAATGCTCTCAGAAGTAGAGCATTAATCACATATTGAGCAATTGCTCTTAGGCGCCCAATATTTATATTAGAGAGCTCTGAAACAAATTACAATTTACGCTCCGAATCCCAGGCATGTATCTGTTCCTAATCGGTTCGTATATTGGACAATCAATCATAAAATGAACTAAAGTTTCAAAACGATTAGAGTTACAAATAGAGCACTGAGATTCGGAGTGAATAATATAAACATCCTCTATACGAAAATTTCATAAATTTAGACGCACTCAGTAGTGCTCCCATTTTAACGATTGCAATAGTCCAATAGGGAAATAACATATAGTAAACACGGACACAACCAGCCTGGCACCACCTCTAGAGTCTAGCCACACTCATCAGTGGCAGTGAGATTCGAACTCACAACGACATGACGCCTCCGATACATCGCCCAGCGACTATACCGTCGCCTACAGCCACCGCCGCGCCGATTTAATAGAAGGACAAGTTCAATTTTACACTTTATCATGATTTTATCCAAAATTAAACTTGATGTACCAGATAAACGCATGTCAAGTTTTAAACTTAGGAAAGCATAATGAGGCCCCTGAATATATTTTCGATTATCAAAACCTGTTTATCGTTTTAGAACATTAATGGCGTTGTATCATCCAAATTTCAAGTCTTTTTGCAAATGGAAACACTCCAAAACAAAATCTCTTAAATAATTTTATTTTGGGCTGAATGGGGCCCCTGTCATTTTTTTAAACTTATCATTATCATCTGAACTCATAAAGTGAGATCCAAAAAACCTAGGTACTAATTTTTGTGACAATCAAACCAACAGGTTATGTTAAATGATGAATAACAATAAATGGGGCGCAGGGGGGCTCTGACAAAAATTTCTCTCATCTCTCATCGAATAGATCGCAGGAGTATGTCCTTAAAAACCTATGTTTCAAGTTACAAGGTTTAATTCAACCTGTTACCCCTTTAAATGCACCATGAAGAAAGTGTACTAATGGACCCTAGGGGGGCCCATGAAAACATTTGAAAATATTGCGAACCCAAAGTGGTTACTGGATCTTCTTAGAAACCCAAATATAAAGTTTCATGAAAAAAATGATAAATCACAACCGTATAAAAAAATAAAGTAACCGTAAAAAAGGAAGGGGGCGCAGTGGGGCTCCTATCAAAATTTTGAAATGTCTCATCGAGCCATTGTTTTTAAATGTCTTGAAGATTATATGTTGTAAATTTCAGACCGTGAGCACAATTTGCAGATAGAGGCCTTATTTTTCCCCTTAACCACTGAGCTAAAATCGAATATTTGAAGTTACTATGTTTTACCGGAGATAACACCCTGGCAAATGCTGCAGTGGCGTGCTATAGGGGGTTAAAGGGGGTAGGTAATTCGACCATTTCAAAAATAAACAAAGGGTGAACCGGATTAAGATAGACTGTAGCTTTATATTAAACAAAATTCAAAAAAAAAAATATGTGCTATTATATTCAAGATATAAAGTTTTGCACTTTGGGGCCTCATATCTCCGAGGGTATATAAGATAGATTTTTTTTAACAATTTTCTGGGGCTCCCTAGCCATGCCCCAACATCGTACCATCGTGTTTATGCGCCATTTTTTGGACATCCTGTATGTGTAGGGCAAATCTTGCAACTCCATTTTGAAACACTTACACTTGACCAATTTTTCTGAAATTTTGTACACATGTAGAAATCTGGTGACAATACAGAATAGTAATTTTTTTAGTCCTAAAAACTTAATATGGCGTCCACAACAAAATGGCGGATGACCTTTTTCTAAACTATTCTCACAATATGGGTATCAAATGAAAGGTTATTACCAGTAGAATACAGTAAAATATATGACCTAATTCAAAATCCAATATGGTGCCCAACAAAATGGTGAATTAGCTTTTTTTTACTATTTTGCCAATATGGGTATCAAATGAAAGGTTCAACAAGTAGAATGCAGTAAGATATGTGACAATTCAAAATCCAGTCTGGCGCCCTAGACAAAATGATTGAAAAACATCTACAGTAAAACTAAAAAATGTAAAATAAATTAATGTAAAAAGTTTTCTTAAGCTTTTATTTAAACGCCCTAAAAAGAAAAAAAATAATGTTTTAAATCCCGAAAATCCCTTAAAAATTTCAATTCCGGAATTTACGGAATTCACATTTTTCGAGATCCCGGGATTTTAATTTCGGGATTGGAGCTCCTACCTTTGAGTCGCGCCATTTTTTTTCAAATCTACAAGGGAGTATAGACAATTGAAATGTTTAGGTCTGTTGCTTACGTAGCGTAAACTTTTTTGTTTATGCCAAATCTGATTTTATGATTATTATTATTTATAAAACATGGATCTCTAAAAAAAAAAAATTTTTTAATGTATTATATAAACTGCTCCAACAAAGTTAGGGATATGGTTGTTTGTCAACCTTCCTAAAGTTATAAAAAGAAAATAACAAATACAAAAAAAAACAAATTAAGGGTTCAATATTTTTTTGGACTTTGATTAAAATGTGGATTTTTCAAATTTTATAATCGGTTCTCAAAATTATTCTAGTCGTTTTTAATAGTAGGTTTACTGTCTTGTTTAATTTTTAGGAAGGTCTAGAAGCCAATAGAATACTCTGGATGATTGGGAAAGGACGTCTCTGGTTGATATGGTCAATTTCTTTAACGTTAGTCAAATTGTTAATCCAACAGTACAGATTCCCACTTTTCATGCCCATATACTCTTTTCTTTTTCCCTTCCAATGGCTTTTGTGATCTGGGATTGACGGAACTTTTCTTAAAAATTGCCTAGATCTTACATTGACTTCGTGAAGACGTTTTTTTACCGTTAAAATGTTTACGTTTAGAAGCACCATCGGCATTCGGAAGCCGTTCCCGCAAGGACCTACACAGAATTAAAGGCTTTCTCCGAACTTAATCTGTAAGGTATCATTCTGGTACTGGTTGCAGCGCCTGATTTACAACTTTAGGACTAGAAGTAGCTTCTGTTTTAAATTGACCGTTATCAAAAGAAGGATTAACAATTTGACTAACGTTAAAGAAATTGACCATATCAACCGGAGACGTCCTTTCCCAATCATCCAGAGTATTCTATTGGCTTCTAGACCTTCCTAAAAATTAAACAAGACACTAAACTTACTTTTAAAAAAGACTAAAATAGCTTTGTGAACAGATTATAAAATTCAAAACATCCACATTTTAAGTCCAAAAAAATATTGAACCCTCAATAAAATAAAAAAAAAACTTCATGATAAGATTTGTTCTTTTTTTATTTGTTATTTTAAAAGAAAATTTTTTTCTAAAACTTTAGGAAGGTTGACAAACAACCATATCCCTAACTTTGTTGGAGCAGATTATTTGAATGCACGTCCTTTATCTACGTTGCGGAATCGTGAATGAACTCTCCCTATTATCACAAATGGCTTGTACTTACTTGCACGCGGGCCCATAACTTCTAGTTAACCCACTGAAACTCTGAAGTCGACCGGTCGAATCATTAACCTTGGGGCTAGAAGACTACCGTAGGCTGTTTCGTCACTCACTCACTCTCATATTTTTTTTGTTTAAGGTTCGAAAATATTTGCTTCTTTTGGACTCTAGAAAAGATCACGTGAAGTTTTGGCGACCGCAAATTTTGTTACTTGTAAACAGCCCAAGATCAGCTTGCCCGCTTATAGATTTTGTAAATGATCTTAAAAAAGGTGGTCTTTACGTACTGGGTCATGTAATAAAAGAAGATCCTTACAAGAATGGTCCAGATCCCACTTTAGCGGCAAATGTAAATTGGTTAAATTTAGTAGATCATTTAAAAGTAAAGGCATTTATTGAGCTTACGGTTGCTTCTACGATAAGGGAAGGAATGCAGCATCTAATTAGAATATCTGGAATGGGTGCAATGAAGCCAAATACTGTGATATTAGGTTTTTTAGATACAGAGACGTCCATAGACTTTCTTTTGCAGTAAGTAAAGAATAGTTAAGTAACAATTTATTTTGCAAAAACAGCTCTTGTGTGGTGCTGCAAAATATTACCAATATTACCATATATATTCTTACCCAAATATTTTTTAAACAATATGGACAAAAAAGAGGCCAATATTACCGGTAGATAATATTCGCAATTTGTCGGTATAACTTTATTGGTGTGACTAATTATTTTAAATTTCCATGGGATCGTTAATAAAATCCAGGGGTAAGTATTAAATTTTTTTTAAACACACAAATTATGAATTAAACATTATTTTAGGAAAGTTAAGTGCAAATAGTTTAATAATAACATCAAACACGATCAGTTTTCGATCATAATCGAAACAAATTAAATAGGAATACAGTGCTCCAATAATATTCCTAAAAAATATCATCATTCTTCCGACATCCAGCAGTTTAGCAGAGGTACTAAATCAGTTTTAAAATTATGACGATTTGCCGAAGTGGACATTAACAAACATTAACGTACATCGTCCTTCACACCCCAACGCTCCACGTCAAAGCTGCTTGCTAGGAGGTTCGCACCAGGAAACTACGCAAAAGGAATTAATAACTTAGTAACGCCCTAAGCACGACACCCAGGTATTTGTTGAAGATTTTTCCGATTAGTTCGGATCGGGACCTTCACAGACTTATTAACTACTTGTAAGTTATACGTCGCCCACATCCCAATACGTCGAACTACCCATAAGAAAGCCAGTTTCGAAAAGAAAACCATAGAAATGGAAATTCGCCGTTCGGAATAAATTTGAAATAAAATTTTTTCTTTTAATAAATAAATTGATTAAACTCTATTTACGACTTTCGAACCAGGCCTTCTTCACTGATAAGTTATCCGAGCTAGGTATGCTATATTACTTTAGATATCGTTATCATCTACTACTACTACTACTATCAGGAAACAGCAACTCGATCATAGATTTCACCCTGTGAAGTTACAGAGGAAGAAAACTTGTCCGACCATAACTACATCAGATTTAACCTGATCCAAACTAAGACACAGAACCCGGTAACTAAACGTATGACCAGCAAAGGAACTGGTTGGAATATCAAAAAGTTAGACCAAGAAAAGTTTCAATCACAGTGGAAAAGTGCCACGAAAACAGTAAAGGAATGCAACTCTAATCAACTCACAAACCTTCTTGTAGATGCTTGCAACGCTTCCATGCCTAAGAGAAAATGTATCAACGGGAGAATACAGGAAAGAATGCATAAAAACGAGAAAGAAAGTTACAAGAAACAACGCTCTATAGGAACGCGGCATGAGGAACGACAACAGCTACAAGACAATTACATAGAGAAACAAACTAAAAAACGCAATAAGAACATCGAAGAGAAAGAAATGGAAAGAACTACTCGACCAAACAGACGGTAACATATGGGGACAAGGACTTAACATGGCTCTAAGAAACTTTAACGCCCGGGAGCCTCCGGTAAAACTTCCAAATGAAAAGGTTAAAGAAATTCTTCAAACACTTTTTTTCGTGCATAAAGAATTCCAATGGCCGGTATTGAAACCGAACGAAATTCCACCTTTTACTAAAGAGGAATTATGCGAAGCTGCCAAAAAACATCGATACAAAAAAGCACTTGGACTGGACCGGATCCCTCCAGAATCAATAATATCCCGGGAGATGGTGACAAGGGTTTTTGTCAATACTGATAACACCTAATTTTTATAAATTCTGAATCTTTGGAAAGCATTGAACCGGAAAATGAGGGTCTAATGGCACAATCGTGGTACAGGATCGATTTATAGTGTTATTGAACTGAAAAATGAAGGTCTAATGGCACAATTATGATACAGGGGAAATTAATGGTAGTCAAAAAAAAAAACGAAAAAATAAACGATGGCGGATAAATTTTTATAGGATTGATTAATTAGGAAATTCCAAACAGGAAATTAAAAGTCTGACGAAAAAAATATGATACAGGGAAAACTTATGGTGGTCCAAAAAAAAACGAACAAAAAAAGTTTATTGATAACAGCTGATTTTCATAGGATCGATTAATTGGGAAATTCCAAACTGGAAAATAAAAGTCTGACGGCCAACTTATGGTACAGGATGGATTTATGGTGATCCAAAAAAAACTTTATTGATAACAGCTGATTTTTATACGATCGAATAATTAGGAAATTCCAAACAGAAAAATAAAAGTCCGACGGCCAACTGGGTACAGGGTCGATTTATAGTGGTCCAAAAATAAAAAAAAAAATATTTATGACCAGGCTGATTTTTATAATATTGGTTAAATAAGAATTATTGAACTGAAAAATAAAGGTCTGATGGCACAATTATGATACAGGGGGAATTTATAGTGGTCCAAAAAAAAATTTAAAAAAAAAATGCTAAATTTCCTAAATCGAATTATTGGGAAAAACTATACTGAAAAATGAAGGTCTCATGGCACAATTATGATACAGGGGTTTATAGTGGTCCAAAAAAAATCGAAAAAAGAAACGATTTTGATGGCAGCTTAATTTTTATAGGATCGATTAATTAAGAAATTTCAAACAGGAAAATAAAAGTCTGACTAAAAAATTATGTTACAAGGGGAATTTATAGTGGTCGAAAAAAAATCGAAAAAATTCTTGTAGAAGATTCCCCTCCTCCTTAAAAAAAAAAGATATCGTCATCATTTTGGCCACATTTTAAAAGTAAAGATATAAACTTTTTGTACAGTACTAATAATTATTATTAATGAACATGATTATTGGTGGGTAGAAAAACTAAACGGGTTAAATAATCTATTTTCCTTACTACTATAACTGTGATTAAGATATTTTAGGATATTTAGTATTGTGGTCTGAATCAATCGAGAAAATAATCGAACAATTATATTTTATTTAACAATTAAATTAATTAATTAAATGTCTAGTGCACCGTCGGACGGCGTTCTAGCTATAATCTAGCAAATACAATTACTCTTTTCAAATTGGTCTTGTGTTATTTTCTACAATATAAAATGTTACAACATAATATTTGCCGACCTTATAGATGCTACTAGCAGAGGAGGTTAGTTAGCCCACAAAAGATGTGGAGAAAATTGGCACTTGTGCCTTTTTCACTTGTCACAAAATGTTAGCACACGAGGATTTATTTTTAAAAGAGAGCTGCCAAAGAGGCACATTAGACACATTAATTATTGAATTTTTTTTTATTTTTGGACACTGTAAAAGTCACAAAAAAAACTCTTATTTTAAAAATTATCAATATATTTTGTAACATATTTTTTAATAACTACTGCAAGCGGCAAAATGATGCTCCGAAGAAAAATAACACTAAGACTACCCAAGCGATAGTGATTTTTCAGTTTATGCATGTATTGGCGGTATGATATCCCTAACAAGCGATCCACAAAGTTTCATCTCGACTCAACAAAAAAAATTTAAACATATGTAGGTCTTTAATAGAATAAGAATGCTTTTATTTAAAATGGAATTGTTAACAATCATAATGACAGAAACAATGAAATTTTAATTCGTCAAATAGAACAATTAATTAAATTATTATAACCTAGTAGTACCTAATTGACACACAATTAAACCAAACTATGAGAGTAATCACTGGTACAATAAAATCTACACCAACGCCTTGGTTGCCTGTGCTTTCTAACATAGCTCCACCTGACCTTAGAAGAAGACATGCAGCTAAAAGGGAATGGGATAAGGTTCAATTTGAGTTGGAAAAATTCCCCTTACATATTGACTTGCAGATGCTTCCACCTAGCAGACTTAAATCAAGGAAGCCCATATGGCAAGAGGAGTTTATTCATCAGCCCTTTTCCATCACTGATAAATGGAAAAATAAGTGGCAAGAAATTGATGATTTAACCAACAAAGAATTGATTGAAGATCCAACGAAGGTAGTTCCAGGGTTTGATCAGCCCAGAAAAGTTTGGAGTATGGTTAATCGCCTTAGAACGTGTCACGGACGTTGTAATGATATGCTTTATAAATGGAATGCATTACCTAGCCCGCTTTGTGAATGTGGTGCATTGCCAGAAACGATTAAACATATTGTAGAAGAATGTCCAAACACTAAATTTGAGGGTGGTTTTCAAGAAATACACCAAATAACTCCAGAAACTTTGAATTGGATATCAACCCTAAAACAGCTGTAACTTTTTCGCTGGGATTTATTGTACCACCACAATTTTGACAACACTGGTATGCCTGAGTTCTTTCCATGGTTTTTCTCGGCCGCGAAGTAAATGCTTTACCAGAATAATAAAAATCGGCCATGGACGTGAAAAAATGAACATCACTTATACCTTTTGGAAATTAAACATCTTCCATTTTATAATGTTCATTTGTACCTATTTTTGACATGTATTTATAATATCATACGAATATATATATATATATATATATATATATATAATAGAATAGCTTCTATTTAATTAGTGACAATCTACTAATTGTTAAACTATGCTAAAAATAGCGCAACATTTCCATCAGTCTGAAGATAGATTTGAACCTGTATTAATCCCCTATATTCCACTTTTTGGGAGCCTGTAATTTATTCAGTATGCAAAACTACAGCTCAAGAAATGGATTAATGCTTCTCTAACTCTACAACAATAAAATATTTTTTAACAAAAATCTGCAACTTCGACCAAAAAAGTTACGAGCTCGTAAACTTTTCAAAATTTTAAAAGTAGACAAGTTGCGAAAGTATATAAAATGTATAGTAAGTTAAAATTTTTGCAGAATAAAGCAAAAAGTCCATTGTTTAATTTACCTGTTAAAAATCCGAAAATGCAACCAACATTTTGGAGGCGATCTAAACATGCTTAATTTACGTAAAAATGACTATGTAGTTTTTCGTCTTGAAGAAGATTCAATATTTTTATTTAAGAACATGATGGGTTCACAATTACGTTTCTTTTAGTAGAACATCAATTGTTTGTGTTATGACTATTTTACATAATTTTAAAATCCGACAAAACTCAAATTTCATAAGGCCCTCCATAAAAAACTTGAATGATTAAAAAAAAAAAATATGAATTTTTTTTTCATCTCTAAAAATCGTAGAATTTAATGTGCAAAATATGAAGAAAAAGCAGAAACACCAAGCGACAAAATAAATTAATATTTGTTGATATCTGGCGGAATGACCCTACACACAAACAATTATTAGGCTCAAAAAATCTTTGAAACTTTTGTTTTGCTAGGATTCAATCAAGTCATTTTTCTGCGTCAAAAGTATTTTATGAAAATTGAAAATATCATAAAATCTTGTAAAATAACAAGGAAGTTAGTTTAATGTATAGATAAAAGCTGTAAGTACTATAATGGTTTTTTTCATTGTACTGCCGCTAAAAATGCCGTAATTTAGTTAAAAAAGCGCGATACTTTTTCCTCCGATTATAGTCCTATACATCCTTAAAAGATGTAACAACCCGGGGGCTGTACACTTACGAATAGAAGATGTTGCTTCTATTCGGCCGAGGTAGCTTGTTAGTCGCAGAAATTAATCAGGGGTTTATTTGCTTGACCTAGTTGATTTCTCGGACGACACCTAGTTTCAGGTTAAACTAGGAAAGAAATAATGCAAAAATTAACGTTTTATATTGTCCTATAGAAACAATGCTATGTTCTGTCAAAAACTTATAATCTATTGTTGAAATCTTCTATCTTCTATGTTTCTTAATTCTAATGGGGATTCGTCAATCCAACGTATGTAAAATGCTAGCAGGGTGTGAATCCTGGACGGGGATTCACAGGGTCGAAGTTGTGTCCGCAACTCTAACAACCCAAGTTTCCGAAATGGTGCAGTGTCTAGAATCTGTAGGGTAAGCTCCCGTAGTTACCCTCGGGATCTGCAATTCAGTGCCTCGTATCTCCAATACGCAATACAATATCTCTATGCTTAAAAACTATTTTCAGCAGTATTCACTTCATTGCCTCGTCTGCTGTATCTTATTTCATACACCTTCGGTACAAAAGATTCTGTCGATCACTCTGCTCCCGTCAGATTAACAATCGAAGAATCGGAATGGCGTCAAAGGCCCCTAAGGAGAGATTTTAATTTCTAAGTAAGTTCTTAAGGTTTGGTAAACACGGCTTCAGTCAGAAGTGTTTAAATGTGAATGTATGTCGTGTCGTGGCTCAGCTCGCCGCCGACTAGTGTAAGGGTATGTGTGTGTATGTGGTGTCGTGGCTCAACGCGCCGCCGACTTATTAGTAGGGATGTCTAGATGTGAGTGTAATGTCGTGGCTCAACTCGCCGCCAACGGTGCAGTTGTGACTCAGCTCGCCGCCAACAAGGGTGTAGGTTAGTGTGCTGTCGTGCTATTTCATACACCTTCGGTACAAAAGATTCTGTCGATCACTCTGCTCCCGTCAGATTAACAATCGAAGAATCGGAATGGCGTCAAAGGCCCCTAAGGAGAGATTTTAATTTCTAAGTAAGTTCTTAAGGTTTGGTAAACACGGCTTCAGTCAGAAGTGTTTAAATGTGAATGTATGTCGTGTCGTGGCTCAGCTCGCCGCCGACTAGTGTAAGGGTATGTGTGTGTATGTGGTGTCGTGGCTCAACGCGCCGCCGACTTATTAGTAGGGATGTCTAGATGTGAGTGTAATGTCGTGGCTCAACTCGCCGCCAACGGTGCAGTTGTGACTCAGCTCGCCGCCAACAAGGGTGTAGGTTAGTGTGCTGTCGTGGCTCAGCGCGCCGCCGACTGGGTGTAGGTGTGAGTGTTTGTTGTCGTGGCTCAGCTCGCCGCCGACTAGTGTAGTTGAAAGAGATCTGAAACGTTAGTAAAAGAGGGTGTCGTGGCTCAGCCCGCCACCGACGAATCAGTAGGGGTGTTTAAATGTAAGTGTACTGTCGTGGCTCAGCTCGCCGCCAACAGGGGTGTATTTATGTGGGTGGTGTCGTGGTTCAGTTCGCCGCCGACTAGTGTAAGGATATGTGTCTGTGTGTGAGGTGTCGTGGCTCAACGCGCCGCCGACTAGTGTAAGTGTATTTGTATGTGATGTCGTGGCTCAGCTCGCCGCCAACAGGGGTGTATTTATGTGTGTGGTGACGTGGCTCAGCTCGCCGCCGACTAGTGTAAGTGTATGTGTGTGTATGTGGTGTCGTAGCTCAACGCGCCGCCGACTAGTGTAGCTTAAAGAGATCTGAAACGTTAGTAAAAGGGGATGTCGTGGCTCAGCTCGCCGCCGACTGATTAGTAGAGATGTCTAGATGTGAGTGTAATGTCGTGGCTCAACTCGCCGCCAACGGTGTAGTTGTGGCTCAGCTCGCCGCCAACAGGGGTGTAGGTTAGTGTGCTGTCGTGGCTCAGCGATACTGTAGCGAGTAGCCAAACTAATTTCTGTGACGATTATAAGACCACTGTTAACTTATGCAGCGATAGTGTGGTGGCCCCGAACGGACCTACTTTGCACCCGCAGAACACTCACTCATCTGCGAATCTCAATAACAGGAGCAATGAGCACTACTCCTACTGCCGCGTTGGAGGTTATTCTAAATATACCACCACTTCACCTTGTAGTAAAGGCAACAGCTATATCTACAGCTCTAAGGTTAAAGAGGGAAGGAACTTGGACAGGGGGACATGACCTAGGACACGGCGATGCAGGCCTTTGGTCGGGCAATGCCCGATCTGTGCTAGCTGATCCTACCGACGTTATTACCCCTATCGACTCCGTTAGGACACAATGCAACCATTTTGCAGGCTGAACTATACGAAATCCTAACATGCGCCACTGAGATCCTAGCCCAAAGGAGCTCTAACAAACATTAAAAATTAACATTAAAATATGCTGTGACAGTCAAAACGCCCAACCAAAAGCTAGAAACTAACATTGGACTGTTTTAATGCCCTAAAGGAGGTAACCCTGCTTAACAACAGGGTAGATCTCATATGGGTCCCAGCTCATGCAGGAATTGCCGGCAACGAAGAGGCGGATGCCCTAGCCAAAAGGCGTGCAACCTGTTTGGCCCGGCAACCTTTCTCGGCGTTGCCCCATCTCTGCAAAAAGAGCAACTAAAGAACTGGACTATATTAATTTTTCATTCTTCGCGAGGAAGTGGATTCAAAGTTTTGTTTTTTCAATCGTGTCATGTCAGCTTTATTTTTAATTGTTGGAATGGAACCTGAGCTTTTATACCAAATCAATGCAAGGTTTGAATTCGTTTTAAATAAATAAAAATTTATTTTCCAACTGCGGTTTTTAACGTGTTTAACGCGTTTTTAACTAGGAAGAAGTAGTTTGTTATTAATGTTTCATTCTTTTCAAGGAATTAAATTCCTAATTTTGGTTCTTTTAAGCGTGTCATAGAGTCTTGTGCTCTATGTCACACGGTATGTATCCATAAAACGTAATCACCAAGACCATGCCTAATGCGAACTTGCTTCTGCCAGACATTTGATTGAAATCTCAATGTGTAATCAGTGATTGTTAATAAGATTGAAGCCTAAATAAACATTTTACAGACTGAACTATCTTGAAAGATACAGAACGTTAAACCCAATAATTGTATTGAATTGAAGCGTGTCAATTAAATAAAAACTAATTTTCATGGTGCGTTTTTTAACGTGGCTTTTTCTTTGTGCCTAAGACGGAGAAGTTGTTATTTATGAATGTTTCATTATTTTTGAGGATGTAGGTCAGAAATGTTGGTCTTCTAAGTATGGCATATCAGGTTCGTCGTCAATTGTCGGTATAGGAGGATATTCATTATCGATAATGTCTTCTTCGAGTGAATAGTCGACTTCTCGAGAATTTGTACAATTTTGTCCCGAGCATTTTTGGCAAATAACTGTACATTTTAAACCGGCTTTACGACAAGTGCGACAGGAAATTAGCTTAATTAGTTTTGGTGGACATTGAACGGTAGGAATTGGGACGTAAGCGCGGGTTGTATTTTTCCATCCCCATTCCTGGGGGTCGACATTGTTTCCCATCCATGATTGTTCGTTCTGCTTCTATGAAATGTTTTACAAGCGTAACCATTTAACATACTGTATTGGCTTTTAACTTTTAATCTTTGTCGTTGTTTAGAAAAGATAGAGTTTTAAATCTCGCAACTGTGTCAAGCAGTATCAAGGTGAATGATTGTGCAGTTTCCATTAACGCGCTTCTTCTTTTTCAAAGAATTTGTCTTGTAAAACAATCTTCTGCAGATTACAACAGTATTTCAAATATGAACTGGCCCCTTGTCCGTTAGCATTTTTTTCAGAGGATGGTATGCGCAGGGGTACATAATGTAGTCTTTATAAGTCCTTTTCTACCGCAACGAACGTTGACTTTGGAACAAATCGACATGTTGTGATTGACGGAGGCTTTCTTTTACATAGAGTTATCTGGGGTACAAATCCTTTCTACTCCATGATTTGCGACCGCTATTTGCACTTCGTCCGCAACAATTTCGGTTCTTCCGTATCAATTATTTGTGATGGGTATTCGGATGATCCTACTGAGGTGGGTACAACGAGTCTAGAGCGGTTAAGGCGTTTAGCGAAGCGAAATTGTCCGGTCTCATTACAATCGTATCCGGATACGATTGTAATGAGCTTTGGGACGCCAATTCATGGCAAAGAATTTTTTTTACCAAATGATGTTAACAAGAAAGCTTTGATTAAACTTTTAACGCTACGTTTTTGTGAAGTTGGTTACTTTGTCGGACAAGCTGAAGGTGATGCTGATACTCTTATTGTCCAAACAGCCCTTGAACATTCAAACCAATTTGATTTCGTAACAATTGTTGCAATATTGACATTCTAGTTTTGTTGACAACACACGGACAAAATTATCAAAATTACCTTAAAAAAATGGGAAAAGGTAAAGCTGTAATCACCATATTCTCCCTTTAGCTTCAAAAATAAGGAACTGGTTCAGCATATTCTGTTCTTGCATGCTTTTTCGTGCTGTGACACCACATCAGCTGCATTTAAAATCGGTAAAGCCAAATTTCTTACAACATTAAAAAAAGTCATAAGCTTCTTTCTTCTTTACATCAATTTCTTAAACAAAATGCTGATAAAAGAATTCTTGTGGTCTTGGACTTAATGGTAGCATTAGATGGAGGAGAAAGCAATGAGGTTCTGGATGATCTTCGAAGTAAGACATTTGCACAATGTATCCGCAGAGGTCAAACAAATCTAGCAAATTTACCACCCACCTCAGATGCGAGTATCCAACATATTTTTAGGACATATCATCAAGTACAATCATGGATGGGAAACAATCTCGACCCCCAGGAATAGGGATGGAAAAAAACAACCCGCGCTTACGTCCCAATTCCTACCGTTCAATGTCCAGCTCCACCAGAACTAATTAAGCTAATTTCCTGTGGGGTAAAGCCGACAAATCTGGAAAGGCCTCCACTTGTCGTAAAACCGGTTTAAAATGTACAATTATTTGTCAAAAATGCTCGTGACAAATTGTACAACTTCTCGAAAACTATTCGACTCGACTATTCACTCGAATTAATATTATATAATAATTAATTATCGATAATGAATATTCTCCTATACCGACAATTGACGACGAACCTGATATGCCATACTTAGAAGACCAACATTTCGGACCTACCTCCTCAAAAAGAATGAAACATTCATAAAGAACAACTTCTCCGTCTTAGGCACAAAGAAAAAACCACGTTAAAAAACGCACCATGAAAATTAGTTTTTATTTAATTGACACGCTTCAATTCAATACAATTATTGGGTTTAACGTCCTGTATCTTTCAAGATAGTCAGTCTGTAAAATGTTCATTTAGGCTTCAATCTTATTAACAATCACTGATTACACATATAAATTGAGATTTCAATCAAATGTCTGGCAGAAGCAAGTTCGCATTAGGCATGGTCTTGGTGGTTACGTTTTATGGATACAAACCGTGTGACATAGAGCACAAGACTCTATGACACGCTTAAAAAAACCAAAATTAGGAATTTAATTCCTTGAAAAAAATGAAACTACTTCTTCCTTAGGATAAACCACGTTAAAAACCGCAGTTGGAAAATAAATTTTTATTTATTTAAAACGAATTCAAACCTTGCATTGATTTGGCACAAAAGCTCAAAAATACGTATTTAGATTTTTCTAAATAAAGTGTGGTTTGGAGAGAATCTTTGTTTTATATTATACAAAAGCTCAGGTTACATTCTAACAATTAAAAATGAAGCTGACATGACACGATTGCAAAAACAAAACTTTAAATCCACTTCCTCGTGAAGAATGAAAAATTAATAAAGTCCAGTTCTTTAGTTGCTCCTTTTGCAAAGATGGGGCAACGCCAAGAAAGGGTACCGGGCCAAACAGGTTGCACGCACGGTTGTGATTTGGTTCACAACCCTTATTGAAGTATCTTGTTTTGTTTAGATGATTTTTTTAGTCTTTTATTTTTGTTTGTGTTCACACAACCTAATTACAGAATTGTGTTTTAGAAGGGACTCAATTTATCAAACAAATGAGTTTGGAGATGATATTTTTCCACTATCTACAAAGAATGATATTGGGCTGGTAGAATTTGTGCAGATGATGGATGATGTACTAAGAATGAACAAAAATTTGTGCCTTACCAGGAATTTTAACAAATTGGATCAAAAAAGGTATAGTTGCGGTCTACAGTATATTAAATTTTAAACTAGTCACCCCTTATTATAATTCGTAATAGTGCAAATGCATTCTTAAAAAAAAAAAATCAGGCCAGCTTTATGCTATTTAACAGTATCGAGTTCAAAGCCATTATTCGCTTTGAATAGAGAAAATGTTTCGAAATTCACACAATTATCATTTAAGCACACACAAAAAGGCTTTTTTTACAGATTGGTCCTTTATTTGCAATATTTAATAATTCACAAATCACCCAAAATACAAAAAAATGTGTTAAATTTTTGCCGCTCGCTAATTAAAATTAGAGCAAACAAGAAAAAAAATTTAAAATGCACAAGATAAAAAAAGATGAATGAGTTGGGCGATATGGACTCTGGCCCAGTCTGGGCTAGTCTTATTATTTTTTTATAAAACAGGGTAGAATGGGTAGAATCTTCAAGCAGCATGTGTGTGCTGCTTGCGCATATGGTCATATGGTTTCAAGTGGTTTCAATTGGTAAAAAAGTTTTTACTTGAATTGGGGTATTTCAAAAAATAAATAAAATTAGAAAATTCTCAAAGGAAAAGAAATTACATGTAGTTTTTATCAACACTGTTTATCAACAGTGTTTAACCCATTTTACAAGGGGTCCCAAAATGAGTTAAAATTACCGTTTTTATTACCTTTATTGATAGTACAACTGTCATGATGGTTGGACAAATCGTTTGGTAAATATTTACGATTAAGTGTTTTACCTGTTTAAAAGCCATTATTTCCAAAGGGGGGCACTTTTTCAAAAAAAAATTGTTTTTACCGAATGTTTTTTCCCAGCTATGTCCCATTAAAAAAAAGTACATTGATCGCGAATACTCGCGATCAATGTATTCTGTATATACAGGTGTCCAAAAAATGACGCATAAACGAGATGGTACGTTGTTGGGGCATGTCTAGGTAACTAGAAAACAAAGTAGCGCCAATACGATGTAATTATATAATATGATATCCATTGTTTAACTATCAAGTCTGTGGTAAATAGGCAAAAGGGGATAAGTATAAAACTGTCATTTGTCCATGTCACTCTAAAAATGATTTTCTTGCAAATATTACACAATATTAATGCAATAGTGAGAAGCTAGCTGATAAAATAGGTTTCAAAGTACGTATATGGCTGACCCAAATTGTAAATATCTAAATGTTTCTATTATATTCGGTGTCCGAAAAACACATTTTTTTAAATGTCAAAAATACTTATCCCGTTTTGCCTTACCTACCTTTGCCTACCACAAAAGTAAACTTTTATTTGCTTTAACCATTAACATTAGTTTATTCTATGACTTTTTGCCCATTTCACAGGAGGGTCTAAAATTTGAAAAGTTTTATTATCTGTGGTTAAAAATAGATTTTTATTATTATATTGTGGCATTTAAAACCGAAATAAAATTGTCAAAATGACAAAATGACAAAATGTAAGTTTTTGATCATACTGTAAAGTGGGCACCGCAAAAGGTGTCAACCAATCAAAAGCTGCGTATCTTTTTATTAAGGATCTTTAGTCTAAGGAACCTCAGAAAATTGTTAAAAAAAAACTCTCAATATGTTGCCCCAAAGTGCGAAACTTTAAATCATGAATATAACAGCTCATATTAACTAAACCATTCAACCATTTGTTTATTTATTAAATGATGAATTACATTTTTATAATTAATTTAATTTTACAAAATTTTTATCAAATGAAGCTGACAACATCGTCAATAAAATCCAATGCAAAAGTGTATGATCAAGACTCATAGATGGGATTTTTAGACTTATTGATGGGGTTTTTAGATGTATTTTCCTAGACTGTGTTACCGAATTTACGCAACTTTGTTCGCATTTTTCTCGATGAATATAACAGATGGATTTTTCTTGACAATTTTCTAGGGATCCCTGAGAAAGCCCCAAGAGCGTACCATCGCGTTTATGCGCCATTTTTTGGACATCCTGTAGGTACTCTAAGCTATACAATGTTTTTCAGCACTACCTGCCAATTTATAGATGTATGGTCGGTAAATTTCCTTAACCCAGGATATAGTGATGCTTTTGATATTACTTCCTTATTTATGCTGCAACTAGCGTGTATTGTCAACATGGTGCCTTTATGGAACAAATTAAAATTAAGATTGTGTGTGTGTGAAGAAACAATACAAACAACATTTTCACTTAATTCTAATGTTCAGAGCCATACTGAAAAACTAGAAGCACTCTTAAAAGATTTAAGAATCTCAGCTGAAATATACAAAGTTCCTGGGTGGACAAATCTCTTGGATATAAATGGACATAATTCGAAACAATATTTAAAAAAGTAAGTAATTTTTTGGTTTTATTATAAAAATAATAAAACAGAATTGGGTCCAGAAAGGCTTCATTTATTATTTATTAATAGTATCTGAGCTGATGACATATTTTTTGGTTGATCTGACTGAAAGCTAATTTTTTGTCGAGTGATATTAGCGGGAAATCTAAAAATCGCACCTGGTGGTTTTTCTTAGAACCTCGTCCTCGTCCTTGTTAGTCATAGAAAAAAATTTTTAATGTATCTATGCCTAGTAGATTAAAATAACCGAGAAAAAACTAAACAAAGTTCACTTGATTTTGCAGATTGTACTAATTTCACCGATTTGACATAAGATCTTTGTTGACGTTTGCCAAAGTAGTAAAAGTTTATTTTTCAAAAAAATAAGTTAATTTCCGTTTATTTTTCATATTTTTGCTAGTGTAGTTATTAATGAATCAGCGAGAATCTACTGTAATACGTTGGAATTAAAATTTTATTTTTTCTTCGCCGCTCTAGCATATTTCCATTAACGTCAATTTAAAAAAAATAAAAATGAGCTATTCTATGTTTTGAATACATTTTTAAAGAATTATTTTAAATAAATCAAATGGAGTAACCATCCTTCGGCAGAGCTACTGTAATGTGTTAAAATTTATGATGAAACACTTAAAAACGAACAATTCATTACAAATAATATTCCTTAAATCTAAAAATGCATTGTCATAAAGTTATGTCAACATTTCGACAGAAAGGGAAGATCTTCTCGAAATGTTGACAAATTTTAACACATTACGTCGTCCCCTAGCGTGGGGGGCTTTTCCGATATTTTTATATAGCACCTTATTTGAAAGCTCTTGTCATTTTCTATACAATGCAAAAAAAATTTTTGTAATTATTTTATAGTTTTTTAATAATTAAAGCATTTTTGAAATTTTTTGGTGGCCTACAAGTAGAAATATTTATTAAAAGCTTGTTTGAAAAGAATCTTCACCAGTAAAATAAAAATCGACCTGTTTTTCAAATTTATTGTTTATCTATCAATTATAAAACTTAATTTTTAGGAATAATTAAAAACTGGTTGAATTTTATTTTAATGGTGATTATTTTTTTAAATAAGCTTTTAATAAATTTATCTTGGCCACCAAATTTTTTTAAATGTGCTTTTATAATGAAAAATGTAAAAAAATATTACAATTTTTTTTTTGCGTATTTGTGTAAGGAATGACAAGAGCTTTTAAATAAGGTGTCACTTGACCCGTCTTGCTAGCTATTTTAAAATTTTATGGAAGCACCCTCCCACGCTATGGAGCAACTTTCTCAATGTCAAAATTTATGACATATTATGTCCCCCACTCCTAATTTAATCAAAAATTGACGAAAATTAGCCCAAAAAGTTTTAAAATGAACACCCGGTTAGTACAAAATAAATCTGATGCAGTCAATTTTGTTGTTGTAAAAGTGTCAGAATAAATGTGACAGTCCTAAAACCCTGTTTACACACAAAGATGGTGATAGCTTATAGGTTGTGCCGATTAGTGCCTTTTAATACAAAGCACAATAATCTTGTTTTTGGTAATAAATGCAACGATATGGTGAAAATTATGGCCTAAGCATCTTAATTGGATTCTTAATGGCTAATACATTTTTTTTCCAAAATCCATGTCCACGATAGTACAATAAATTGCCAAAAGAAGCTGATATTTTAAAAGTTTTGGTCATTTTCTGTAAAGAATTATGTATACCTTATTAAATGTAACATTTTTATAAAAACTCAAACCCGTTCCAACCAATTTATATAAATATAAATGGGTTGGAACTAAAGTTCAAAATATTACTAAAATTTGAAAATATAAAATTTTACACAAAATATTTACTGTTTTAGTGTAAACAACCTCCTTCAAAAAGAAGTAACAAATACCGCTGTAACATTTATATACTTGTCTTCTCCACCCACAAGTGCCGATGAAGCAATAGTTTATTACAATCAATTGAAGGTGATTTCTGATAATCTCCCACCTACTGTTTTTGTTCGAGGTGTTAGTACAGTAACCTCGACACATTTATAATTATTAAACTGTTGTACACAAAACAAAAATATAATTTAATTAAAGGAGCAGTATAACAATTTAAATGATAAAGATGCAACAGTAGCAGCCTAAATACTAAGTAGGATGTCATAATGTTGTTAAAATGTAAAGAGTTAAGTAAATCAGCATTCATATAGAAATTAGGAGTCCCAATTAGGGTAAAATTATAGATCTTGTCAAATGCATATACAGTGAGAGGCAAAAAATCCCCCCCCCTGGTTTTGAACGGTTCAAGACATTGATTTTCAAAAATTGTTGGTTAATTTAAACAAAAAAAACTACCTTTTGAAAAATTTGGATTATTAAAAAATAATAACCCTCAGATGGGGGGACCTATGAACTTAGTTTTTTTTAATGTAAAGAGGGGTCAAGTGACCCCTCATTTGAAAGGTATTTTAATTTCTAACACAATGGTGTTTACCAATTTAAGATATATTCATTATTTTTTTTGCTGGGAGCATCTCAATAAAAAGAACGATTTTCTTAATAAATGCAACAGTAAAAAAAAAAACTAATTAAAATTAGGTAGGAGTGCATGTTTTTTTTTAATTGAAAAAAATATGTAATTTTTTTTTTTTATTAAAATGTGTCCTGTGCCCCAACATAAAATACAAAACCATATGCTTCTAAATAATGTTTTGTTTAAATTAATTATAGTTTTTAACCATATTTTTCTTAATTTTTTTGAAAAAAAAAATAATTTTGGTAGGTTAATATACTAACAAAAAAAATTATTAATATTTTTAAATAAAAAGAAAACATACACCTCTACTTACTTTGGAGTCACTTAAGTCTTTTATTGTTGCATTTATTACGTAAAACAGGGTTTTCCTACAAGCGTTCGAAAAAGTTCACTTTTCCGCACGCATTTTAGTACGCAAAGTGTGACTTTTTCGCACTAGTGCGGCAAAGTACTTTTCCGCACGCATTTGCGTGCGACAAAGTGACAGACGTAAGCTGACGGTTTTACATTTTTTATTTATTTTTGTTTTTTAATCGAAGCGTCTTTAATATATTGTTCAATCTTAATATTATGTATTATTTATTTATTATTTAATAACCAACACATTTTGCTTTCGATTTTAAGAGGATTTTGATTTTTTGAGACTTTATTTTATTTAAAATGACAATATAAATTTAAACCATTTTTTTCTTCTGTTACTATGGTAATGACAATATATTTTTCATATACAGGATACTTAAAAAAACCTAAAACTATTTTTCTTTTCTAAAAATAAGAAAATAAAAGCTTTTTCCTTGTTGTATTCAACGCTTGTAGAAAAAATATTGTTCCTAACACGTGCGGAAGGTAACTATTTTGTGCTTTATTTTAAAACGCACAGTACAAAAGAACTGCTGAATCATACTAAATTTCGTTAACGTCATGGTCTTGAAAATAGCTTTCAAATGAGGGGTCACTTGATCCGACTTTACATTTAAAAAAATTAGTTGATAGTACCCCTATGTGGGGGTTATCATTTTTTAAAAAACCAATTTTGTCAAAAGGTAGTTGTTTTAGTGCAAATTTGTAAAGATTTTTTTTTAAATCAATATCTCAAACCGTTTAAAAGTTAAGGCGGGGGGGGGGCGGACTTTTGCCTCGCACTGTATTGAAAGGGTTCAGCATTCAGAGACCAAAATTAGGGCTTTTAATTTTTCATCTGATTGGCCTTTAAGACTCTATATTTTACCACCTATGAAATATGTTTGTAATTAGTCATACGTAAAAATTCCATTATTATATTATTATTATTACCTATTATTTAATAAAATACATTCAGCGGCATTCATCCATCTATTAAATTTGGCATATATGTTTTTCAGGAGATTAAATTTGGCCAGGACGGTGATTACGTAATAACCACCCAGATATGATTTCATATTGTTACGAGTAACATTTTTAGTTAATTTGCAAAAGTATATTTGAGTACGACTTGGCAACAATTTTGCTATCTAGCCTAGGTACTAGTACTTCCTAGAGTTATGGTCAAAATGCTAACAAGATTTAATGTAGCTTCTTAAATTATGAACTGCAAAAGGCATCTTCCCTGACGATTAAGAGTGGTAACACCTCTAACTTGGGGGGCTCAATGTGGGGCCCTTCTAGTTAGTTAAAAATGTAAGTACCATTTTAATTAACTGTTTTCATTTTGATTAACTCTTTATTTAATGCCGGAAATAAATTGTTTTAACTTCATTTTATCTTATTCTTTATTTTTTTGAAATAATAAATGTATACTAAAGTCACCGAAACTCCTCGCAGTAGGTAGTCAGAGAATAATAAAATTAAAAATAAAAAATAATTTTTTTATTTTTATAAAAAAAATCTGCGAAGAGGTTAAACTATTAACTCTTCTATAAAAAAAAAGATTTATTAGCGAAGAGCATAAAGAGGTATTAATTCTGACACTGACGTTTAGGATTTAAATAGGCTTTAAAAAAATGCTTTTGTTTTAACTTTTTTTTTGCAAAGCCACCTTGACTGGGCCTAGACTTACCTAACTTTTTTTTTCATCACTAAAAACCTTTCTTTTGGCCTTTTTTGTCTTAAAAATTTGACAAAAAAAAACAAAAATACTTTTTAACACAGAATTTAATTTCCTTTCATTTTTATGACCTGACTTTTTTTTTGTGAATTGATAAATAAAGAAGATACGCCGTTTTTTTTAAATGGGGGGCCTAGGTAGGCCGGACAAAAAAAACTTAAATATACTTTTTGTAAAGAATTAAAAGGGTTTTAATATTATCGAAATAAAAATTCTGTAAATTGTATAATAACTGAAATATGATTTTTGGTCCAGTTGGGGGTGCAGGAGCCCCCTTTGTTATCACCCGATTTTTACCAACAACAAACTTGACCTAGATTTTAATAAGAACGATTTTTCCTGAAAATTTGAACTTGATGGGACCTTTGGTTCTTAAGTTAGAGTGTCTACAAAAAACGTGACAGACGAACGGACAGACGGACGGACGGATTTTTTGAAAGTTGTTCAAAATTCGATGAAACGAACGAATCTGCAAGAATTTTTGCTCTAGGATGATTTTTGACGATTTTAGAATTTTCAAAACAATCACAATATACTCCTCGTTTTTGACTTTGTCTGCGAGGAGTATAATAATCTAAGTGGTCCTAATTAAATTACATTTTTTTAATTGTTCAAATCCTCTTGGATTTTAACAATTTGGGTGTTCAATATCTGTACATTTTGTAACTATTAAATGATTCGTTTAAAATCTTTTTTAAAAACATTATTTTTACAATAACCAAGTTTCTCCGCCATATACGTCCAACACAAAAACACAATTCCGGGTACTAATGGCTTTTAATTATTTTCGACAGTGGTTACTGTTCTCTACAGGGCTATTTTAACATGAAACAAAGAGAAAAAAAGAAATTAAAGTATAATAATTACGATTACAGTTTACAAATACTAATCTTCTGCATTAAAATCGTTATTAAAAATTATAAAACATTAGAACAACACAGGGACATTCCATGTAAAATCGACCAATCATAGTTGCTATTATTTGATTTATTTTATATTTGGTAGGTACAATCCTTACATTGTAAAAGTAGTAAAAAAAACAATTTTCTGAATTTTCATAATTTTTCTTGTCTTAGACAAAAAATCGAATTTTCCGATTTTACGATTTTAGAAGATTAAAATTGGTAGTAATTTTAAGTTGACAATGGACACTTCTTTTTATTAAAAAATCACCAGCTGCATATTTGCACTCCTTCTCTACTATTAATTACCTCAAACTATAGAAAATGACCCAGTTTAGGTCCAAAAAAAGCTCTGTGGGACTGGGTAAATTTTTTTTTTGATTACTCTAAAATATTATTGTGCTAGTGGAGATTCATAATAAAAATAATTTTGTTTGTGATTTAACTTCGTTTAGAAACAGCATTGATTGTAAAATGTTACTGATTACGTTAAATTTAAACAAGATCGAATCGTATTTTAAATTCTTGGAAGATTAAAATTAGTAGTAGTTTTTAGTTGACAATAGACATATGTTTCTACAAAAAAAAATATGAATCGCATTATTGCTCTCCTTCTCTACCAGGCAGCTATGGAAAAGGACCAAATATGGCACTAAAAAAAGTTATGTGGGACTGGGTAAATTTTTTTTAAAGGTCCTAAATGTTGTTAATGTATTCGTTTGCATTAGAAGAACCGTCCACCAAAACGCGCTCAGTTCTTCCGCCAAAAAAAATTCCACCCAAAACCATGATTGTGCCATCGGTAACTATGGACTTCCTGTGCACTTTCCAAACGACCTTCATTTCCATACCGTCTCCAAACACAACTTTGTCTTGAATTTGTTTGTAAACCAAACCCTGATCCGTCTGTGAATAACACAACACATTATGGTTTTAGGTGGAATTTTTTTTGGCGGAAGAACTGAGCGCGTTTTGGTGGACGGCTTTTCTAATACAAACGAATACATTAACAACATTTAGGACCCTGTCGTTGTTTCATATACACATAATATTGGACATGATTTTATTCTAACACATGATAGCGCCCGTCCCAATCCCGCCATGTCGGTTCGCGACTATCGAGATAAGGAGAATATTGCAGTTTTGAATTGGCCAACTCAGTCAAGGCTTACTTAACAAATTGAACCATTTGGGGAAAGTGAACTGCTTTCTTAGTGCGTTTTAGAGCAGTGGAGCATATTAAACCAAGAAATAATTGACAACCGTATTCTAAGCATGCGAAGAAGATGTTAAGCCGTAATTACTAGCAGAAGGCGGCATACTAAGTACTGAAAGATCGCATTACATTTTTGATTGTTCACAACTGCCGTTTTGATTTTTTTTAAAAATTAGCTAAATTTCAAGCGATATTATTTTTGTTTATTTTTTCTTTATTAATTTAGTTTTTTCGCTAAAAATGGTTGGTAATTATTCGGAGGCATTGCAAGAATATACTGCAATGGTAAAAACAACCAAACTTCAAATCACCAAGAAAAAATTTGAGGAAAAGATGTTGTCCCCTAGATTATTTTGATGTGTGTATATATATAATTACAGCTACCTGGATCATATATTTTATTTGTTTAAGGTGGCCCCTAAATACACATATTACAAGGGTTTGTACTTGTTCATTATCTGGTATAAAAGATAAAGTATTTTGCTAATTTTGATATTGTGACTAAAATAAAGGTTAAAGAAGAGTTTAAAGTAAAAAAACTCATACCCAAATACGGTTTAATTTTATAAAAAAATTGTAGAAAGTAGTCGTTTTGTGGTCAACTTGCTAATTTTTTTGTGAATTGTGAATTTTTAATCGTAACAAAATTTACTAGGTTCTTTAAAAAATTATAACGAGTCTATTTCTAGAATAATTTTATGAAAATACGAAGAATTATTCAAGATAATGAATAAATCGAATTCTTACCTAAAACATGTCCAATAAAGCGATATAGACATCTGTAAGCAATGGCGAAAACTGTTTTACTATAACATTCGGTTTATGAATGAATGCTCGTTTGACACCGCTCGAGATCGGCAGTTACCGCGGTCGAGCAGGACACGGACGGACAGGTTGATAGGAACTTAACATACTAGACGCCATAACCCTTGCGCACAGATCAGTGAATAATATTCCGCTAGTTTTCTCTTGTTTTTGTAACAATTGCAATGCGAAACTAATGTTATTAATTTTGATTTGTGGTTTAGTGTCAAGTATTAGTGAGTTTTCTTTGTGGCTTCTTTTTTACATCTTTTGTGACTTGTATTTGAATGTTTTCTTCTGAACATTGTTTATCAAAATGGCAAAAAGTCGTGAAAACAAAAAGTACTATAGTCGGTTTAGAAAGCGCTCAAAGAAATCAAAAGCTAATAAAAGGCGTTTTTTAAACAAACAATCTGCATTAGGGGAAGCCCCTAAAATTGATCCATCAACTGCAGAATTGCAGCTTGGCGGGGGCACTCGGAAAGCTGCAATTTTGCATGATGGGTAAGTACCTGCAATTATTTTCATTTATTAAAAATACTTCGGTAATGATAGTGATTTATTTTTTTAAAAGCAGACTTAGTTTTCTTATTTCTAGTACATTAAGGTGGCCGCAAAATCCCTAATTTGCAAGGGTCTAGTTTTCTTCTATTATCTAGACTAATACATATTATTCTTAGCCATTTTTTTTAGAATAGCTAATATAAAGGTTAAAGAACAACTTGACATAAAAAACATATTCGCAAAGGTGTTTTATTTTTCTAAAATAATTGGTGAAATTGATCGTTTTTTGGACAATTTCCCTATTTTTTTGTGGTCTTAGGATTTTTCTTTATGAAGACCAAGTTTTGTTAGGTTGTTAAGATATATATATGTTCGTATGATTATTATAATAAACGTATTCTAAAAAAATCTCCTCCAAATATTATCAAGATAATAAAAAATACGATTTCTTCATAAAACATATTCAAAATGGCTGATGAGACATCTGTGAACGGTGACAAAAACCTATTTTACTATAACATCCGGAATATGAATAAATATTTCGTTTCACTTGGCGCGACTCGGCTTGGCATCGGTAGGTTGCTAGGTTACGCTAGAACAATAATAAGAGGAGCAGGACGCCATTTTTTTTAAGTCAAGCATGAAGAAACGTGAAACATAACATTTCTTTTTTATAGACCCATCACAAAAATATTGTTTCATATTTCTTTATTGTAGGGCCTGCTTATCAGTAAATTAGTGTTGTGCCTTGTTTTGTGGAAATTTAGTAGGTAGTTAACTGACTGACTGAGCATCATTGCTTGTTTATTACATTTTTTGTGACTGTGTACTGTGTATTTGTTTTCCTAAACATTATTTGGCAAAATGGCAAAAGGAAGTGCAACAAAAAAGTACTATAGTCGCTTTAGAAAGCGTTCAAAGAAATCCAAAGCCAACAAAAGGCGCTATTCAAACAAAAAACCTGCATTAGGGGAAGGCCCCAATATTAATGGCCCTACGCCCCCAACTCCAGAATTGCTGCTTCCCAAGGTCTCTTCGAAATCTAAAGGGCCATCTGAACCTATGGCTTTTGCACCAACGCCCCCAACTCAAGAATTTCTGCTTCCCGAGGGTTCTCCTAAATCTAAAGAGCCTATAACTTTTAAAGATATTGGGTAAGTACAAATATTTTGGGTAACGATAGTGGTTTTTTTTATTTAACTATTATGCTAAGTGAGTAAAATTTGTTTATTTTTACTTTAGATTGAATTGTTTTCTGCAATAAAACAAATCAATATGTTTTTATTGTTCCCTGTTTTTTAAAATGATGTTAAAACTAAAAATCTGTTACCATTCTAAAATATTAAAATTAAAAAAAATCAACATTGCAGTCTCTGCTGATTCCCTCATTGCTTTCTTTTATTATAACTTTTCTGAGTTATTCACAATTTTTGTAATTTTTTTTGGAAAACTTGATAAAAAAATGAAAGCAGAGGAAGTTATCGAGGGAGATATGTTTAATAATATAAAAGGAAATAGAGTGGTAAATTATGCTCACGTATTGAAATGGGCTCTTACACTTCAATTTAATCATTCGAAACACTGCCCCGTTAGTTTGTACCCATTTAACGAAAGTTTTCGGGGCTTAGGATTAGTAAGCATTGTGGAATTAAAGTGCACCTCATGTAGGTATACTGTGGAAAAAAGTTCAGAACCCCTTGACAAAACTTCCAAAATTAATAATTGGATTTGTATATGGCACCTTAGCTTCAGGAAGTACCTATTCACATTCTGAGGAAATATTTTCCATAATGGACGTTCCGGTCATGAACCAGCCTTTTTTTCGAAAAATCGAATTAATATTGGCAGATGTAAGTTCGAAATTTTTTATTTTTTAGCATTTTTTATGTCGCTTTTCTTTTTCATTAATGCAATGGCCGAAGCTGCGGCATTGGAAAGGCAAATCGCTATTGAGAAGGGGTGACGAACAGGGTGTACCGTAAATAACGGGGATTGGTCTAAAAGGGCATTCGCACATAATTAAAATGCACAATCGGAGTAGTAAGCAAAAATATTAGATTTTTATTCGAAAACTTCCTACACTTTCTAAGTAAGTAGGTAGGTAAATTTTTATTTAAAATAAATGTCGGAGGAGAAGTCATCCTGGTACAAAAAAATAAGCTTTTTATTATTTCATTAAAAAAGTTAAAATTCTATTTTTTTCTGGTGGGGATACAAACAAATTATAAAATAATAGATATTTAAGACACTAGTACTGAAAGAAAGCCTTTACAGGACGAGTAGGAATCCTACGAGGCCTGTAAACATACTTTCTTTCAGTACAAGTGTCTTACAATATTTTATTGTAAATCAATAACATAATTTCAATATTTACCTAAAATAATTTTGGAGTATTTACTAGATTAAACTATCATGCAAAACAAACAAAATTGTTTACTGTCAAATAAACAACAGTGTCAAAGTAAAACTTTTGAAAATAATTATGAGTGAATCAAATTGTGATCCGGAGAATATTTCCGAAGCGGCCAATGTGGCTGTTTTAGGTTTATTGTCGAAGCAATCGCAAGTCAAGTAAGTACAAGTGTGAACATGCAAAATTTAAAGATTGTTGCATAAAAGAAAAAGTGACAAAAATTGAAAAATTTCCGAAAATGTACTTATATCCAGTCTAACTTGCTTATTTTACGGTACTAGTACTGAAAATGATCACTTTCAGTATGACATCCTATAAAACGTCACTTTCGGTTCATGTCATGATTACCATAATAAGTATATTACAGGTCGATTTACAATAAAGTTTTTTTATAAAGGATAAATACAATCTTTGATTTTATTAAGAATATTTTTTTGTAAAATTAACTCTAACCGAAATATGCATTTTTTTTAACTTTGGGGGTGCTTTTTACCCCCTATTTATTATACTCTTTGCAGACAAGTGTCAAAGAGTATACAAAGTTTGGTCGGACCTTTTCTAAAATTGTTAATATTCATCCTAGAGTAAAAATCTTTCCAAATTTGTTTGTTTCATGATTTTGAATTTTTGAAGATGGTCGTACCGTACCACCCGTACGTACCCCTCGGCCACACTAGAAGATTTCCACCCTTCATAATCTGTAGGATCTTAGGTGTTCTTTTAATCTAGTTTTAAAACTTCTCTTCGTTTTTCCTAAATAATAACAATCACAGTCAAGGCAGCTGAGTCGGTAGACACCCGATAACTTAAACTTATCAATTGCATCCTTGTTATTGTGGAGTTTAATGTCACGTTAAAAACTATTTAAGAAGGCAAAAGAGAGGCAAACGCACCGTTCAGGATCATTTCAAACAAACAAAAAGATAAAAACAAAACAACTTGTCTGAAGCGACCCTGTCACGTAAAAAGGATTTTAAAAGACCTAAAAGGAGCAAAAGAAACGTTCAGGTTCATTTTAAACAACCCAAAATGTCAAACAAAACAACTTGTTTGAAGCCACCCTGTCACGTCAAAAACTATTTAAGAAGGCCAAAGAAAGGCAAACGCAACAACCCAAAATCCCAAACAAAACTACTTGTTTGAAGCGACCCTGTCACGTCAAAAAGTACTTAAGAAGGCCTAAGAGGAACAAAGAAAACGTTCAGGTTCATTTTAAACAACCCAAAATGTCAAACAAAACAACTTGTCTGAACGACCCTGTCACTTTAAAAACTATTTAAAAAGGCCAAAGAAAGGAAACGCACCGTTCAGGTTCATTTTAAATAACCCAAAATGTCAAACAAAATAACTTGTTTGAAGCGACCCTGTCACCTCAAAAACTATTTAAGAAGGCCAAAGAAAAGCAAACGCACCGTTCAGGATCATTTCAAACAAGCCAAAAGATCAAAACAAAACAACTTGTCTGAAGCGACCCTGTCATGTAAAAACTATTTAAGAAGGCCAAAGAAAGGCAAACGCACCGTTCAGGATTATTTTAAACAGCCCAAAATGTCAAACAAAACAACTTGGTTGAAGCGACCCTGTCACGTCAAAAACTATTTAAGAAGGCCAAAGAAAGGCAAACGCACCGTTCAGGATCATTTCAAACAAGCCAAAAGATCAATACAAAACAACTTGTCTGAAGCGACCCTGTCACGTCAAAAAGTATTTTAGAAGGCCTAAGAGGAGCAAAAGAAACGTTTAGGGTTATTTTAAACAATCCAAAATCCCAAACAAAACAACTTGTTTGAAGCGACCCTGTCACGTCAAAAAGTATTTTAGAAGGCCTAAGAGGAGCAAAAAAAAACTTTAGGATTACTTTAAACAATCCAAAATGTCAAACCAAACAGCTGTAACGTTAAAAACTATTTAAAAAGGCCAAAGAAAGGAAACGCACCGTTCAGGATCATTTCAAACATGCCAAAAGATCAATACAAAACAACTTGTCTGAAGCGACCCTGTCACGTCAAAAAGTATTTTAGAAGGCCTAAGAGGAGCAAAAGAAACCTTTGGGATTACTTTAAACAATCCAAAATGTCAAACCAAACAACTTGTTTGAAGCGACCCTGTCACGTCAAAAAGTATTTTAGAAGGCCTAAGAGGAGCAAAAGAAACTTTTAGGATTACTTTAAACAAGCAAAATAGTCAAACCAAACAACTTGTTTGAGGCGACCCTGTCACGTCAATAGTATATTAAAACATAGAGTTTTATAAGGAACGTTTTTTAGCACGCGTCCAGGTTTGGTGGAGCCGCGCAGCGGCGAGTTTTCCAATGGACAAGTGATAAAAAACGCTTTATAAAACGAGTTTTTTATACTATTTTTTATATTTGCTTCATTTAATTCATTAAAAAGCATTTTTAATTTTAATTAAAAAATTAAGATGAAATTTTGCTCTTATGACCAACATTATAGCATAAGATTGACATTTTGAAGTAAAAAATAAATTAAAGTTAGACATATTGAATAATGACATTTGTAAACTTACTCATTTAATACTGAATGAATAAGCGTTTTTGAGAAAATGTAACCATTGATATAGTTTCTCCAATTCTTCTAGTTATTCCCTCTACAAAAAAAATATGTGTCCCGATTGATTATAATAGTAAAATTCGTAAATAAAAAGTACTTTGCAAGAAGAGAATTCATCTTTTTGAATCAGAAAACCCAACCAATAAAATAAAATTTTGGGTTTAATAATGAAGCAATTCAGAAACTTTTTAGAGTTTCTGAATTGCCCGAAATTAGATTTTTTAAAATCAAATTTCGGGTTTCATAATGTGCATATTATAGAACGCAAATATAAAAAAAACTATTTAAAAAGGCCAAAGAAAGGCAAACGCACCGTTCAGGATCATCTCAAACAAACCAAAAGATCAAAACAAAACAGCTTGTCTGAAGCGACCCTGTCAAGTCAAAAAGTATTTTAGAAAGCCTAAGAGGAGCAAAAGAAACGTTCGGGATTACTTTAAACAAGTCAAAATGTCATACCAAACAACTTGTTTAAAGCGACCCTGTCACGTTAAAAACTATTTAGGAAGGCCAAAGAGAGGCAAACGCACTGTTCAGGATCATTTCAAACAAGCCAAAAGATCAAAACAAACCAACTTGTCTAAAGCGACCCTGTCACGTCAAAAATTATTTTAGAAGGCCTGAGAGGAGCAAAAGAAACCTTTAGGATTACTTTAACCAAACAGCTTGTCTGAAGCGACCCTGTCACGTTAAAAACTATTTAAGAAGGCCAAAGAAAGGCAAACGCACCGTTCACGATCTTTTCAAACAAGCCAAAAGATCAAAACAAAATAACTTATCTGAAGCGATCCTGTCACGTCAAAAAGTATTTAAGAAGGCCTAAGAGGAGCAAAAGAAACGTTCAGGTTCATTTTGAACAACCCAAAATCCCAACCAAATCAACTTGTTTGAAGCGACCCTGTCACTTCAAAAAGTACTTAAGAAGGCCTAAGAGGAGCAAAGAAAACGTTCAGGTTCATTTTAAACAACCCAAAATGTCAAACAAAACAAATTGTTGGAAGCGACCCTCTCACGCCAAAAATTATTTTAGAAGGTCTAAGAGGAGCAAAAAAATGGTCAGGATTACTTTAAACAAGCCAAAATGTCAAACAAAACAACTTGTTTGAAGCGACCCTCTTACGCAAAAAATTATTTTAGAAGGTCTAAGAGGAGCAAAAGAAACCTTTAGGATTACTTTAAACAATCCAAAATGTCAAACCAAACAGCTGGTCTGAAGCGACCCTGTCACGTCAAAAAGTATTTTAGAAGGCCTAAGATGAGCAAAAGAAACGTTAAGGTTCATTTTAAACAACCCAAAATGTCAAACAAAACTTGTTTGAAGCGACCCTCTCACGCCAAAAATTATTTTAGAAGGTCTAAGAGGAGCTACAAAAACGTTTAGGATTACTTTAAACAAGCCAAAAGATCAAAACAAAACAACTTGTCTGAAGCGACCCTGTCACGTCAAAAAGTATTTGAGAAGGTCTAAGAGGAGCAAAAAAATGGTCAGGATTACTTTAAACAAGCCAAAATGTCAAACAAAACAACTTGTTTGAAGCGACCCTCTCACGCCAAAAATTATTTTAGAAGGTCTAAGAGGAGCTAAAAAAACGTTTAGGATTACTTTAGACAAGCCAAAAGATCAAAACAAAACAACTTGTCTGAAGCGACCCTGTCACGTCAAAAAGTATTTGAGAAGGCCTAAGAGGAGCAAAAGAAACGTTCAGGTTCATTTTAAAGAACCCAAAATGTCAAACAAAACAACTTGTTTTTGACGTGACAGGGTCGCTTCAGACAAGTTGTTTGGTTTGACATTTTGGCTTGTTTAAAGTAATCCTTAACGTTTCTTTTGCTCCTCCTAGACCTTCTAAAATAATTTTTGGCTTGAGAGGGTCGTTTCAAACAAGTTGTTTTGATGGACATTTTGGGTTGTTTAAAATGAACCTTAACGTTTCTTATGCTCCTCTTAGGCCTTCTAAAATACGTGTTGACGTGACAGGGTCGGTTCAGACAAGTTGTTTTGTATTAATCTTTTGGCTTGTTTAAAATGATCCTGAACGGTGCGTTTGCCTTTCTTTGGCCTTCTTAAATAGTTTTTACATGACAGGGTCGCTTCAAACAAGTTCTTTTGTTTAACATTTTCGGTTGTTTAAAATGGACCTGAACGTTTCTTTTGTTCCTTTTAGGCCTTCTCAAATACTTTTTGACGTGACAAGGTCGCTTCAGACAAGTTGTTTTGTTTTGATCTTTCGGCTTGTTTAAAATGATCCCGAACTGTGCGTTTCCACTCTTTGACCTTCATAGATAGTTTTTGACGTGACAGGGACGCTTCAAACAAGTTGTTTTGTTTGACATTTTGGGTTGTTTAAAATGAACCTGAACGTTTCTTTTGCTACTTTTAGGTCTTCTCAAATACTTTTTGACGTGACAGGGTCGCTTCAGACAAGTTGTTTTGTTTTGGTCTTTTGGCCTGTTTGAAATGATCCCGAACGGTGCGTTTGCGTCTCTTTGGCCTTCTTAAATAGTTTTTGACGTGACTGGGTTGCTTCAAACAGGTTGTTTGGTTTGACATTTAGGCTTGTTTAAAGTAATCCTGAACGTTTTTTTTGCTCCTCTTAAACCTTCTAAAATAATTTTTGGCTTGAGAGGGTCGCTTCAAACAAGTTGTTTTGTTTGACATTTTGGGTTGTTTAAAATAAACCTGAGCGTTTCTTTTGCTCCTCTTAGGCCTTCTTAAATGTTTTTTGACGTGACAAGGTCGCTTCAGACAAGTTGTTTTGTTTTGATCGTTTGGCTTGTTTAACGTTTTTTTAGCTCCTCTTAGACCTTCTAAAATAATTTTTGGCGTAAGAGGGTCGCTTCAAACAAGTTGATTTGTTGACATTTTGGGTTGTTTAAAATGAACCTGAACGTTTCTTTTGCTCCTCTTAGACCTACTAAAATAATTTTTAAAGTGACAGGGTCGCTTCAGACAAGTTGTTTGGTATGACATTTTGGTTTGTTTAAAGTAATCCTGAACGTTTCTTTTGCTCCTCTTAGACCTTCTAAAATAATTTTTGGCGTGAGAGGGTCGCTTTAAACAAGTTGTTTTGTTGACATTTTGGGTTGTTTAAAATGAACCTGAACGTTTCTTTTGCTCCTCTTAGACCTTAATAATTTTTGACGTGACAGGGTAGCTTCAAACAAATTGTTTTGTTTTGACATTTTGGCCTGTTTGAAATGATCCTGGCCTCTCTTTTCCTTCTTAAATAGTTTTTGACCTGACAGGGTGGCTTTAAACAAGTTGTTTTGTTTGACATTTTGGGTTGTTTAAAATGAACCTGAACGTTTCTTTTGCTCCTTTTATGCCTTTTCAAATACTTTTTGACGTGACAGGGTCGCTTCAGACAAGTTGTTTTGTTTTGATCTTTTGGCTTGTTTAAAGTAATCCTAAACGTTTTTTTAGCTCCTCTTAGACCTTCTAAAATAATTTTGGGCGTGAGAGGGTCGCTTCAAACAAGTTGTTTTGTTTGACATTTTGGGTTGATAAAATGAACCTGAACGTTTTTTTTGCTCCTCTTAGGCCTTCAAAAATACTTTTTGACGTGACAGGGTCGTTTTAGACAAGTTGTTCTGTTTTGATCTTTTGGCTTCTTTGAAATGATCCTGAACGGTGTGTTTGCCTTTCTTTGGCCTTCTTAAACAGTTTTTGCGTGACAAACAAGTTGTTCTGTTTTACATTTTGGGTTGTTTAAAATGAACCTGAACGTTTCTTTTGCTACTTTTAGGCCTCCTAAAATAATTTTTGGCGTGAGAGGGTCGCTTCAAACAAGTTGTTTTGTTTTGATTTTTTGGTTGGTTTGACATAATCCTAAACAGTGCGTTTGCCTCTCTTTGGCATTGGTAAATGGTTTTTGACGTGACAGGGCCGCTTCAAGCAAGTTGTTTTGTTTGGCATTTTCGGTTGGCAGGGTTTAACAAGTTATCCATATTAGTTTTCAAATCTACATTTTTATTGAGATGCTTTTTAACTTTTTTCAATACAGCCTCATTGAATAAGTGCGGCTTTTTTTTTTCTGCTGATGCCCACGCCTAATTTTCGTTTGGCTTTCATTGTGTTGGTTATAAACCAAGCTGATGCTTTTTCAGCGAATTTAGCGTCTTTTGATTTAACCCGGTCCCAAACGGCGAATTCTAGTTGTTTATTGGCTTCGTGGCGTTCGTTTATGTCCGATGTGGATGCGTATGCGAGATCGTGGGCTTTACAAGCGCGATCCAAAGCATTCATACCTGCGTCACCTCTAGCTATACGTTTCTCTAAGCGTGTGCCTGGTCCGCAATACTGATAAGACGGTAAATGAACTTCAAATGGTAGCTTATCAATTATTTTGTTTAATACACCTTCATCTTTAAAGTGTAACATTAGACTAAAGAACCCAAGCGCGGATTTAGGTAATTTTGTCGGGGGGGGTAATAAGCTGGGGCCCTTCCCCGGATGAGCGCCGCAGGCGATTTTTTTTTGCAATAAAGCTCAACATATACTATTTTAAGCGGAAATTTAGGCGTCTTGGGGGGGGTAATTACCCCCAGTACCCCCCCCATAAATCCGCGCTTGAAAGAACCCCGCACAATCCTTATGGAAAAGTGGTCCCGGTTAAATTTTCTGAATTTTTTATATGTTGTAGCCACGGTCCTTCTGATCAAAAGTTACCATTGCTCCAACTTTTTTTATTAAGCCCTTTTTCTTCTACAGGGTGTGTATCTCTTTTCTTTTCGAAATATTCAATAATTTATTTTAGCGAAAGTAAAACTAAATTAAATGATTTTTTCTTCTTTTTCTTTCACATTATATCTAAAAGTAAATCACTTTATTTGAAAAAAAAATGTCAACTTACCCGAAACCCATATTTTCAAAAATCAAACAACAAAAAAATCTGGATTTTTTCAGAAAACGATAGAACGTGTTTTTTTGACCTTGAATATAATAAAATACTTAATCTACATCTGCACCCCTTTCGTAGGGGATGCAATTAATAAAAAAACATTGACATTGACTGATTTTTTATTATAAAAAATTTAGAAAATTTAACCGGGACCACTTTTCGATAAGGATTGTGCGGGGTTCTTTCCATAATGAGATGCTTTTGTATTTATAGCGAGGGACTAGGAACATGGAAAAAAACACACAATTTTTTTTATTTTAATTCTTTATTAAAAGCTGAAATTCAAAGTACATAATAAGAATAATAAAATGCTAATAGGTAAATAAATTATTGATGCAGAATTGTGCATATAAAAGTATTCAGTATCATAGGTTAAGCGATTATTGAAAAAAAATTTCACTTTAAACATATCCCATTTGGAGACGTTCCCAATTTGCCATACAGCCAAGTTTTTAGTGTTCACTCATACGTGAGTCTATGCCATGTTGAGGGCCAAGAACAATTTTCTTGTGGACAGACAAATGCTTCAGTGTTGCCGGAAGGATAGTTCACATATAAAGTATCATTATAGACATTTGATAGAACTGGCTGGATACGCTGCTTAGTAGTAATTTAATCATATTTCGGGACACTTTTCGATTGAGGGGGCTGGCCCGCCTATGTGGTCACAATGCATAGGTAAATTATGATGTTTATAGCACGGTAGTTTGACTTGCCGTTTCACTTGTTCGATAACTGATGGGTACCATACTTTTATCAAATCGAATCGATTGGCGCAATTGATTAAATATTGTAGCGGGAAATATTTCAAATCCTCAACAATAAATTCACTGAGAGGTTGATGTAAATTGGCATGTAAATGACAATTATTACGTAAATTATTTTTTTCCATGTCAATGGAATTGATGCCATGATGATGGCGGCAATTCTTTGTCGTTGTCGTCGTCGCACAGAGGGGCAAATTTTAAAATACCTGCACAAAACCTAGGGATGATCGCAGTGCAACGAAATTTGACATGTAGATTCTGTTAGTGCTAGGTTTATATAAAAAATAATAAAAAATGTCAAATTCAAAATGGTGGACCCAAAATGGCGACTTAAAACTAAAAAATTATACCAGAACAACAAAATTCGACATATACATTCTGTTAGTGCTATGTTTGTATAAAAAATAATTAAAAATGTCAAATTCAATATGGTGGACCCAAAATGGCGACTTAAAACTAAAAAATTGTACCAGAACAACAAAATTCGACATATACATTCTGTTAGTGCTATGTTTTTATAAAAAATAATCAAAAATGTCAAATTCAATATGGTAGACCCAAAATGGCGACTTAAAACTAAAAAAATTGCACCAGGACAACAAAATTCGACATATATTCTGTTAGTGCTATGTTTGTATAAAAATTAATCAAAAATGTCACATTCAATATGGGGGACCCAAATTGGCGACTTTAAACTAAAAAAATTGTACCAGAATAACAAAATTCGACATATATCGGGTGAGCAAATAAAACCGGCCCATAAGTAGGCTATGAACAATGTAAAATATGTCAATTAACAATATTTTGACAATCCCCATGGCCTACTTATGGGCCGTTTTTATTTGCTCACTCGATACATTCTGTAAGTGTTAGGTTTATATAAAAAATAATTAAAAACATTGGACTCAAAAACTATTTTCTAATAGTACCATCAATATAATATCTACTATAACCTCGGTTTTAACTTACTATTTTAAATTGCAAAAGAACAGCTATTATAAAAAGTAACTGCTAAACAACAAAAAAATAAGCTACACTGAACCAATGACTTAATTTAAATTGTAAAAAAAATGTATAGGACAATAACTACTCAATTGGCTACAAAAGTAGTTCTAAAAAGATTCCTCTTCCGAATCCTCGGAGGAACTTTTACTTTGTGTATTAGTGTTTTTAGAGTACTCAATTTCGGTAGATTTTAATAAAAACAAAACATTTTCATCAAATGAATTAATTTTTTTTTTTGGAAGTTTGCGCATACTTCAAATTAATGGATCAGATGATAAAAGTAATCTATTAAAGACATCCTCTAAATTATTTTCTTGTGAACATTTACGGGAAAATCCTTCACGGAATCTCTTAATGTCTTTATTTAGGGCTTCTTGGGCCTTTTCGGAAAGTTGTCCAATTGGCAACAAGGATTAAACTGATTAAAACAAAAATGTTATTTTTGAATAGAAAATAAAAATAATTTTTAAATGACATGTTACTCAGCCCTTTAACAATTTAACAAAAAAATTAAAAAACTTGGGACATAAAAAAATATTTTTGGAAATAGGGCATGGCTTTTCAAAAAACTTAATTTATGATAGCATAGGTAATTAAAGGAGCTTTCAAATGAGGTATCACTCGACCTCCTTTCGTTTAAAATTTCTAAGGGGAAAGCTACCCCTTCTACAGGAATGGACCTAGATAAATAATTTTTTTACCTTAGTTTACCCCCTTGTATATAAAAATCGACCTGTTCGAGAAAATTTTTCAAAACTTCACCCTTTTTGAGGTCCAGAGAGTGGTAGATAAGGGTTAAAGCACCTTGCTTTTCTAGAGAAGGGGGAAAAAGGTGGAAAAGATTTTTATGGAACATAAGAACTGAAATATTAAAGAATAAGGACTTATAATTATTTTTGCCAGAATGTTGCAGAATTACCAACAAATTCATCATTCAAAACAGTTGTTTATTAAAATATTTGCCTACATTTTCTATCAGGTCTAAGAATATAAGAAAACATTTAGGAAATAATTATTTTTGTACTTCATAATTGAGAATAGAAGTGTATTTCGCTTAAAAATTAATCAATTTTATACAAAGTACCTTAATATTGCTGCTGTATCTACCGAAACATCCAAGAATAATATGTATTAATAATTCATAGATTTTTAACACCTAACTTTCGGCTAAACTGTAGAGAACACCTTTGGTCCTAATTGTTATATTTTAACGGTAAAATGTGCGCTATAGTTTACTAATTATTATAAATGTAAAGTAGCTGAAAAACATTTTTTGTGAAAACCAATAAAGTCCAGCTATTTTAAAATTTGCCCCTCTGTGCGTCGACTGCATGCTGCTCTGGCTTCTGCTGTACAATACTGATTTATTCCCTATTTATTTACCCGTAAATTTGCTTCATAATCTCAAAGTCAGTTTGAATTTTTAATTCTTTGAATATCATCAACTCTTTCAAAAATAAAATTTTGTTGGAAAACTTCATGGCACATATTTAAATTTTCAATGATATCATAATAAGAATTGGACATCGCGGCAGAGAGCATGTTATTGTAAAAGTGTTTGAATGACATGTTTTCAAGCATTTCCGCTCGATATTCGATGACAGCCGAAACAGTGTCATCATAGACTCTTCATCCAGAATTATGTCTTTTCCATTGGCATTCACCATTGCAGGATTATAACTAATTTGAATTAATTTGATGTTTCTAAAGTTGAAACTTTGAATGATACATTCTTGATTCATGTTTGGTGTTATGTCATCGCGCTCGTCACCCTTAAGGTATTCCTTCACTTCATTTTGTCTATTCACAATATTATACCATTCATCTAGACTAATTATGCTAGTATCAAAATTTTTTGCTATGCTCAAACCAATCGAAATTTGTTTTGTATCATTTTTATTTAGAGCATATGTTGTAGATGCAAGTAAATACTTTTTCTTAACCAAACTTTTGTGATATTTATCAAGCCAATCTTCGATGCCATTCATGTTCATTCTGCGTGGATACTTTCAAACTAATTAGAGGGGCACAAGGATTCAATATATGATTTATTCCCTATTTATTTATGATACATCATCGAAAATTGGCTAAAGCACAATTTGGATCTTGGATTTCATTGCTTTCTTTAAAAGTGTATAAGTTTATTTCGGGCACCCGTTTGATTACCTCATCTAAAAACTTGTATTTTTGCTGGTAATATGACTTTGAATACACGTAAATATTTTGGAATTTTACACCGTTTGGTGAAATAAGCAGACTACATTCATTTTTCCCGAGCCAGACGGACCACAAATAATTGCCCTAATATCATTTGGTAGTAGCTGTCCAGGCTTACTATCGGTGGGTTTTATATTAAAATCCAAATTCTCGATGGGTAAAGCACAACTTTTTTAAAAACATTTCTTTTAAATCAAGAAAGTTAAGTTGTATTAATCATAAGGCAACAAAGAAAAGCAATAAAGCAGTAGTACAGTCAATCCGTATGTGGACATCGACAAAATTCCTGGTAGGGCCGCCTTTTTTATATGATGTAACTGGATGTCCAAAGAGTAAAACCCCAAATTGGCGTATATCTACCTATTGCAGAAACGGAGTTATGGCCCCCCAAAGGGCCCCCTTTAATTCATCGCGGTGGAACTGCACCAAATTTTGCGAATAGATGTCAAATAAGGTTTTAAAAAGATTTTTATAAAATAAAAATCTCTAAAAAAATTCCTTCACCCCCTAAATAGCCCCTAAAGAGTAATAACCAATGACGTTGGATTTACACCAAATTTTGCAGATAGATGTAAAATGAGATGGTAAAAAATATTTGTTAATAACTCTTTTTGAAAAAAAAATTCTATGCCCCCCTTAAAAGCCCCCTTCGTTTATGGGGCGAAGAAATTATTTTTTGAAAAAAAGTTGTAAGGAAATATTTTTTAGCATCTCATTTTACATCTATCTGCAAAATTTGGTGTAAATCCGACGTGATTGATTATTACTCTTTGGGGGCTATTTAGGGGGTGAAGAAATTTTTTTAGAGATTTTTTTTTTATAAATTTTTTTTTAAAACCCTATTTGACATCTATTTGCAAAATTTGGTGCAGTTCCATCGTGATGAATTAAAGGGGGCCCTTTGGAGGGCCATAACTCCGTTTCTGCAATAGATAGATATACGCCAATTTGGGGTTTTACTCTTTGGACATCCAGTTACATCATATAAAAAAGGCGGCCCTACCAGGAATTTTGTCGATGTACCCCCCTTTTTTAGGACAGATTGACTGTAGTACAGGTAAATTTTAACATAGACAAACCCTTCTAAAAATAGATTACAGCTTGTATTATTATTTGAAGGTATGATTCCTTTATGTGAAAGGAGCCCCTGAAAATATTTGACTTTTACCAAACCTTAATGTATTGTTATGAAACAATATCATTTTATATTTTAATTTGCATGATGTTCACGGGCGGATTTTGCTGTCAGGCCTGTCAGAAAATTCTGACTGGGCCTTAAAACATCGATTTTCAGAAATTGCAATTACAATAGTACATTTTTTTTAGAGAAAGCAAAATGGCAACATTTTGCCAAGTCATCTGTGGACTTTTGACTTTTTAAATGATTTATTTGTATATCAAATTTATGTTCCTCATAAAATAATTCGTTTTTAGAAGCTTTTATTTAACTCGCAATGTATGTATGTATGTGTGTTTGTGTAGTACAAATCTTGCAACTCGATTTTGAAACACTTACGCTTAACCAATTTTTCTGAAATTTTGTACACATGTAGAAGTCCGGTAACAATGCAAAATGGTATACAGGGTGTCCCAGAATTGGCGCACCACCTGTATGGTACGCTGTTAGGGCATGCCTGGGGATTTCAGGAAAATTGTTAAAAAAAATCCATCTATTATATTCATTGAGGAAAATGCGAACAAAGTTGCTTAAATTCGGCAACACAGTCTAGGATAATACTACATAGTCTAGGAAAATAAATCTAAAAATCCCATCTATGAGTCTTGATTATACACTTTTGCACTAGATTTTTACTGACATTGTTGTCAGCTTATTTCAAGAAAATTTTGTAAAATTAAATTGATTATAAAAATGTTATTTGACCATTTTAAAGAAGAAAAATTGGTGAAATGGTTTAAGATAGACTGCAGCTTTGTATTAAACCATATTTTTCGTTATTACGTGCTGTTGTTTTTAAGGTATATGCGTTTAAAGTTTTGCACTTTGGGGCCTCATATCTTCGAGGGTGTATGAGATGGATTTTTTTTGACATTTTTCTGGGGATCCCTGAGCATGCCCCAACAACGTACCATGTACAGGTGGTGCGCCAATTCTGGGACACCCTGTATAGTTCGATATTGTTGTCTTAAAATCATAGCAAATCTGGAAAAAAATATATAAAAGCCAGATTTTTTATATGTGTTAAAACATGCATTAGGGAACTTAAATCCACATTTTGCACACTCCTAAGGGGTGAGCTTTCCCCCCTATCAATTAAAAAGGGGGGGATTTTTGCATTGTAAATTTCTCCGTTCCTATTGGGCGTAGATTTTTTATTTTTTTTGTATTGTGTAATTAAAAATAGTGGTTACAACTTTTATAAAAAAAGTTTTTTTGTAACTGTTACAAAAAAAATATGATTGCCAAAAACCTGGTCAAAATATAGGTATTATATTTGTTTTTTACAAATAACTCGCTTTTTGTTTTTGCAGTCAAAAATTTTTTTATGGTAAGTCCAGCCAAACCGCAGAAATGGGGCTCCAAAGTTTGAAATGTTTCGTTTTTATGAGTTCGCTGGGTCAACATATTTTGTGTATACATTGTGATTAGAGCCAAAAAATTTAAAACAAATGTTTCTTATTACCCATTTAAGCGATAAAAACATAGTGCCTACCAAAAAATTAGCTAAGAGACCCCCCTGGGACCCCCTTTTGCAAAGACTTACATTTTTTGTTCGGTTTTTCATTTTTTTCGTCAAAATATTTAAAACAAAATGCTTCTTATTACCCATTTAAGCTATAAAAACATAGTGCCTACCTAAAAATTAACTAAGAGACCCCCCGGGTCCCCCTTTTGCAAAGACTTACATTTTTTGTTCTGTTTTTGGTTTTTTTCGTCAAAATATTTAAAACAAATGCTTCTTATTACCCATTTAAGCTATAAAAACATAGTGCCTACCTAAAAATTACCTAAGGGACCCCCCTGGGCCCCCTTTTGCAAAGACTTACATTATTTGTTCGGTTTTTGGTTTTTTTTTGTAAAATATGCATTGTGTATTTATGTGCAGTGCTAATCTGAAAAAATACCGACAGCCCCCTTTGGCCCCCTTTATTAAATTTTTTGTTAAGTCATTTAGGTTCGTTTTACCTATCGTGATTTCCGCAACTGTCTTCTCTATCTCATCTAAAGCAATTCATGTCTACAGGCCATTTATTCAAATTTTTTAGTTTTATACAAAAGGGGGGGGCCTTCGGAGGTCTTCTAGTTAATATTTAGTTAGGCACTAACAATTATATCTAAATATACATGTATTTATGCATAATTCACAAGAAATCTGAAAAATTAAAAAAAAAAAGTTTTTACAAAAGGGGGGCCGAGGGAGGGTTTGCTAGATTTTTTTTTAGTATATAGTATTATTATCTTTTAATGTAGTCCTAAGGAGCAATTATTTTTAATTTCAACCTCTAATTACAATGTATACCAAAGATTTGTTGACCCAGCGCACTCAAAAAAATGAAACTTTTTAAGCTTTGGAGCCCCATATCTACGGATTGCCTGCACTTACCATAATTTTTTCTTTAGATTATTGTAAAAAACAAATAGATGTTTAAAAAATATTGAAAGTAATTTTTGATTAAGGATACAAGAAGTCAGTTATGAAAAAAAAAACAAATATAAACCCCCAATTTGGAACAGTTTTTTGGCAATCATATTTTTTTTGTAACAGTTACAAAAAAAATTTTGTAATAAAAATTGTAGCCATTATTTTTAGCTACACAATACAAAAAAAAATAAAAAATCTACGACCAATAGGAACGGAAAAATTTACACTGCAAAAATCCCCCCCTTTTTAATTGATAGGGGGGAAAGCTCACCCCTTAGGAGTGTGCAAAATGTGGATTTAAGTTCCCATATTCATGTTTTAACATATATAAAAAATCTGGCTTTTATATATTTTTTTCCAGCTCAAACGACAACAATCTCCCACTAATACATTTTTTAGCCCTAAAAACTTAATATGGCGTCCACAACAAAATGGCGGATGACCTTTTTCTAAACAATTCTCACGATATGGGTATCAAATGAAAGGTTATGACCATGTTACGTTTAGAATTTTTGATAGTTATCTTTGAAATTTTTGTTTCTTTGTTGATTGTCAAATCGGTCCCGATTTGATCGGTTGACACCATTTGGGTGATTTTATTTAATGATTCTCATCGTGAGCTTGGATAATTTAGAGTTATTTTATGAATTAGAATAGAGTCCTGGACTAATTTTCAAAAACTTGATTATTTATTAGAAAATTGGCTTAAAAATGGGTAGGTAAAGTCGTATGGGCATTTTCGCTTTTATTTTTTTTATTAAAAAATAAAAGAGATTTGGATTTTTAAAAAGAGCGCGGGCATGCGCAGTAATATATCCGTGATAAACGGCCATAATATTAATTTGATCAAAGAACTCTGTGATAAAGTTCGTGTTTCTGAGTTTCTGCCATACGTCAGATGTCAGAATTTTCAATTTGTAACCTTATTTCTTTACATGCTAGAGTTTTGTTTAAATTTTTAATTTTAATAAGTTTTGTTCGGTAAAATGTCGTGTGCATTTGCAAGTTTGTTTTCTAATACCAAAAATACAGTAGCAAATGGCTATGTGTACTGTCGTGTAACTTTGTGACAAGAAAAATCATCACACGGGGCTTAAAATGTGCCAGCCTAAATTATTAACACGACATTAGAAAGCATTAATCATACGGCAATAATTTTACTCTAGGAAGTTAATACAAAACAATGTTTTTACATTTCAAACCTCAAAAAACAAATAAATCAACGTAGTTCCTTGGAAAAGTAAGTGTGTCTTATGATTGTCCAATGTCCAAAACTCAAGCCGTGGGAATAACAGCATTCAGAAATAGATCGCAATGTTGGTTTTTGAAATGCACCTTCTAAAGAACACCAACTAAAGTAGCCCCAAAATTTAAAAACTGGAATAATCTGCACACAATAGATTAATACTTTTGAAAGCTAAACACAAGGTAGGTTTAAGATTACCAAAAAAGTATGCCAATCTTTATAATTTTTATGTTATCAAAGTGAAGTTATAAAAGCAGCACGAAATATCTTTGCTTAAAGAAAAACTGAAATTTGGACACACTTACACAACATGTTTTGCTAAAAATAGCTTGTAAACTTTCATAATCTATTTTTTGTTCATAAAATGTTAAACTAAACCCAAAACTACAGTCTATCTTGTTAACTTTTTAATAAAATCGTACTTTTGCAAAAATATATTTCTAATTCTGCTTGTTTTATGTTTCTGTAATTTATTTTTATTTATAGTTGACATATGTCAAAAAATGTCACGGAGATGCAAAAATGTTTTCTTCTTCTTTTTAAATATTCTGGCCTTATGTCTTTAAAAATTCAGCTAGTTTTAAACTGCGCATGCCCGCGTTTAAAAAAAATAATTTTTCGTAATTAATTTATTATTCGGCCTAGAAATTTTTTAAAAAATTGAGAGTTTGAAACTAATACTCCCAAAAACCCAAGGAATTAGAAAAAAAATAAAAAATTATAAACTTTTTACCTAGTCCAGGACTCTATTGTGATTAAGAAATTCCCTTGAAAAAGGTAAGATTTCACCTATTTATAAAGTTTTTCAGTATATTAGCAGCTAATTTTTAGGGTTCATTCATGCGTTCAGTTATGCATTCAGTTATGCGTTCATTCATCCTTTCATACATTCATTCATTCTCCGGTTATTTTATGGCTGATTTGGTGTAGAGTTTGGATTAACAGTGTTTTTGGATATGAATTAGAATTTAAATAAGAAAAATTTGACGTTTCGAGTGACGTTTGTAAAATTTAACATACAGGATGCAGTAAGAAAATATGACGTTTAATATAGAAATACAGGGTGGAGTAAGGAATTAAATCAAAGATCTTCCGGTTTTCAAAAATAAATTTAAATAAAATTCTTTTCGGTTCATTAAAATTAATATTAACTATATGTAAAGGTGACAAATATTTAGCTAAAAATTTGGAAATTCCTAATTAAAGTTGGTTGTTAAAAACATTTTCCTATTTTTGTAAAAATAGGTGGCGCTCAACATTAGATTACATTATAAATAAATTTAATAAATTGTCGTTAATTAACCCACACCTATCCAACTGAGCTGAGCTAAAAATATGTTAGAGAAAATTCTCACCTCGACGCTACGCTCAGTTGGATAGGTGTGGGTTAATTAACGACAATTTATTAAATTTATTTATAATGTAATGTTAAGCGCCACCTATTTTTACAAAAATAGGAAAATGTATGAAATTTTTAACAACCAACTTTAATTAGGAATTTCCAAATTTTTAGCTAAATATTTGTCACCTTTACATATAGTTAATATTAATTTTAATAAACCGAAAAGAATTTAATTTAAATTTATTGTTGAAAACCGGAAGATCTTTGATTTAATTCCTTACTCCACCCTGTATTTCTATATTAAACGTCATATTTTCTTACTGCATCCTGTACAGGGTGTTACCAAATAAGTAGGAAAAAATTCAGGGGGTAATTCCTGAACCAATTTTAAGAAAAAAAGTTCCTGTAAACATATGCCCGATTTTGACTTTTTTTTTTCTTACAGCCCCCTAAGGGCCCCCACCATTAACCCGTTCTTTTAAATTTTACAAAGGGGAAAATATTCCTAGTAATTAGATAAATCAAATAGGTCCTATAAAATTTTTTGAAAAAATTATTCTTTTCGAAATTATAGCGAAAAAACTGATTTTTTAGGGGTTTTGGGGGGAGCTGTATCTCAAAAACGAAGGATTTTCGGACACATGCTCATATGAACTTTTTTCCTTAAAATTAGTTCAGGAAGTACCCCCTGAATTTTTTCCTACTTATTTGGTTACACCCTGTATGTTAAATTTTACAAACGTCACTCGAAACGTCAAATTTTTCTTATTTAAATTCTAATTCATATCCAAAAACACTGTTAATCCAAACTCTACACCAAATCAGCCATAAAATAACCGGAGAATGAATGAATGTATGAAAGGATGAATGAACGCATAACTGAATGCATAACTGAACGCATGAATGAACCCTAAAAATTAGCTGCTAATATACTGAAAAACTTTATAAATAGGTGAAATCTTACCTTTTTCAAGGGAATTTCTTAATCACAATTCTAATTCATAAAATAACTCTAAATTATCCAAGCTCACGATGAGAATCATTAAATAAAATCACCCAAATGGTGTCAACCGATCAAATCGGGACCGATTTGACAATCAACAAAGAAACAAAAATTTCAAAGATAACTATCAAAAATTCTAAACGTAACAACCAGTAGTATAGAGTAAAATATATGACATAATTCAAAATCCAATATGGCGCCCAACGAAATGGCGAATCAGCTTCTTCTTAACTATTTTGCCGATATGTGTATCAAATGAAACAAAACTAAACCTGTAGAATATAGTAAGATATGTGAAAATTCTAAATCTAATATGGCGCCCTGATTAAAAAAGCTTTTATTTAAATGCTCTAAAAAGAAAAAACAAACCAAAATATATACATAAATGCAGAATCTCGCGACAAGCTTTTATATCATAAAAAGTGAATCTTGTGACAAATTAATGAGTTTAATTTAATTGAAAAAAATTATTTTTTTCTTTTTAGAGCATTTAAATAAAAGCTTTTTCTTAAAAAAAAATTTTACATTAATTTATTGTGTACTAGTATCTTCTCGGTTCCGTGAGTTTAAATGATGGAAAACTAAACCAAGTGCTATCACCATCCAAGACACTATTAAATTAGTGATGGGAAAAATCGATGTTTTCAAAAATCGATTTCGTTCGATGTTTTTTTTGTAATAATCGACATTAATCGATTAAAAATCGATATTTCTAAACCCCACTTTTTTTTTATTTTGAGGTTAGAATTTTGACATTTCACAGTCTTAAACCACAAACAGACGGTTTTGCTTTAACAAAACAAGAATTTAAATTTAAAATATGCCAAGAAGCAAGTCAATTTGTTGGAATTTCTTTGAAAAAGTTGCTGGTAAAAACGGGTTTGCAAAATGTAAAATTTGCAACAAACAAATAAAACATGAAAACAACACGACGAATTTAATAAGCCATTTAAGTCGGCCTACATCCAGTACAGTTTCGTGCGGAAAGTGGAAAACAAAATGATGATGAGGACAATATAGTAGCAATTGAAGCTGACACTCCTCCTGGCACTTCAAAAAACAGTAACACCTCAAAACGAGCTAGTGAAACGAGTCTATCTTTTAAAGCAAAAAAACAACAAAAAATTTCGGATAGCTTTGAAAATATGAAACCTCTTACTGAAGAAAAACAGAAAAAAATTGACATTTGTTTACTAGCAATGATATGCAATGATTACCAACAACTAAGTGTTGTTGAAAATACAGGTTTCATTAATTACACGAAGGGACTTAATCCGCAATACTCGCTACCATCAAGGAAGACCTTAAGCAACGTAATGTTGCCCAACTATTATGATGACATAAAAAAAATGGTAAAGGAAAGTTTGGACGCTAGCAAATTCATAAGTATAACAACAGACATATGGAATTCGGACAGTAATAAGGCGTTTATGTCTGTTACGGCTCACTATGTATACGAAAAAACGAATGAATTACTATCACCGGTTTTAGCTACTCAGGAAATCACTGGCTCGCATACAGGGGAAAATATTAAAAATGAATTACAAAAGGTAACATTAAAAAACCGCTGCATTTTTGATTAATTAAGTTCTTGTTTAGTATTTACTAATTACTACATATTTTTTTTAGGTATTCGATGAATGGGGCATTGCCGACAAGGTTGTTTGCATAGTAAGCGACAACGCTGCAAATGCAGTAACATTATTGCGAAAGTATCATCACCACCCTTGCTGCGCCCACACGTTAAATTGAACGGTAAATGAATGTTTGCAGTCAGATGATGTATTGGTGGCTGAAAATCCAACGATTCCAACAATTCTGAAGACCTGCCGGGCCATTGTGGGCCACTTTAAACATTCCGCCCAGGCAACAGAAAAACTCAAAAATATGCAAGAGTTGATGAAAGTACCTATCTTGAAAATAAAACAAGATGTACCAACGAGGTAAGTTTTAATTAAATTTTAATAGCCCCCTTTTATAAAAATTATATTTTCAGATGGAACTCTGCACTGCTAATGTTAGAAAGGCTCACTTTGCTAAAAGATGCCCTAGAAGCCATATATTTTTCATTAACCAAGCCACCAGAGTTTCCTTCCAATGAAGAATGGGCCATTATTAATGATATGGTTATCATTCTTAAACCCTTTGATGACCTCACGAAACTTTTATCAGGGGAAAAATATGTGACAATGTCATCCGTGTCACCCCTTATTAAGGGTTTACAAAACAATTTAAAAAACGCAACACTTAAAACGGATGTGGGACAGGTGTTAAAGCAAAAATTACTGGAAGTTGTCTCCAGAAGGTTGGGACACTTGGAGTCTTCCAAAATTGCAGCCAAAGCCACTTTCTTGGATCCTAGATTCAAGAAAGCTGGTTTTGGACTTGCCCAAAATGCTTTAAATGCGCAAAATTGGATCCAAGACGAATTAGAACATCAACTTAATTTAAACTCCAACAAAGAATCCGAAAACGAGGCCTCCTCCTCAACGACCTTAACCGACTCAAATTCGCTTTGGTCATTTTTGGAAACAAACATATCCGAAAACCAAGTCAATCCCAACATAACCAACAAGGTAAAAGCATCAAGTATAATTAAGGTACTAGATAGATAGGAATGATCACGGTCCGGCATTTTTGGTCCATAGCAAAGTAAGTTTTAGTAAAGTAGTAAACTTGTCCTTAAACATGACATGGACGTAACGTCAATGTTAAAATATTCAAATAAAAATAATTTAAAAAATTAAAACAACATGAAACTAGACTTATTTTCGCTTTTTGAGTTGAGTTAAAATGGTGCAGATTGGATGTTCGCAGGAACTTAGTAAAAACTGATTAATTGACATTCTTTCAAACGAAAATGTTCCTACAGAAGGGGACAAGGTTGCAGTAAAAAAAAAATTCATTACTTGTTCGGAAATTACGAAAGTAGCTTTGTGGATGCGGACAGTAATTTACAAAAATTTTCGTTAAACGATGCCCTGATGGTTTTGTTAAAAAGCGAGCTGAAAAGTGTGAAATCCTTAAATAAACATTTGAAAACCCGCACTAAGAACCAGTTGGAACTCGTCTCCTTGCTTAAAAAGGTACAAATATTCGAAAAATTTGATGACCTGGAGAAGCATCTAAACAAGAGTGGGCTAGAAGATACTTATAGCAAATATATTAAAAAAAAAAACAGTTAACTTTTGTATGCACTTTTTTGAGATCTATTTTCATGCACCTTTCTAGCAGTTATCCATAATCGGGAGGAGCCCTAAATTTACAAATTGGTTTAAAATAACTGTTTTGATTACCTTCATTGATTGTGCACTTACTGGTCCAGTACTCAGGAGCCCGTTTGTTACTAAATTATTAGCTCATATCGTCGAAAAAGCATTATAATGGGGACTGTGGATATGTGTTAAAATTTGAAATAATATAAGCATTTTTAATCAACCTCACTTAAAAAGCTGTATTTTTGGAACGGTATACCCTTTCAAAATATTTTTTGAATAAAAATAAGCCATTCACACTTTTTGAGTATAATATTTTCATCGTAAAATCTTTGCGCAACAATATAGCGAAAATAAGTCTAGTTTCATGTTGTTTTAATTTTTTAAATTATTTTTATTTGAATATTTTTTCATTGACGTTACGTACATGTCATTTTTAAGGACAAGTTTACTACTTTACTAAAAACTTACTTTGCTATGGACCCAAAATAACATTGACGTTAGTTTACGTCCATGTCATTTTTAAGGACAAGTTTACTACTTTACTAAAACTTACTTTGCTATGGACCAAAAATGCCGGACCGTGATCATTCCTATCTATCTAGTGTCTTAGTATAATTAGACAATACTTCTTATTGCCATATTTAGATAGAGAAAAAAATCTTTTTCAATACATTAAAGATACTTTGCCAGAATTGTATATTTTACAAACTAAATATCTATCTATACCGGCCACATCTGTGCCTTCCGAACGCTTGTTTTCCAAAGCAGGACTTATTACAAACAACAGAAGAAACAGGCTACTTCCCAAAAATTTAGACAAAATTTTATTTATTAACAACGCCGAATTTTTCAAGAAATAATATGTTAATTCAAATGTTACTCTGTTTCTTAAATGCATGTAGACGTGAAATTTGGCATACTAAAAAATATATTTGCAAAGACTCGTTAGGCCAAATTTTATAGCTATCAGTTAAGGATTTATTTATTTTTTCTTAAAACCTAGGAAAATGCATGTAGCTTTGTAAATTTATCGTTTATTTCTTTTTAATTACCTGCACTTTTTTTTTATAAAATGACATGTTCTGTATTTTAATTTTTAAGTATACTTATGCCTGCTTTCTCTGCAATTTTTATGTGTTAGTTTGATAGATTATCAGAAACAGAGATCAATAACCACGACATTCGACATGGTTGTCAAACTCTGTTTCTGATAATCTGTCAAACTAACTTTAGGGAACACCTAAAAATTTGCAGAGAAAGCAGCCATTAAGGTTTTAAGATTTAGATTAAGTTTAAATAATATACTTTAACCAACGATCTCAGTTAACTCTGTGCTGTGACTACTATGCTGGGACTACTGGGTACCAATTACGTAATGTTTAAAAGACTAAAAGCTACAAGTCTTACCTAAAAAAATTTTAAGAGTTTTTTATTTTAACAAAATAAATGTTGTTTAGTTCTATGTTTTTTTTTAAGTATAAGTTTTTGTTTTATACAAATGTATGTTTTGTTTTATACTCGTTTTTATATTTCCTGTAAAATATTAAATATTTTATTCTCCATCGTTTTTCTTAATAAAAATTAAAAAACTATTAGTCGAATAAGCCTATTTTAAAATATGGCTCTGCTGTCAAAAAATGGTACATGGAAAATTTCTTCGGTTTCCTGTTCTATTTAGCTGACAACATACTAAAATTCTAAAACTTTTCCTCCACGGGAAATTGGAAAAATTCAAGATGGCGGCTTAAAATACTGACTTTTTAACATATATTGCTAAATAATTTCTATATGGTGCTTTCAATCTTAAAATATTCTTATACATTTTATATTGACATTAAAAAATGCTTTCCAAAAACACCAAAATGGGGGGTCTAACCCCCCTGGAGGCTACCTAATGGACTAAAAAACTAAAGATAAAATTATAAAAATGTATTTATTTCTCAACATAATTGTTCCTTGTGATCCGAAATTTGATTTTATGATTGCGTCCATTAAAGAATTAAAATTAGAACTTATAAATGTTTGAATAGTATGTTATAACGCAAGGTAGAAAATGTCGAGTTGTTATTGACCGAACCTAAATATTGCTGATCTAGTTGCGCAGCAGCAAGTGATTCATACGCGATTAATAAATGCCTTTTTCTGTTGGTTTATGTAGTATTTTTTTTATTACTAGCATTTCATTATTTACTTACTATTGAAATGATGTAGATTGTAGTATGCTAATAACATAAGTTTTGCTAAATTTTTTAAGATTCAAAAAATTATTTGATAAAGTATCAATACAAAATCTTCCACCAACATATTCCGCAGCAAAAAATCACTGCCTTAGAGTTTTTTTTATCAAATAATGTGTTGAAAGGGAAACACAGAAAATATTGTAGCAGAAAATTTTGGATGGATTGGCAAAAACAACTTGTTACAACTAATAACAATGGAGATTTCTACAGCACCTGATCATCTTTTAACTGCAATAAGATGTAAATGTAAAGGGCAATGCGACAATAGCCGTTGGTCATGCAGAAAACATAGCCTAAATTTTACAGCCGCATGCTCAGAGTGCTGGGGGGTTAACAAATTCAATCATCATACTTGATGAAAATAATTTGAAAGAAATTTTTGAAGACAATGTTTCTTCTTAGCTATTTTTATTGTACTGTTAATCGTCTTAGAACGTGTCACGGACGTTGTAATGATATGTTGTATAAGTGAAATTCACTACCAAGTCCATTAGAACTTATAAATGTTTGAGTAGTATGTTATAACCCAAGATAGAAAATGACTGAGATGTAATTTTACATACATTGCACAGTTTAAAATGTATAAACATACAACATTAAGAATCGATAATTGTTTAAAAAGTGGTTTACATAAAGTTTTCCTAGATATAAACAGCATTGTACGGACAATTCTCTTTTGAAGTATAAGGACTTCATTAATTCTACTAGCATTTCCCCAACAAATAACTCCATAAGTGAGCAGTGAGTTTACATACCCGTTGTAAAAAAGTTGTAAAATATTTGCTAGGTTTCTCAGCCGCCACAACATGTAGCAATAAGCCGACATTTTTGCCAGGACATATTCAATTTGTGATTGCCAATTTAAGTTGTAGTCAATATGGATTTCTAAAAACTTTAAACTATGATTATTTAATAGTAATGTGTTATCCACTTTAACGAGCATACTGTAATCAGTTTGATAACGCTAAAAATGGATAAGATTAGTTTTCGATGAATTAAGTATTAATGCATTATTTGTGCAATATTTCTTTATGATTTTTATAAAATCATTTGCAGAGTTGCTTAGACTGGTAGTATCTAAGGCTGAAATGATAGATGACAGATCATCTGCAAAAGCTATTTGCATTTTTTAAATATGTCATTAATAAATAAAATGAAGAGTATAGGTCCTAGGCAGCAGGAGTACGATGCCTGCTTCAAGACTTTTTGTATCCGATATATAAACTCCACTCTCAGAACTTAATTTAACTTTTTGCTGTCTATTTGTTAGAAAAGATTTCAACCAATTATAAGCAACTCCCCTTATGCCATTACAGTACAGTTTATGTAAAAGGTTCAAACGCTCTAGCCTGGTCAAAATATAATCTTTATGTCTTTTATCTAGTTCCGAGAGGACAGTGTTCACTAGCTCAAGAAGTGCATCTTGGGTTGATATAGACTTTGTAAAACCAAATTGTTTTGTATTTAGAATTTTATTTACCGCTAAAAAACTTGTTAACTTGCCAAGATACGCCTTTTCGTTTATCTTCAAAAACACTGAGAGAACTTAATTTTTTATCATTCTTTTTAAATATCGGAATGACATACACCGTCTTTAATTGATGAGGGAACACCCCTTCCTCAAAAGAGGCATTTATTATGTAAGTTAGTGGTGCCACAATAAATTCGATTCAGGACGCAATATATGTATGCCATCATACCCCGCGGAACTTTTGGTTGACCATTGTAACTATAATTTGTGACGAAATTTTTCTCCTGCTTTAAAGATGGGAACTATAGCAGCTGACTTCCATTTTTCAGGAAAAACGTGAGTATAGCTGATGCTAGAGATTTCTTAATGTTCAAAAATAAAGGATATACCCACTAATAACATTATAAAATTAAAGAGTATGAGTCCAGTGTTTAAGAAATTTCCTGGAATTAATATACGATTTGCGGATCCAGGTACCATTCGTGCACTGTTTACGTTATGGGGAAATTAATTCTTTTTTCCAAAAATCTTCACTCGGCCCCAGCTCTTTGAGGTGTAGTAAGAGTACATTCATCTGTCTCTTCTTTAGCTTACGATTTTAAATTTTTTACTTTAAATATTTTATCTAGCAGCTTACTGCTGATAAATCTTCTCTCGGTTTTTCTGTTAGACTTTTTTAATATTTTAATTTTTATTTGATGTTTAAAAAATAATTATCCCAGAATAACATTTTTCAAATTGATTGATCTAAAATAAATTACCATGGTTACTTTGTAAAGGTATATGCTACGTTGCCAAAATGTTAGTGCACAGAAATAAATTCGATTCATGACGCAATATATTGCAAGGTATGCCATCATACCCCGCGGAACTTTTGGTTTACCATTGTAACTATAATTTGTGACGTAATTTTTCTCCTGCTTTAAAGATGGGAACTATAGCAGCTGAATTCCATTTTTCAGGAAAAACGTAAGTATAGCTGATGCTAGAGATTTTTTAATGTACAAAAATAAAGGATATACCCACTAATAACATTAGAAAATTAAAGAGTATGAGTCCAGTGTTTAAGAAATTTCCTGGAATTAATATACGATTTGCGGATCTAGATACCATTCGTGCACTGTTTACGTTATGGGGAAATTAATTCTTTTTTCCAAAACTCTTCACTTTTACTAGCTCGGCCCCAGCTCTTTGAGGTGTAGTAAGAGTACATTCATCTGCCTCTTCTTTAGCTTAAGATTTTCAATTTTTTACTTTAAATATTTTATCTAGCAGCTTACTGCTGATAAATCTTCTCTCGGTTTTTCTGTTAGACTTTTTTAATATTTTAATTTTTATTTGATGTTTAAAACATAATTATCCCAGAATAACATTTTTCAAATTTGCCAAAGAATGTTTTTTTTGCACATTGAAATTCTCGTTAAAAAACTGTAGAAATAATCAATAACCAGTGAAATACGTGGAACCCTCAAAATCTACGAAAAATGAAAAATAAATAAATAATGACTTGCCGAAGGGCAGTAGACTAACACAGCTAGTCTGTCTCTGATTAACCTAGAGCAGAAATTGTCAAAAGACCAAAAACCCAAATAGAAAATGTATAAAAAATAGAAACATTTATATACCAGCAGACACCACAAATTACCATTTTATTTATTTTTTTATAAATATCTAAGAAATCAAAAAATACAAATAAATCCAATGAACGATTATCTATTACAGGTTTGACTAATTTAATTAAACTTTTTTTAATACTTTGGAAAGTTTGGACATTTTAAAACATAGAAATAATATTGTAAATCATGACATGGGACCTAATCCCAACAGCCCCTTATTTAGATTGTTAAACCGTAGGTAGTCAAGCATAACTTTTTGTATCTAGTCAAGTGGAACTATTTTTAGTATATAAGGTAATTTAGGTGTTATTGTAATCATTCTATCTTCTGCTGAAGATGACAGCTTAGCTGTCGAAATACGTATTCAGATTTTTCTAAATAAAGTGTGGTTTGGAGAGAATCTTTGTTTTATATTAAGAGAATCTTTGTTTTTGTAGATAAGCTCTAGATTTAGGTAAGCCATTCGAATGCATTGATTGACATGATCTTTAAAACGAAGTGTGGGATCGGATATGATACCTAAATTTTTTGCCTTATCGTTCAGAATTAACTTAGTGTCGCCTAAAAAGACCTCAATATGTGGCGCGATGGAGGGCAAATGCTTAGCTGGACCAAATAGCAACATTTTAGTTTTTGACGAATTAATTTGCAAACAATGTGATTTGGAAACTAGAAGTGCAAGGTCGCTGTTAATAGCCTCTAAAGCATTATTTATGTCATCCTTATGAAAAGAAAAATATATTTGTGTATCATCTGCATATAAATTTGCAATGCTTTAAAGTTTTCATAAAATCTGCGGTGTAGATAGTGTACAGCAGAGGACCTAGTATTGATCCCTGCGGAATGCCCGATGATACTCCGAGAGCCTCTGAACGGTTATCATTGATTTAATCTGTAATCTATTACTTAAAAAACTTTGGAGGAGCGGATGCCTCCAAACCCAAACTTTTTAAAATTGCAATTAAAATTTCATGATTAAGAGTGTCAAAAGCTTTGGAATAATCGATCAGAATGAGTATTGTCAACAAACCTTCATCAGTAGCTCTGAGAATATCATCGGCCACCCCAAACAGGGTGGTTTCACAACTATGTCCCCCTCTAAACCCCGACTGCGTATCAGGTAAAAAATTATTATTCACCACATAATCTCGTAGTTGTTGTTCCATAGTTTTTTCCAAAATCTTTGAAAGCGTAGGCAACACACTCACAGGCCTTAAATTATCAAAACAAGAGGGATTATCCACTTTAGGTAGCGGTTGCCCCAAGGCATGCTTCCATGCATTTGGAAAAATGCTTTTTTCTATACAACTATTGATAATGTGAGTAATATAGGGTAATATAATCAAATAACTCAGAGAAATTAGGTCGAAAGTAAAGGAAGTAATTGCCACATTTTGTTTACCAAGATAGTAGTTTATAATTGTTGGATCTGCATTAATAAGTTTTGATTGACCTAAAAAATATAAATTTATAGCATCAGGCTGATTTAGATGAGGCGGAAAATCGCGTTTCTTTTTGGAAAAACCTAAAAGTCTTAAGTTATCCTACATTCCATTTATACCGTTTTGCTGTATTTTGTTCTCTAAATATGCTTTTTTTTTCGTGTTTAATGGCAACCGTGACGTAATTGCGGAGTTGTTTATAATAATTGTGGTGCGCTAAAGATCTTGATTTTTGCTATCTACGTCTTGCCTCATCTCTAAGTGCTGCATTAATCGAATCGTATGGGTTAACCACGGTAGAGGAGGTTTAGAAACTTTTATCGTTACGATAGGAGCATGCAGGTTTATGGTTGTTAAAATTATTTCGCGCTTTTGTTACTTCTTTATATAAATGTTCCTTCTCGTACTTTAAGGCACTACAACTTTTTACATAATGTTTTCCATCGTACTTATTACGGTCAACATCCTCTATTTCTCTTATGATTGTTAATTTTAATTATGTTTATCAATTTTGTGATATATGATATATACTTTAATATAATAATATTTAAATTTTAATATTTTTAAGTTGAAATAACTTGTCTATCTATTGTTATGTAAATGTTCAAAAGGAAGTAATTCCGTTAATAAAATTTATTTATTATTTAAGTGTCAAAGTTGGCCATACCTGAGTATATTCCAGGAATCTTACCATCTGGGCGTCGAAATCTGGCTCATTTTTTAGACCGGCTATCCTTATGGGACTAAAACAGTGAAACTCTTATTATATACCTACTTGTTTAAATTAGTTCAAATATCTATCTATGTAAACAAAATGTTGGGGTTAATTGGTACAGGAATTAGGTTGGGGTAAACGGGATTAAGGTGTAACGGGGAAAGGGGGTAACCGGTGAAGGTTAGTTTAAAATAGGCTCTTTTTTTCAGAGAAGCAAACGATTTTGGTTTAACTGGTACCTTAGTAAAGCTATGATAAACGGGATAAAGACGTAACTGAGATAAAGACGTAACTGAGATAAAGGGGATACCGGCATACAGAGGTTACCGGGAAAAAAGAGTCACCGGGAAAAGAGGTCATCAGAAAGAAGGCATCGAGAAAAGGGGTCATTGGGATAAGGGGTCACCGGGAAAATAGATCACTGGGAAAGGGGTCACCGCGAAAGGGGGTCACCGGGAAAAAGGGTCACCAGGAAAAGGCCACCGTAAGGGGACAACAAAAAAAGGGGTCACTGGGAAAAGGAGACACCAGGAAAAGGGGTCACCGAGAAAGTGGGACACCAGGAAAAGGGGTCATTAGGAAAAGGGTTCACGGAAAAGTCACCAGGATAAAGCTTTGAAAAAAACACATCAACACATTTTAACTTTTTATGGCATTGCAACGCATGCCGGGTAATCGCTAGTATTTAATATTTAATAAAACTATTACTTAAATGAGTTTTTTTATTATTTATTTTTGAGATTGAAGATGACAACGCCAAATTTTGTGTTTATGAGAGTAATTATTTATTTCCACCAATTTCAAAAATGTCTTGGTCAAAAGATAACATCGAAGAGTTTATTAACATTTATATAGGAGCCATCCATGTTTATGGAAAATAGGCTCTGCTGCATACAAAAATAAAAACCTAAAAAACGGGGCGTACAAAAAGTTGATAGAATTTTGTATGGAGGCAGAGTTCTCGTTGGCCAATAAGGACTTCGTAACAAAAATCCAAAGTTTATGCGGATCCTTCAGAAAAGAGTTGAAAAAATGCAAAAACTCCCTAAGAAGTGGTGCTGGAGAGGAGGATGTATATGTTGTGTGTGTTATGGTACTTTAACATCTTGTTATTTACTAAAGATGAAGAGGAACCCGCAGCCCGCAAGGACAACATGGACGATGATGAGGAGGACATGTTCAGAGATTCAGGGAATAGTCAGATTGTAGGTGTAGAAGCTGTTAAAGAAGAGATAGTTAAGGTGGAATGTAGCGAAAGAAAAAGATGGAGATACTTTTTTAAGATTCTGTGTCTAGAATTTTTCTGTGCACTAACATTTTGGCAACGTAGCATATACCTTTACAAAGTAACCATGGTAATTTATTTTAGATCAATCAATTTGAAAAATGTTATTCTGGGATAATTATTTTTTAAACATCAAATAAAAATTAAAATATTAAAAAAGTCTAACAGAAATAATAAAATCGTAAGCTAAAGAAGAGACAGATGAATGTACTCTTACTACACCTCAAAGAGCTGGGGCCGAGTGAAGATTTTTGGAAAAAAGAATTAATTTCCCCATAACGTAAACAGTGCACGAATGGTACCTGGATCCGCAAATCGTATATTAATTCCAGGAAATTTCTTAAACACTGGACTCATACTCTTTAATTTTATAATGTTATTAGTGGGTATATCCTTTATTTTTGAACATTAAGAAATCTCTAGCATCAGCTATACTCACGTTTTTCCTGAAAAATGGAAGTCAGCTGCTATAGTTCCCATCTTTAAAGCAGGAGAAAAATTACGTCACAAATTATAGTTACAATGGTCAACCAAAAGTTCCGCGGGGTATGATGGCATACATATATTGCGTCCTGAATCGAATTTATTGTGGCACCACTAACTTACATAATAAATGCCTCTTTTGAGGAAGGGGTGTTCCCTCATCAATTAAAGACGGTGTATGTCATTCCGATATTTAAAAAGAATGATAAAAAATTAAGTTCTCTCAGTGTTTTTGAAGATAAACGAAAAGGCGTATCTTGGCAAGTTAACAAGTTTTTTAGCGGTAAATAAAATTCTAAATACAAAACAATTTGGTTTTACAAAGTCTATATCAACCCAAGATGCACTTCTTGAGCTAGTGAACACTGTCCTCTCGGAACTAGATAAAAGACATAAAGATTATATTTTGACCAGGCTAGAGCGTTTGAACCTTTTACATAAACTGTACTGTAATGGCATAAGGGGAGTTGCTTATAATTGGTTGAAATCTTTTCTAACAAATAGACAGCAAAAAGTTAAATTAAGTTCTGAGAGTGGAGTTTATATATCGGATACAAAAAGTCTTGAAGCAGGCATCGTACTCCTGCTGCCTAGGACCTATACTCTTCATTTTATTTATTAATGACATATTTAAAAAATGCAAATAGCTTTTGCAGATGATCTGTCATCTATCATTTCAGCCTTAGATACTACCAGTCTAAGCAACTCTGCAAATGATTTTATAAAAATCATAAAGAAATATTGCACAAATAATGCATTAATACTTAATTCATCGAAAACTAATCTTATCCATTTTTAGCGTTATCAAACTGATTACAGTATGCTCGTTAAAGTGGATAACACATCACTATTAAATAATCATAGTTTAAAGTTTTTAGAAATCCATATTGACTACAACTTAAATTGGCAATCACAAATTGAATATGTCCTGGCAAAAATGTCGGCTTATTGCTACATGTTGTGGCGGCTGAGAAACCTAGCAAATATTTTACAACTTTTTTACAACGGGTATGTAAACTCACTGCTCACTTATGGAGTTATTTGTTGGGGAAATGCTAGTAGAATTAATGAAGTCCTTATACTTCAAAAGAGAATTGTCCGTACAATGCTGTTTATATCTAGGAAAACTTTATGTAAACCACTTTTTAAACAATTATCGATTCTTAATGTTGTATGTTTATACATTTTAAACTGTGCAATGTATGTAAAATTACATCCAAATAAATTTATAACAACTAATGATGTATGTAATACTTATAACCTTAGGGATAAAAATAAACTTGTTATTCCAAAACACAATTTACAGCTGTTTAGCAACGGTCCACCTATGATGTCCATAAAAATATATAATCAATCAGAAAACAAAATCATTCAAAATATTAATTCATTTAAATTTAAACTTTACTTCAACAGTTATTGATATCTGAGTCGTTTTTTTCTGTTAATGAATTTTTACAGTACTCTTTTAATGTAAACTAATTTATTTTTTAGTCATACTGAGTCAACTGGTCAATTTATGTGTTGTTTAGTTTAAGTTTTTTGCAATATAATCTCTGATACCATGTGTTGTTTAGTTTAAGTTCTTTGCAATATATTTTAATGTCTGATACTATTCAAATTGACATGTTTTATACAAATGTAAAATTTGTCCCGAAATCAAATGATATTTATTTATTTATAGGTCTTTAAGCAAATTAAACATTATGAGCAAAGTTTTCGAAAAAATTGTGTCCAAGCAAATGATATTTTCGCTAAAACCTCTTATAACTGAAAATCAACATAGTTTTTTCTCTTCTTACACAAATTATATTCTTAATAATATGGATAATCGTAGCCGTGTACACTGATTTTAGCAAGGCTTTTGATGTCACAACATTCTTATTCAGAAGCTGGCCAAGATAGGTGTTCACGGGGACTTGCTTCGATGGTTTGCATCTTACCTTTCTAATAGGTCACAATTTATTTCTATAAAGGGTCATACTTCGGCGCCTTACTTTGTTACCTCAGATGTGCCTCAAGGCTCTCATTTGGGACCATTGCTGTTCTTAATTTTCATCAATGACATTGCATCCTGTTTTAAATTTTGTAAATAGGGGCAAACTGTCACCGCCCTATTTTAAAACTGAACGGTTTAGAAGGTCCTTCAGTTATCAAATCTATTTAATATATAATCCAGAAAAATTTAAATCTTTGAAAGGTAACGCTTTTAAACGTCAACTTAAATTACATATTTTGAAGGATCAAATGTAGATTCTTTCCCCCTGTTTCTCACATTTATTTATTTGTATTTTTTGATTTCTTAGATATTTATAAAAAAATAAATAAAATGGTAATTTGTGGTGTCTGCTGGTATATAAATGTTTCTATTTTTTATACATTTTCTATTTGGGTTTTTGGTCTTTTGACAATTTCTGCTCTAGGTTAATCAGAGACAGACTAGCTGTGTTAGTCTACTGCCCTTCGGCAAGTCATTATTTATTTATTTTTCATTTTTCGTAGATTTTGAGGGTTCCACGTATTTCACTTGTTATTGATTATTTCTAGAGTTAAAACAGTTTTTTAACGAGAATTCAAATATGCCAAAGAATGTTTTTTTTGCACATTGAAATTCTCGTTAACAAACTGATTTTTTTTTACCGTCTCCAGACATAAACAATAATAAAGAAAATGTTGATTATTTTCTCATCAGGAATTTAAAATGCATTCCCCAAGGTTTGGTTGCACTCTACAAAACCTTGAGATTATAAGGAAGAAAAAGGATGGTTTATTTAGTACTTTTTCAACAAAATGCAGCATGTGTAATTATGAGGCCGACATTTACAGCTCCCAGTAAAATAAACTTGATGCAAACATGACTGCAGTAAACATCATTATTTCTAATGGCAGTGGATACAGTCATATGAATGAATTTTTAACATCTTTGGAAGTTCCTTGCATAAGTGAAGCCAAATTCCAAGCGGTTCAAAATAAGGTTGCTGAAGCCATTCAGACAGCTGCCCAAAGAGAAATGTTTAAAGCTGCAGAGGAAGAAAAGTTATTAGCTTTTGAAGCTGAAGACATTGGAGATGATGGGGTACCTGAAATCACAGTAATTTGCGTTGGTGCCTGGTCAAAAGGATCGTATAGAAGTAACTATAATGCTAATTCAGGTGCCGCAGCTATAATTGGATTTCGGACTAAGAAAGTTCTCTATCCGGGTATGTATATTTAAAATATATATTTACAGAATCGCAGTGCAAAAGTGCAAAATTTTCTTCGTAACAGAATTTTTTACTTAAAACTTTTGTCTTAGGGTATAGATCGTATAAAGTTTGTTTAAAAAAAAGGTGCGATCGATTTGTAATATTTAAATCTAGTGGTATTAAAATTGAAATAAACTTAGCTGGTGTCACTTTAAAACCGATGTTATATTTTTATAAAACTCTTCCTTTACGACAAACTAACTTTTTTTTAAATTTAATTTAGTAATGGTTATCGAAATTTAGTAGTCCTTTTTAAAACTTTATTTTTGAAATTACAAATGTAACTAATCTCTAAGTTAGTATTGCAAAGAATGAACAACATCTTAAAAAAATAAAACATATCAAAATTAAAACATAAATGTTAGTAAACAAACAGATCATTTTTATATAGTCGCGTCAAACTAGCATTTCACCTCTAACTTTGGGGAAACTCAATGGATTGACTTCATTTTTTTGCAAAACATTCAGAAATAAATTTAAATCAATAATAAAAAATAAAATTGCGCCGCTAGTCCTTCCTGAATTTTTCATACTCTTCGCAAACTGTAACTTGCTTATCTAATCTACATAAAAAATCATTCTTATGAAAATTAAAGAGAATAAAATTTTGTAATAAAAAAAATATTGCCCGCCCCCCTCCGAGCTCCGCCCCCTTATAGTCCCCCAAATTTTAAATATTATTTTTTCATGCTTATTTTTTAAGAAACAGAAAAAACGTTCATTAATTACCAAATTAAAAAAAAAATGCTCCCCCACTATGCCCCCCCAACTTGGAAAAATTTGTATCTCGCTTATTATTAAACATTTATATCAAATTTTTTTTTTTAATTTGGTAAATAATGAATGTTGATTTTGTTCCTTAAAAAATAAGCATAAAAAAAAATTACTTAAAATTTGGGGGGTTATAAGGGGGCAGAGCTCGGAGGGGGGCGGGCAATATTTTTTTTATTACAAAATTTTATTCTCTTTAATTTTTATAAGAATGATTTTTTCTGTGGACTTAATAATAAGCGAGATATAGTTTGCGAAGAGTATAAAAAATTCAGGAAGGACTAGCGGCGCCATTTTAGTTTTTATTAGTGATTTATATTGAATTCTAAACGTTTTACAAAAAAAATAAAGTCAATCCATTGAGTTTCCCCAAAGTTAGAGATTTTAATGTTTTTCATGCTAGTTTGACGCCACTAATAATGAATAAGCAGTTTTACATATTATAACTCTTCCCTCCTTAAGATGAAAATATTGGCGAAGTATTTTCATTTTTGGTCAAAGGGATGAAGTTTGCGATGACAACTTTTCTTGATAAACATCTTCGGCGAAGGAACCATAACGCAGTAAGTAAGTATTAAGCAAATTGTTAATAGGATTGTGCATGTGCTCAATGAACTCCAACCAAAGACATAAAGTTTAGTGACTTTATTTGGAACATGGAGTAGTTGAACTTGTTCTTGAAGACCATGGATTTTTTCCAAATCGATTGTTTTAAGTTTAATTTCATTTTTGTTTAGCGTGTGCTCAGTTTCTTGAAATTGAATCTCTGGTAAATGTATTGGATTACCATTTAATTGAAGCTGGGTGTTTGTAAACTGTGCTTCATTTATTTGGACTTTGCAATTTTTTGGAATTTGCACCAAACTGGCTGTGGTTATAAGCATATATTTGTCGTTACCACAATTTTGGTAAAGTTTGATTGGCTTTTCAGTCGGAACTGACATATTCGTCGTTGTGGCTTGAATTACTGGAGTTTGAACATTGATTTTCATTGGTTTGCAATTCAGGTCTTCCGCTTCTTTTACTAGCGATACAACACAGCTGTTGAACATTGGTTGTAAATTGTTTGGACATACATAGACATGTAGATGTCTTCAATAATTGGGCATTCCATATCATCAAATTGTAATGTTTCCCCACCAAGAATAAGGTAAGGGTGTGTCGGAATTATTATGGTTTGTTTTAAAGGAATTGGGTATAGGTGAAAACATTTAAAATTTTGTTTTTCAAAAATTGGAATGTGTATTGCGAACACAATTTTATTTGGCAAATAAGTAACTTGCAAGCCAGCTAGCTGATAATAAGACATAATATTTTTAAAATCAATAATCTACATTGGATCGTAATGTTTTGCTAAATATTCAAAAATATGTTTTAATTGTTCCGCAGAAATAACTGAAGTATGCAAAGTATTTAACTTTGAAAACATTAATGCATTTTACAAATTATCTAAAAATGTAATTATTTTGTCAGTTCAAAATTATTTGATCTAAAGTATTTTGAGCACGTAAATATGATGCTATATCATTTATTGTTTGGTTCATATTAAATTCAAAATATTGTCTGTTTTTAATAAGCTTTTAATTTGAATCTAAAAGCGTTATTACACTCTTCGCAAAAGAGTATATTGCGATTACTCGGACCTTCTCTAAAATTGTTAATATTCATCCTAGAGCAAAAATTGTTACAGATTCGTTCGTTTCATGACTTTTCAAGACTTTTATTTTTTGTCCGTCTGTCCGGCTGTCTGTCTGTAACGAAACTTGTGACCTCAATAACTGAAGATCGGTTTATTTAATTGGCTTGAGATTTGGTGCAAAAATCAATCTCGTTTGGGGAAGTGCCCTATTGTTTTTGAAAGAAATCAATGAATGAAATCACCCCTAAAGTTGAAAAAAATTCATATTTCGATTAATATCAATTTTACGTAAAAAAATATTCCTAACTAAATTAAAGATTGTATCTTTCCCTATAAAAAAGCATCTGGTAATTTTTTTGTATCAAAACAAAAAAATGAGTTTTACGTTTTTTTTTAATAAAATAAAAAATGCCCCTTTTTAATCATCTACTGCGAAGAGTATCATATAGAATGTATAACAATTATATAACAATAAAAAAACCTAACCTAACCTATCTGCGAAGTGTAACTTTTTAAATGATCTATGCCACTCAATGATCCCGCTCCTGTTGTATTATAGTGTGAAATTAATTTTTTGCTTAATGAGATTTGTAAAGAAAGTTGAGTATTAAGCTCATTTTGAAGTTCTAAAATAGCGTTATCGTACCGTTCTCCATCATCGGAATCTAAAGTACCATACAGCCACTTAAACGTGTAGTTTACCGATTCCATTTATAAGGCCACGCTTAGAGCGATTAAGAGGTGTAATGTTACTTAATTTCATTTTTACTTCTGATAAAATAAAATCTCAAGTCCCTCTTTCGATATTTGTTGAAATACACAAGTATCTTAGTTTCTTAAAGTTATGCATCGACTATCCCTGATACGTGATTCTGATGAGCCCCAATATAGGGCGAAACAGCTGTCAATCACTTCAGATTTGGTGGGTGCATACCTTTGAAAAATAAAGAAGGACTTCTTTTATAACTTGGCGTCCCGCCTTTAGGGTCGAAAGTGAATCTTAGATTCCACCATTTTATATTTACTTCTGATATTAAATAACTTACATGTTTTAAAATGTTAGAGATAACATTATAATGAGAAAATGATACATGATCTGAATGTGTCGTAATAATAGTGTTTACAACGTTATAAAAATATTCAATTTTTATTTGATTAAATAGTGGTAATAATTCCACTTAATGAATAAATGTATGTTTACTCTCAATAACTCTACCATTTCCCATAAGGAACGAAGTAAAGAAGCTTGTTTAATTTATAATACTTTGTTTTCGATAATTATGTTTTTATTCTAATTTTATTTGACTGACATTACACTACTAATTTTACATGTTGACAACTTTTTATATTAATTCTGTTTCTATGACAATTTTATTCTCCAACTAACACTCTGGATTCTAAACATACCCCCGCCCTTGAAATTTTTTGAACATAAAAATTACGAAATTTTTCAACGACCTCTCGAAAGAACACCAAAATCAGTCTTTGACTACTCCATTGTGGTGCTGATCATTCCATTAGATGATCTTGCAGAAGCGTTGCAGTGTTACGAACCATTTCACAATTTTTCAACGACCTCTCGAAAGAACACCAAAATCAGTTTTTGACCACTCCATTGTGGTGCTGATTATTCCATTAGATGATCTTGCAGAAGCGTTGTAGGGAGCGAGTAACTTCACTTACGAGTGAAGTACTTTTGTACAGGTATAGCGCGGAGGTTAAGCTTAAAATATCTAAAGGAATCTGCATTTTGGTATTAAAGCATGAAATTTGGAACATATATTCCTTAAGACCCCCAAAATCGATTTTGCCTTGGTGCCCACTTGACAAGTACCTGTGAGCCCCCCAATAGCCCCCCCTTTCTAGAAAAATTTATGTTAAAATTATTTATGGTGCGATTTGGCTCAAATTTAAAATATATATCCTTTTAAGTACCCTTTAACAATTTCAATAAAAAATTACCCCCAAAAAAACCCCATAAGCCCCCTAATAGGATTCTTTAGTAAAAAAAATGGAAAAATTTACTTTTCTTAAAAATAAAGCAGTGCGGTCAAAAATTTTTAATGTTAAGACCCTATAACTTTTTTATAAAATGTTTTGGACCCTTTCCCTTCTAAAACCACCCTTTAACCCACTTTTACTTATTCTTCAAAAAAATTATGAGTAACACAATTCAGCAGGTTTTTGGAAATATCATTATATATGTCAACAGTGTCGTTTCTGGTATTAAAGCATGAAATTTGGAACATATATTCCTTAAGACCCCCAAAATCGATTTTGCCTTAGTGCCTACTTGGCAAGTACCTGTAAGCCCCCAGTAGCCCCCTCTCTATAAAAATTTATGTTAAAATTATTTATGGTGCGATTTGGCTCCAATTTAAAATATATATCCTTTTATACCCTTTAACGATTTCATTAAAAAATTACCCCCAAAAAAGCCCCATAAGCCCCCTAATAGGATCCTTTAGTAAAAAAAATTGAAAAATTTACTTTTCTTAGAAATAAAGCAATGCGGTCAAAACAATTTAAAGTTAAGACCCCATAACTATTTTATAAAATGTTTTGGACCCCTCCCTCCTAAAACCACGACTTTTACCCATTCTTCAAAAAAATTATGAGTAACACAATTCAGCAAGTATTTATTTTTAAGTCAAAAATCATTTCAGTTTTTAGCATAAAAATTACTCCATAAATATTATATTTGTTTCTGAAATATATAGAACTTAATTTGATTAAACTTAAATGCATTTTAATTTTTTTTCCTGAAATACGCTTCTGAAATATACATATAATATTAAGGACTAGGGGAGGCACTATAGAAAGGGTATTTAAAGGTAATTTTTTTTGTAATTTAAATAAAAGTAAATTATTTTTTTTTGATAAAGCTTGGTGTTTTTATTTTTTTTTTACTAAAGGGGTCCATCTTCGTCTATAAGGCCTTTTTCAATAATAATTTTTCTTGAAATAGTTAAAGAGTTCATAAGAAAATATATATTTTAAATTTGAGCCAATTCTCAAGATAAATAATTTTTACAAAATTTTTATTTATAATAACAAGGGGGCAATCTATGGAAAGAGTAACTTAAAGATCATTTTTTTTAATACAAAATAATAATTTCAATAAAATTAAATGCATTTTTTTGCTAAAAGTTAGTTTTAAAAATTTATTTTTACTTTACCCCCCTATTGGGGGGCCTATGGGACTTTTTCAGGAATAATTTTTATTGAAATAGTTAAGGAGAACTTAAAAGGATATATATTTCAAATTTGAGCCAATTCTCACAATAAATAATTCTAATACAATTTTTTCTAGAAAGGGGGGCTATTGGGGGGCTCACAGCTACTTGCAAAGTAGGCACCAAGGCAAAATCGACTTTGGGGGTCTTAAGGAATATATGTTCCAAATTTCATGCTTTAATACCAGACAACGACACTGTTGACATATATAATGATATTTCCAAAAACCTGCTGAATTGTGTTACTCATAATTTTTTTGAAGAATAAGTAAAAGTGGGTTAAAGGGTGGTTTTAGAAGGGAAGGGGTCCAAAACATTTTATAAAAAAGTTATAGGGTCTTAACATTAAAAATTTTTGACCGCACTGCTTTATTTTTAAGAAAAGTAAATTTTTCCATTTTTTTTACTAAAGAATCCTATTAGGGGGCTTATGGGGCTTTTTTGGGGGTAATTCTTTATGGAAATCGTTAAAGGGTACTTAAAAGGATATATATTTTAAATTTGAGCCAAATCGCACCATAAATAATTTTAACATAAATTTTTCTAGAAAGGGGGGGCTATTGGGGGGCTCACAGGTACTTGCCAAGGGGGCACCAAGGCAAAATCGATTTTGGGGGTCTTAAGGAATATATGTTCCAAATTTCATGCTTTAATACCAAAATGCAGATTCATTTTGCCTAACACCCGCACTATTTAGAAGGGTTTAAAAGCAGCAGCGCCGCAAATCCATCATTCTTCTTGTTGAAGGTGGGAGGACCATGTTTGAAAACAGCAGCGTTGTAAATATATTATTTTTTTCACTACTACCTATAGAAAAGACAATTTTTGACCGATTTGCTACCAGAGAAATCACATTTCTCTCCCTTGGTCAATAATAATTTCCATGTCTATGTACACTGTACAATAATAAAATGTCAAAACATATGTCAAGGTTTTATCATAAATAGAACGGTACTTACAGCAGTTTTTGTGAGTTTTTTACGAAGATTTTTTTATTTTGAAAACATAACTACTTTAAAATACATTAAAACATTTTATTGCACAAATATTTTAACGAAAAAAAAAAAATTGTACAGTTGTAAACATGTCGCACTTTTTTCTGTAGCTGTGTCAGTGTTCTATCATTATCATTATATTTACAAATTCCTTATCAGTGACCATCATATTATTTAAATCATTTACGCCATTTACGTGCAAATTATGAGTTATTTTGGAAAAAACACCCATTTGAAGAACTTTTTATTGTTTTCATTGATGCAACGTCATTGTCATTTCCATGGAAACTTCGATTAATTTTTTGTAATAATCATATACAGGGTTTTGATAAAAATTTAACATAGTTTTAAATTAACATTTTTTAAGAAAATGCTAGTAGTGAAAAAAATAGTATATAAACCACGGTAGAGAAGGTCATTATTGACTACGCGCAATTGTGTCCCTTGCCGCTGCGCGGCTGCGCGGTCAATAATGACCCTCTTCTCTATCTTGGTTAATAATGTACTATTTTTTACTACTAGGAGCAAAGAGTGTTGTTGTTGACTTTTTAAGAACCCTTCAAAATCATTTTTTACCACCTAGGTTAACAATTTTTGTCTCAAACAAATCAAATGACAAAACATAAGTTTTTTTCATAAACAGAACGGTACTTCCAGCAGTTTTTGTAAGTTTTTTACGAAGATTTTTTTATCTTGAAAACATAACTACTTTAAAATACTTGAAAACATTTTATTGCACAAATATTTTAACGAAAAAAAAATTATACAGTTGTAAACATGTCGCACTTTTTTCTGTAGCTGTGTCAGTGTTCTATCATTATCATTATATTTACAAATTCTTTATCAGTGACCATCATATTATTTAAACCATTTACCCTATTTACGTGCAAATTATGAGTTATTTTGGAAAAAACCACCCATGTGAAGAACTTTTTATTGCTTTGATTGATGTAACGTCATTGTCATTTCCATGGAAATTTCGATTAATTTTTTTTTAAAATCATATACAGGGTTTTGATAAAAATTGAACATATTTTTAAATTAACATTTTTCAAGAAAATGCTAGTAGTAAAAAAAATAATATATCATCCACGGTAGAGAAGGTCATTATTGACCTCGCGCAATTGTATCCCTCGCCGCTGCGCGGCTCGGGATACAATCTTTGCGCTAGGTCAATAATAAACCTCTTCTCTACCTAGGATGATAATATACTATTCTATTGTACTATACTTAATTTCGGCTGGATTTAATGTTCGAGAAGCATAACTAATAGGTAAGTCATTGGGATCTTGACTTAAAACTGCTCTAACCGCAAAGTTTGAGGCGTCTGTTGTTAAAATAAATGGTTTTTCAAAGTCAGGTCTCTGTAAAATGGGATCATTACATAAAATTCTTTTACAGATTTCAAAAGTCTCAATAAATTCTGGTATATGCACGATCTTTTTATTTTTCTTAAGCCATTAAGTAAACGGTTTTGTTAATTTTGCAAAATTCTTATAACCCAGGAAAATAAAACAAATATTAATGCAATCTGCCGAAAAATTATTTGTTAACTTTTTTTTTTACCATTATCTTTATATTGCCATAATATACAACATATCGAAAGTCCCCTAAGATCCCGTGCCGGCGTCATGCCATTTAAGAGGGTCAATGGTCGAAGAGGATAGTTTTTGGTGAATAAGTCTCTTTCTATTGGTCTCCCAAAAAAAAATGTGATTGTAAATTTTAGATTGGACAATTATCTACAAAAAAATTCATACACACTTTTCCATCGAGCGACCGTTATCGGGTAGTATTGTCAATTAATCATGACGTTGGTATAATTTTAACACCGGCAAAAATACAGAAACGTGGTAAATTTCTTTCAAAATTGTTTAACCAGGGTTTTAATTTAACCTCTAAGATACATAATCGGCAATAAAAAGTTTTGTAAATTATCAACTGCGTGTATACAGGTGCTCCAAAAATGAATTTGGAAATGTCTGTAATTCCTCAGGTTAATAAAACAAATTAAAATTTTTACAAAGAGGTGTTAGCTCTTGTTCTTTTAATAAGTTACAACTCCCTAACAAAGCCCCAAAGTATTTACTAATCTAAAAAAAAAATATTTTTAAAAAATGTGACAAAATTTTCAATACAAAGCAAACTATGTATTTAAGGCCTTTTCAATAAATTTTATAAAATTTTAAAGTGATGGGACCATTATCTTGGGAGCAAAAGAAAACATCATCATGTTACACACTATGTAATTCCATTCTATTTATTGAGAAGGCCTTAAATACATAGTTTGCTTTGTATTAAGTATTTGGTCACATTTTTTTAAATTTTTTTTTTTTTTAAGATTAATAAATACTTTGGGGCTTTGTTAGGGGGTTCTAACTTATTGAAAGGACAAGAGCTAACACCTCTTTGTAAAAATTTTAATTTCTTTTATTAACCTGAGGAATTATAGACATTTCCAAATTCATTTTTGGAGCACCTGTATACACGCAGTTGATAATTTACAAGACTTTTTATTGCCGATTATGTATCTTAGAAGTTAAATTAAAACCCTGGTTAAAAAATTTTGAAAGAAATTTACCACGTTTGTGTATTTCAGCCGGTGTTAAAATAAACCAACGTCATGCAGAATTGACACTACTACGCAATAACGGTTGCTTGATGGAAAAAAGTGTATGAATTTTTTTGTAGATAATTGTCCAATCTAAAATTTACAATCACGTTTTTTTTTTGTGAGACCAATAGAAATAGACTTATTTACCAAAAACTGTCCTCTTCGACCTTTGACCCTCTTAAATGGCATGACGCCGGCACGGGATCTTAGGAGACTTTTGATATGTTGTATATTATGGCAATTTAAAGATAATGGTAAACTAGAGCGGGTTAGGTCAGTGGATAGGTTAGGTCAGTGAATAGGTTAGATCAGTGAGCCTGTTAGAGTTTTTTTTATAAAATGCCGACATTTAATAGGATACTCCTCGCAGTAGGTAGTCAGAGAATAATAAAATTAAAAAATTATTTTTTTTATTTTTTTAAAAAAAATCTCCGAAGAGGTTAAACTATTAACTCTTCTATAAAAAAAAGATTTATTAGCGAAGAACATAAATCAGTATAAATTCTGACACTGACGTTTAGGATTTAAATAGGCTTTAGAAAGATGCTTTTGTTTTAATTTTTTTTTGCAAAGCCACCTTGACTGGGCCTAGACTTACGTGACTTAAAACTTTTTCATCACTAAAATCCTTTTTTTTTGCTATTTTTGTCTAAAAAATTTGACAAAAAAAAAAAACAAAAATACTATTTAACACAGAATTTAATTTTCTTTCATTTTTATAACTTGACTTTTTTTTGTGAATTGATAAATAACGAAGATACGCAGTTTTTTTTAAATGGGGGGCCTAGGTGGGGCCGGACAAAAAAAACTTAAATATACTTTTTGTAAAGAATTAAAAGGGTTTTAATATTATCAAAATAAAAATTCTGTAAATTGTATAATAACTGAAATATGATTTTTTCTTCAGTTGGGGGGTGCAGGAGGCCCCTTTGTTATCACCCGATTTTTACCAACAACGAACTTGACCTAGATTTTAATAAGAACGATTTTTCCTGAAAATTTGAACTTGATGGGACCTTTGGTTCTTAAGTTAGAGTGTCTACAAAAAACGTGACAGACGGACGGACAGACGGACGGACAGACGGACGGACAGACGGACGGACAGACGGACGGACAGACGGACGGACAGACGGACGGACGGACGGACGGACGGACGGACGGACGGACGGACGGACGGACGGACGGACGGACGGACGGACGGACGGACGGACGGACGGATTTTTTGAAAGTTGTTCAAAATTCGATGAAACGCACGAATCTGCAAGAATTTTTGCTCTAGGATGATTTTTGACGATTTTAGAATTTTCAAAACAATCACAATATACTCCTCGTTTTTGACTTTGTCTGCGAGGAGTATAAAAAAGAGTTAACAAATAATTTTTCGGCAGATGAATTCCTTAATCACTGGGTTATTAATAAAGCGTCTATAATAGCCTAACAAACCAAGAAATGACTTAATTTCTTTAGCTGTATAGGAAATTTTTAAGAGGATTCAATTTTTTTGGATTGGGTTTTATTCCGTCTGATGTAATTATGTGCCCTAAGAATTCTACTTCTTTTCTTAAAAACTCAGACTTAGATAAGTCTGAGTTTTTAATTTAGCATTAAGAAGCTTTGAAAATACAAGTTTAAGATTACTTATACAGGGTGTCCAAAAAATGGCGCATAAACGCGATGATACGCTCTTGGGGCATTCGCAGGGATTCCTAGAAAATTGTCAAAAAAAATCCATCTGTTATATTCATTGAGAAAGATGCAAACAAAGTTGAATAAATTCGGCAACACAGTCCAGGAAAATACCAAAAAATACATCTAAAAATCCCATCTATGAGTCTTGATCATACACTTTTGCCTTGGATTCTATTGACGTTGTTGTCAGCTTCATTTCATGAAAATTTTGTAAAATTAAATTGATTATAAAAATGTAATTCGACGATTTAAAAAATAACCTAATGGTGAAATGGTTTAAGATAGACTGTAGCTTTGTATTTAACCATTTTATTCGTAATATGTAATAAGCGTTTAAAGTTTCGCACTTTGGGGCAACATATCTCTGAGGGTATATGAAATTTTTTTTAACAATTTTCTGGTGCTCCCTAGACATGCCCTAACAACGTATCATCGCGTTTATGCGCCATTTTTTGGACATCCTGTATGTTCAGTAAGGCTAGTAGAAAAAATGATTATGTCATTCATATACAGGGTGTTTCCGAAAGTCGTTTCAATAATTTAACCCGAGATTCCTTACCCAAAAATAGTTCGATTAAGCCCCATTTACCCATATCCAAAAGTGCCCCGTTTTCGAGATACAGGCTGTTTACCAAAACCAAAATTTTTATGTTTTTTTTCATTACTATTAAATGAAACAACATAGAAAAACAAAATTTGGTATAATTGTCTTACTTTTTATGATCGACACAATGGTCGTAAAGAGAAACCCATATATTTATTACATAACCTCAAAATGGGACACCTGCGCCCCCTCTTGGGGCATAACTTTTTTTGTATTTGAATTTTCAAAAAATAAATTATTTTATCGGTAAGATACGTTTAATACGAAGAAAAAATTATACCACATTTTTTTTGAAAAAACCAACCCGTTTTCAAAATTATTCACATTTTATAATTTCATGTTGCATTCTGGTTTTTAAAATCTTTTTGCAATTTTTTTTTCTTGTAAACTTAAGCCTCTCATAAACCAGCGTAAACAAAAAAAAACTAGAATTGGCCCCACAATAGGACACTGGGCCCCCTTTTTGGGGCACCTGACCACTTTTTGGGGCTCATATTTTTTTTTATTTTGTAAAGAAAAGAATACTAGGCGTTTGAAGATTTTATTACAGAAAAAGTACATCATTGTCATCATTTAAAGTCCGGTGCCCCAAAAGGGGGCCCAGTGTCTTTTTGTGGGGCAAATTTAAATATGTTTCTTTTTACGCTAGTTTATAATAGTTTTAAGTTTTCAAGAAAAAAAATTGCAATAATATTTCAAAAAGCCCCAAAAAGGGGGCCAGATGCTCCAAAAAGGGGGCCCAGTGTCCTATTGTGGGGCCAATTCTATTTTTTTTTGTTTACGCTAGTTTATAATAGTTTTATGTTTTCCAGAAATAAAAATTGCAAAAATATTTCAAAAAGTAGAATGCAACATGAAATTATGAAATGTGAATAATTTTGAAAACGGGTTGGTTTTTTCAAAAAAAATTTGGTATAATTTTTTCTTCGTATTAAACGTATCTTACCGATAAAATAATTTATTTTTTGAAAATTCAAATACAAAAAAAGTTATGCCCCAAGAGGGGGCGCAGGTGTCCCATTTTGAGGTTATGTAATAAATATATGGGTTTCTCTTTACGACCATTGTGTCGATCATAAAAAGTAAGACAATTATACCAAATTTTGTTTTTCTATGTTGTTTCATTTAATATTAATGAAAAAAAACATAAAAATTTTGGTTTTGGAAAACAGCCTGTATCTCGAAAACGGGGCACTTTTGGATACGGGTAAATGGGGCTTAATCGAACTATTTTTGGGTAAGGAATCTCGGGTTAAATTATTTAAACGACTTTCGGAAACATCCTGTATACTAAGCAAACTTTATTTAACATAAGCAGATCTCTTAATAACATAACACGCTGGAACGTCGCAGGCGCGTTTTTAAATCCAAAAGGCATTCTGACGTATTCCGGATGCTTAATCTAATGTAGTAAAATATTGACAGCGTCCTAGCTTATCAAGTATATCTGTAATATTTGTAATAACCCAGGAAAATAAAACAAATATTAATGCAATCTGCCGAAAAATTATTTGTTAACTTTTTTCTTTACCATTATCTTTATATTGTCATAATATACAACATATCGAAAGTCCCCTAAGATCCCGTGCCGGCGTCATGCCATTTAAGAGGGTCGAAGAGGACAGTTTTTGGTGAATAAGTCTCTTTCTATTGGTCTCACAAAAAAAATGTGATTGTAAATTTAAGATTCGACAATTATCTACAAAAAAATTCATACATATTTTTCCATCGTGCGACCGTTATTGCGTAGTAGTGTCAATTCTGCATGACGTTGGTTTATTTTAACACCGGCCGAAATACACAAACGTGGTAAATTTCTTTCAAAATTTTTTAACCAAAGTTTTAATTAAACCTCTAAGATACATAATCGCCAATAAAAGGTCTTGTAAATTATCAACTGCGTGTATACAGGTGCTCCAAAAATGAATTTGAAAATGTCTGTAACTCCTCAGGTTAATAAAACAAACTAAATTTTTTACAAAAAGGTGTTAGCTCTTGTCCTTTCAATGAGTTACAACCCTCTAACAAAGCCCCAAAGCATTTATTAATCTTAAAAAAAAATAATATAAGAAAATGTGACAAAATTTTCAATACAAAGCAAACTATGTATTGAAGGCCTTTTCAATAAATTGTATGGAATTTTAAAGTGATGGGACCATTATCTTGGGAGCAATAGAAAACATGATCATGTTGAACACTATGTAATTCCATTCAATTTATTGAGAAGGCCTTAAATACATAGTTTGCTTTGTATTAAAAATTTTGTCGCATTTTTTCATATTATTTTTTTTTAAACATTAATAATTACTTTGGGGCTTTGTTAGGGGGTTGTAACTTATTGAAAGGACAAGAGCTAACACCTCTTTGTAAAAATTTTAATTTGTTTTATTAACCTGAGGAATTACACACATTTCCAAATTCATTTTTGGAGCACCTGTATACACGCAGTTGATAATTTAGAAGACCTTTTATTGCCGATTATGTATCTTAGAGGTTTAATTAAAACTTTGATTAAAAAATTTTGAAAGAAATTTACCACCTTTGTGTATTTCAGTCGGTGTTAAAATAAACCAACGTCATGCAGAATTGACACCACTACGCAATAACGGTCGCTTGATGAAAAAAAATGTATGAATTTTTTTGTAGATAATTGTCGAATCTAAAACTTACAATTACATTTTTTTTTTGTGAGACCAATAGAAAGAGACTTATTTACCAAAATCTGTCCTCTTCGACCTTTGACCCTCTTAAATGGCATGACGCCGGCACGGGATCTTAGGGGACTTTTGATATGTTGTATATTATGGCAATATAAAGATAATGGTAAAAGAAAAAGTTAACAAATAATTTTTCGGCAGTTGAATTCCTTAATTACTGGGTTATAAGAGGATAACGATCATCAATGGTTTTTTCATTGACCTTGCGATAATCAATGACTATACGCCATTTTTGTTTGCTGCTTGCATCTAATTTTTTAGGAACTACCCAAATAGGGATGCACCATGGGCTTTTACTAGGTCTTATTATTCCGTCATTTAACATTTTCTCTATTTGCTTTTGAACTTCCTCTTTGTGTATAAAGGGGTTGTTCTAATCCCGTGTTTTACCGTGTTTGTGAAACTTAAGATATCTTTTTCATTGTAAAATAATTCTGAGAACTCGTGACAAAGATTTAATAATATTCGTTTTTCTTCAGAATTGAAATGATCAACCAATTGATTTGTCAATATCGAGAGTTGTTTTGGATTTTAAATTATTTTGCAATAAATCTTCCGTATAATAAAGTCAAAATTTTCTTTAGAACTATCTGGAAAAGCACATAAGGATTATTTATTTCTAAAGAAATGTTTTTGTCAGTGTAATTAAATATATTTATTTTTGCAAACCCTTTTTTCGCAGTTGTTAAAGTGTCTGGTATAAACAAATTATTCAAGGTAGTTTCATCAGGAAATATAATATCTCCGTCATATTGTGAGACAGGTACTTGAACTGAAGCTACTTCGTTCGCATTTATATTTAAAGTACACATTTCTAAATTATTTTCTGGATTTCGAAAATGTATTGGGTGTTATTGTTATACAGGGTGTCCCAGAATTGGCGCACCACCTGTATGGTACGTTGTTGGGGCATGTCCAGAAAATTGTCAAAAAAAATCCATCTCATACACCCTCGAAGATATGAGGCCCCAAAGTGCAAAACTTTAAACGCATACACCTTAAAAACAACAGCACGTATTAACGAAAAATATGGTTTAATACAAAGCTGCAGTCTATCTTAAACCATTTCATCAATTTTTCTTCTTTTAAATGGTCAAATAACATTTTTATAATAAATTTAATTTTACAAAATTTTCTTGAAATAAGCTGACAACAATGTCAATAAAATTTTATGCAAAAGTGTATAATCAAGACTCTTAGATGGGATTTTTACACTTATTTACCTAGACTGTGTAGTATTTTCTTAGTCTGTGTTGCCGAATTTAAGCAACTTTGTTCGCATTTTCCTCAATGAATATAACAGATGGATTTTTTTTAACAATTTTTCTGGAATCCCCAGGTATCCCCTAACAGCGTACCATACAGGTGGTGCGCCAATTCTGGGACACCCTGTATAATACATTATTATCAAGATCAATATTAAAGTTTTTAAGTTCTTTCAAACCTAAAATACCGTCAAAATATGGATGAGAGTCAAATAAAACGAAAGGTATAATATGTTGAGAATTTAACTCAGGAAAAGCTGGTATGTCAGCTGATTCAGCAACAGAAAATTCAAACGGTCGGTACCTTCACTACCTTTAGTTAAATTTCAAGGTAAAGAGGCTTATTTACCTATTGTTGTTACGAGGTGAAGTATTGCAAACCTGCTTGGGCGAAACTGGTTTGAGGCGTTGGGAATCCAAGTAAATTACGTTAACCTAGGCGTTAACAGGGTGTGCAACAGTATTACTGAGGTAATTGAGCAGTTTAAAGACGTTTTTTCTACTGAACTTGAAAGTTTCAAAGGACCAGCTGTTAAACTACGTATTGAAAACAACAAAGCGCCAATTTACTTCAAGTGTAGAAATCTACCATTTGCTTTACGTGGAAAGGTTGAACGAGAGTTGGACAAAGTTTGCAACCAGGGAATTTTGGAGCCGATTCAATACTTTAGCTGGACTACTCCAATCGTACCTGTCGTTAAATCAAACGGCGAAATTAGAATTTTAGCGATTACAAATCGTCAGCCGAGTATTGGTGTGTTCTATGTCCATTTTTATCATTTTTGAGATTTTTGCATATTTGGGAAGTGTGGAGTATACTTGTTCTATCTCCATTGAAATTTTCTGTATATTTCGGCCCATTTCGGAGATTTCAGTGTAATGTTTGTTGTATGTCCTCAAAATTCGTCCTACCCCTGAAAATTGGTTTGTTCTATTATAATTTTACATATTTCAGTAACGACTTTGTTAAATTATTTTACAAAAAATACTTGAAATGCGTTTTTCTCAGTTTCTACTTTATGGCGCTTAGAACAAACCAATACTCGGCTAACGAAATGCACCCTCAACAAAGTGAAGTGCTACTGCCATATTCGTACCCTACACCGTCTGGTAACGAAATGCTAGCTGTCTGGATGGTGCTAAGTGTTTCGCAAAGCTAGACATGGCTCAAGCTTTCCAACAATTACGCGTTGACGAAGAATCTGCTAGGGCGAAGAATCTACAAGGGCGTTTTCATATACAGGGTGTTACCAAATAAGTAGGAAAAAATTCAGGGGGTAATTCCTGAACCCATTTTAAGAAAAAAAGTTCATATGAACATGTGTCCGAAAATCCTTCGTTTTTGAGATAGTACCCCTCCAAAAACCCCTAAAAAATCAGTTTTTTCGCTATAATTTCGAAAAGAATAATTTTTTTAAAAAATTTTATAGGACCTATTTAATTTATCTAATGACTAGAAATATTTTCCCTTTTGTAAAATTTAAAAAAACGGGTTAATAGTGGGGACCCTTATGGGGCTGTAAGAAAAAAAAAAGTCAAAATCGGACATATGTTTATAGGAACTTTTTTTCTTAAAATGGGTTCAGGAATTACTCCCTGAATTTTTTCCTACTTATTTGGAAACACCCTGTATATATAAGGTCAACAGACTTCAATTTGGCCTTAATGTTGCTCCTTAAATTATCCAACAATTTGTTAACAACAAACTATCCGGTATTAACTGTGCTTTTCCCTATTACGATGACATTTTTTTTGTGCGAACGTATGCGTGAAGTACTAAGTAGGTTTTCAACGGATAGACTAAAATTGCGCAGAGACAAATGTGTCTTCAAAACAAACGAGAGTTACAAACCTTTTTCGGACTGCTTAATTTTTATCATCCTTTTCTAAAAAACAAGGCTACGGTCGCGGAGCCTTTGCATCGTTTACTCGATGGGGGAAGCCCGTGGATTTGGGGACCAGCTCAAGAAAAGGTCTTCAACGGTGTTAAAAAACTGCTTACTTCCGATTCATTGCTGGCACATTACTCTTCTACAGGTTCACTCGTACTTTCGTGTGACGCTTCACCTTACGCCATTGGGTCCGCCTTAAGTTTAATGCAAGAAGATGGTATGGAAGCTCTAATTTACTTTCACTCCAAAACAATGAACGAAGCGGAACGACGGTATTCCCAAACTGATCGGGAAGCGCTGGCAATAGTTACATCGGTTAAAAAGTTTCACAATTACATCTACGGTCGTAAAATAACCATTTTTACCTATCACCAACCTCTTTTGGGTATATTGGGGGAACATACTCCAACGCCGGACATGGTATCTCCTAGACTACGCTAGTTTTGGCTAATTATGACTACAAACTGGTCTACAAACCCGGTAAAAATTAACAACATGCTGACGTCTTAAGTAGAATACATTAAAAAACCGAAACCAATCCTACAACTTTCGTGATGATGGAACAAATGCCAGAATCTGTGATTAAAGCAGACGTGGTTGCACGTTTAACGCTGAAGGATTCAATACTTTCAAGAGTTCGCAATTGGTTACTCAAAGGTTGTCCCAGTAAAGTTTCTTCAGAATTTTCGTCATATTTTTCCAAGAAAAATGAACTTTCCTTATACTGCATATTTTGGGGAAGCCGCGTCGTTATTCCCGAAGCTGCTAGAAACAATGCCCTCGAGATGTTACACACAACGCAACGTATTGTGCGCATAAAGGCGCTTGCAAGAAGTTATTTATGGTGGCCCAACTTAAATTCTAAAATTGAAAGCAAGGTACGGCAGTGTAGGGAATGGACTGGTAAACCATGAAACCGAATTCACATTGATCATGCGGGTCCGTTTCATGGTGCTATTTTCTTGATCGTAGTAGACTATTTTTCAAAGTGGCTGAAAGTCAGACAAGTTTCTTCAACCTCATCGATTGCTACGATCAAAGTACTACGTGAATTATTTGCAACACACGGTTTACCAAAAGTTTTAGTCAGCGATAACGCAACTTCATTTACTTCAGCCGAATTCCAAAAATTTTTGGACAGAAATTTCATTCGTCATGTTCGAGTTGCGCCGTATTATCATTCTGCTAACGGTCAAGCCGAGAGAATGGTACAAACTACTAAAAAATCCTTATCTAAACTGGTCGTCTGTCAAATTGTCTCGTTTTCTGCGTCAACATGTTACACCATCGTCAACCACCAACGTTAGTCCAGCGGAACTGCTAATGAAACGTCGTTTGCGCACGCAGTTTGATCAAGTTCATCCTGACAGTATTTCAAAGCGTCAACCAGAAGACCCATCTACAGTAAAAGCTAGACAGTTTTTACTCGGAGATCTAGTTTACACCAGAAACTACAGTGGTGATCCCAAATGGCAAGCTGCTACCATTATTCGACCACTTGGCCCGCTCTCTTACGGCGAGATTCAACACCGACATGTGGACCAGATTCGATCCAGAGCCGAATCAAACGAAGCCCAGAATATTGATGTGCTGCTAGATACACCAGGTCAGGTGCAACCTTTGCCGATTTCCCATCGTTTTCTGCACCCGAACGTGTACCAATACTCGAACGTGTCCCAGAACCCGAACATGCACCAGTTCTCGATCGTACATCAGAACCTCAACGTGCACCCGTTCTCAATCGTACACCACAGAACAAACGTGCACCAGTTCTCAATCGTTCACCAGAACCAAATCGTACACCAGACACCCAACGTTCGCCTGTACCCGAATTAGGCGAATTAGGCAAAAGCCTGCATTTTTAAACGATTTCGTAGACGATGTGGACGATTTCTGGAGGGGAGGAGTGTTATATATTCGTAATTCGCGCCGCGCATGCGTATAATGCTTTGCGCGGTTGTCATAGTATTTAGTAGTAGTCTTAAGTCGTATGTCGTTCGTACATTTTACTCATACTTTGTTCGCATTATTATTGACAAATAAATGCATTAAAAACCGTATTTTGCCTTCAATACAATAGAATCCACATACACATACCTTTCACTTTTTTGGTCCTTACTTATTATGAATGAAGAAAGAGATTTCTTCATTCATGATATTCTTTTAAAATATATTTGTATCATCCGAGCAGGGTTATTTCAGGTTACTTGTTGTGATTTTATTACTGTAACTACAGTAAAAAGAAGTGGTTACCTTAGGTATGTTGTGGTTACTGAAATGAAATTTGCTTTTCGTAGATAAATGAAGATTATTATTATTACAAAAGTTTTTTATTAAGTAGATTTAAAACTTAAATTACCTTGCTTGTAATATTTTTATTAAAAATTGTAGTAACTTTTGCCGGTCTTGGCTTAACATTATTAATAAAACGATCAATTGCTGTAAAACGTCCTCCCAAGTTTTCTATAAATGTTGAAAATCCAGTACTAATGAACGTAAAACCACCCTGAAATGTACTTCCAATGTTACTAAATGTATCAAATACATTAATTTCTAAAGGAAACCATTCCGAATTTTGTATCCAACCAGAGATAGGATCTTGCCTCGTAGCGGTTTTAAAAACACCCACATTTTCAGCTTTAACTGATGATCTGAAAAAAAACAATACCTATAAAATTAAACTTTTTTTGAAAAAACTATAGGTAAAAAATAACGTCTTACCCAGATATTTTGGTTTGAAGGCTAAATTTTTGCATATGGGTAGATTTTATAATCTTGAATAACATACCAAAACGCCCCAGCTCAACTCCGCTTGTTCTTTTGGGAATTTTAAAAATGGTGGTCAGGTAAGATGACAAAGCCAAAACGTTTTTAAAATGACAGGTTTTACATCAAAACAAGTTTTGGTTCGTGTGTGGCATCTAACTAGTTGCTTATTTTCACAGAATCAAAAAGTTTCTGTGATATTAGTTGTTAGTAAGACAGATACAGGATGATTAGAAAGTAACGCATATCGCTTCTAACGGCGTTAATACTTTTCTTAGAGCCTTAGTGACGGCTCCTCAGAGGCTTAGCCTCCCCTGTCAAATCTTTAGCTTTTAACAATAAGCTTTTCTTGACAGTAATGACTTCAATATATTTTAAAATTTGTATAAGGATTTCAATAGTTTTAAATTTTAATTAAATATTAAATTTAAATTCCAACATTGTTGTTAACACAACATACGTCTATGTAATGCAAGTAGCGTATTTTTTGCACTTATTTCAACAAAAAGTTAACATCGTTAAAAATGTTTCTTACCGAGCATTACACATATCAAGTCCTCAGTATTGGGAAAAAATATAAGCCTAATTAAAAAATTACTTACCATAAATAATTTCCCCATTTCGCTTATTAACAAAATTTTACATTCTACAAAACAAACATACAATTTACAAAATCAATCAAATTCGCAACTTAAGTATTTTAAAATACCTTACGTGCCTAAGCTCTCTGAAAAAATAGGAGCGACTTAACTAATGAAAACCTAAAAGTTGCTTTCAAAAATGAGAATACGAATAAAAAACACCTTTTTACAAGTTTAAAAACCAAAACACCTACTTTACTTGAGTCAAATATAGTTTACAAAATACCATGTTTATCTTGTGATAAAGTGTACATAGGTCAGAGTGGTAGGTACCTAGGTACCAGAAAAAAAGAACACGAGAGGGACTGTAAAAAGAAAAAAGAAAATAATACGGCCTTAGCTCAACACCATTTTAGCACGTCCCATCTTTTTGATTTTGAGAATATTAAAATTATCGACAAACAACCCCTTTTAGGCAAGCGTCTTCTAAGCGAGATGATTGAAATTAAAAAACATCCACAGAGTATCAATAAACGGTCAGACATTGAGAATTTAAATTCGGCATATTTTATATCATCGATAAATGGATATTTGATGATTTCTGTGGCGAATGTTTAATATAAAACAAAGATTCTCTCCAAACCACACTTTATTTAGAAAAATCTGAATACGTATTTCGACAGCTAAGCTGTCATCTTCAGCAGAAGATAGAATGATTACAATAACATTAAATAACTTAAATTACCTTATATACTAAAAATAGTTCCACTTGACTAGATACAAAAAGTTATGCTTGACTACCTACGGTTTAACAATCTAAATAAGGGGCTGTTGGGATTAGGTCCCATGTCATGATTTACAATATTATTTCTATGTTTTAAAATTTCCAAACTTTCCAAAGTATCCAATGAACGATTATCTATTGCAGGTTTGACTAATTTAAGATTTTGAATACTAATTGAATGATTATTACTTAATACATGGTCAGCTAAAGCAGATTTCTCGGGTCTATTATATCTTACATGTGCAAAATGTTCCTTATATCTAGTTTTAATAGAGCGCCTAGATTGTCCGATGTAAATGGCATCGCAGTCGTTACATTTTATCTGGTATATTCCTGCTTTATCCACAGGTTCGTCTTTGTGTTTGGGATTTCCTAACATGTTTCCCAATTTGTTTTGCTGGTGCTGAAAACTAACTTAATGTTGTGATTTTTATAAATTGTACCTAAACCTTTAACCAATGCTCCGTCGTAGGGTATTTTTGCATATCTTGTAGTAGTTGTAACTGGAGTTAAAGTCGTAACACTATTGAGAAGAGCTTTAAATCTCTTCTTCCCAACAATGGTATCGACTACTCTAGCACTGTATCCATTTATCCTTGCTATGTGTTTGATGGTCCGAAGTTCTCTGTTGAATCGCTGTGAACTTAAAGGGAAAGTAAGCAATCTGTGAACAAGAAAATTAAGGCTGGCATGCTTATGGGAGAGGTAATGGTTAGAATCATGCGGTATGTATCTAAAGGTGTTAGTGGATTTTCTATATACATCTATTTCAAGCTGGTTGTTATGCTTTATGACTAGTGAATCCAGGAAAGGCAGTTTTCCATTATCTTCGATCCCCGATGTAAACTTGATGGTGGGGCATCTATTGTTAAGGTCTTCTAAGAAGGTGTCTAAGTTGTATTTCTTCGTATCAAAAACTGCAAAAATGTCGTCGACGTACCTAAACCAAGTAGCTGGAAAGTAAGCATTAGTATTTTTAAACTCAGTTTCAAATCTACCCATGAAAAGTTCTGCAAAGTAAGGAGAAAGAGGATTGCCCATAGCAGTTCCTATCCTTTGTTTGTAAAACTTCCCATTAATTTGAAATTGAGTTTGGCTCATGCAAAGGGAGGCTAATTTAAGATATTCGTTAATGATAGCGGGGTCTAAATTATTTCTAATAAGCAAGTCATGCAAATATGATAAAGTTTGTGGCACTAGGAAATAAAGATTCGACATCGAACGAGACCAAAACTTCCCCATCTGCCAATGCCAAGCGATTAACTCTGTTAACGAATTCGTAAGAATTTTTAACAGAAAAACTTGGCTGTTGGAGTGGAAGAGCGTTAAGTTCCTGAACGAGCCATTTAGAGAGCCGATAAGAAGGAGAGCCTACGTTCGAAACAATAGGTCTCACCGACTTACCAGGTTTATGTATTTTGGGAAGACAGTACATTTTAGGTATAATGGGGTTGCTCACTCGAAGTTTCATCTTGACGGCAGGAGTAATTAAATTTTTACATTGAATAAGAGTAGAATTGACTTCGGAAACCATCCTTGGGAGGGGATTTTTATCGACTCTAACGTATGGACCTTTCTCCAGAAGATCATTAGATCGACTACAGTAGTCACTCTTGTCCAAAATAACGACCTTATTACCCTTGTCCGCCTTGGTGTAGACACAATCCTTTTTCTTCAATTCTCGAATGTATTTGATGTTTCCAGAAGTACGCTTCGGTGTTGTTTTTCCTTGTAAGTTCTTGGTAAGTTGCCACTTACAAGCTCCTCTGATAGACGTTTTATCCTGCTCATTAAGATGTTGTATGGAGCATTCCACGCCAATGACGATGTCCTCCAATGGTTTTGTGCTGGGGAGGCCGAAGTTAAGACCTTTATTAAGTAGATTCAACTGGTCTCGGGTGAAGGTCTCGGATGAATGGTTCTCCACAATGTCGACATCTTTTGGGCTTGGATGTTTAGGCCCTCGTAGTTTGTTTAACTTCTTGAGGATGTTGGATATTTTCTTCTTGTATTGTGCGTTTATGACTTCGTACATGCGTCGTTGATGATCAAGGAAAATCTGAAAAATATTGTTATCTCCTAACCTACTAGTTATTTCTTTATATAATCCAAAAACTTCTAATTCTAACCTATTTCTTTTACAATACAAATGTTTAATTTCTACATCTAGCCAAGAACCACTTGGCTAGATGTGAATCTACTTAATAAAGGTCTTAACTTCGGCCTCCCCTGCACAAAACCATTGGAGGACATCGACATTGGCGTGGAATGCTCCATACAACATCTTAATGAGCAGGATAAAACGTCTATCAGAGGAGCTTGTAAGTGGCAACTTACCAAGAACTTACAAGGAAAAACAACACCAAAGCGTACTTCTGGAAACATCAAATACATTCGAGAATTGAAGAAAAAGGATTGTGTCTACACCAAGGCGGACAAGGGTAATAAGGTCGTTATTTTGGACAAGAGTGACTACTGTAGTCGATCTAATGATCTTCTGGAGAAAGGTCCATACGTAAGAGTCGATAAAAATCCCCTCCCAAGGATGGTTTCCGAAGTCAATTCTACTCTTATTCAATGTAAAAATTTAATTACTCCTGCCGTCAAGATGAAACTTCGAGTGAGCAACCCCATTATACCTAAAATGTACTGTATTCCCAAAATACATAAACCTGGTAAGTCGGTGAGACCTATTGTTTCGAACGTAGGCTCTCCTTCTTATCGGCTCTCTAAATGGCTCGTTCAGGAACTTAACGCTCTTCCACTCAAACAGCCAAGTTTTTCTGTTAAAAATTCTTACGAATTCGTTAACAGAGTTAATCGCTTGGCATTGGCAGATGGGGAAGTTTTGGTCTCGTTCGATGTCAAATCTTTATTTCCTAGTATACCTGTGCCACAAACTTTATCATATTTGCATGACTTGCTTATTAGAAATAATTTAGACCCCGCTATCATTAACGAATATCTTAAATTAGCCTCCCTTTGCATGAGCCAAACTCAATTTCAAATTAATGGGAAGTTTTACAAACAAAGGAAAGGAACTGCTATGGGCAATCCTCTTTCTCCTTACTTTGCAGAACTTTTCATGGGTAGATTTGAAACTGAGTTTAAAAATACTAATGCTTACTTTCCAGCTACTTGGTTTAGGTACGTCGACGACATTTTTGCAGTTTTTGATACGAAGAAATACAACTTAGACACCTTCTTAGAAGACCTTAACAATAGATGCCCCACCATCAAGTTTACATCGGAGATCGAAGATAATGGAAAACTGCCTTTCCTGGATTCACTAGTCATAAAGCATAACAACCAGCTTGAAATAGATGTATATAGAAAACCCACTAACACCTTTAGATACATACCGCATGATTCTAACCATTCCCTCTCCCATAAGCATGCCAGCCTTAATTTTCTTGTTCACAGATTGCTTAGTTTCCTTTTAAGTTCACAGCGATTCAACAGAGAACTTCGGACCAACAAACACATAGCAAGAATAAATGGATACAGTGCTAGAGTAGTCGATACCATTGTTGGGAAGAAGAGATTTAAAGCTCTTCTCAATAGTGTTACGACTTTAACTCCAGTTACAACTGCTAAAAGATATGCAAAAATACCCTACGACGGAGCATTGGTTAAAGGTTTAGGTACAATTTATAAAAATCACAACATTAAGTTAGTTTTCAGCACCAGCAACAAATTGGGAAACATGTTAGGAAATCCCAAAGACAAAGACGAACCTGTGGATAAAGCAGGAATATACCAGATAAAATGTAACGACTGCGATGCCATTTACATCGGACAATCTAGGCGCTCTATTAAAACTAGATATAAGGAACATTTTGCACATGTAAGATATAATAGACCCGAGAAATCTGCTTTAGCTGACCATGTATTAAGTAATAATCATTCAATTAGTATTCAAAATCTTAAATTAGTCAAACCTGTAATGGATAGATAATCGTTCATTGGATAGAAATAATATTGTAAATCATGACATGGGACCTAATCCCAACAGCCCCTTATTTAGATTGTTAAACCGTAGGTAGTCAAGCATAACTTTTTGTATCTAGATGACAGCTTAGCTGTCGAAATACGTATTCAGATTTTTCTAAATAAAGTGTGGTTTGGAGAGAATCTTTGTTTTATATCATCGATAAAATAAAACATCCAGCACCCTAACATCTGCAGTCTTTCCATAGTTGACCCCTTAGCAACAACGATTTTAATTTGTTTTTAATCTAATTTATTACTATTTATTATTTTAACTTCGTGATTTTAATGTGTATTGTGTATGATCTTCGTTGTTTTTTATCTATAAAAATTAATGTTTTTTAACGGAAAAATCTGTCTTAGTTAATGTAAGTAATTTTTTTAAATATTTTTTTTTAATTATTTTTTTTTAAATGTTTTTTTTTAATTACCTTTTCTGTTGTGTTAATTTCCTCAGCCTTTTAATTTTTTGTAACGTCATATATCTATTGTTGCAGCGTACGTCTTGATGCGTATTCAAAATCATGAAGAAAAGGGTTAATCGAATTTTCTTGAATAAATTATTATTATTATTAGTTAAAACTAGCACAACCTGTATATTTAAATTTAGTTTCATCAAATGCGCAAGAAAAAGTTAGGAATCGACCTGAAAAAAATTAGGACTCTAGGAAAAGTATTTACGCCGTTAGAAGCGATATGCGTTACTTTCTACTCACCCTGTATAGTCGGTTTATAGCGTTCTGCGCCACCTTTCGATTCCTAGCCTTCATCTGTCTCTCCGTTGTTCATCGTCAAGGCCTCTTTGGTTTATTTCTGAGTCATTGCCTTCTCTCCAACTTCTTCTTGGCCTCCCGCGCTTTCTTGGACCTACCGGCTGCTACTGTATTATTTGTTTGGGCAGTCGGTCCTCTTCCATGCGTTGGACATGCCCATACTAAATTAATTGTTTGGACCTTATGATGTCGTGTATGGTATTTTCGGCCTTCATTATTTCTCGGACTCTGACATTCGTAACTCTTTCTCTTTTTGAAATACCAGCAGATCTTCTCCAGAAGTCCATTCTGTGGCATTCAGCAGTTGTTCCTCTCTGAATTTTAGGGGCCATACCTCAGAGTTGTAGGTTGTAAATCAGATACATATTATATAAACTAGCACAACTAAGTTCTCGTGCTAGTTAGATGGATTAGTTCATGTGATATAAATCTAATAAATCTAACTAGCATCTTATTTTTCACAGAAACTCTCTGATTCTGTGAAAATAAGTAGCATATCACACGTACTAAAACTTGTTTTGAAAACGCTTTGGCTTTGTCATCTTACCTGACCACTATTTTTAAAATCCCCAAAAGAGCAAGCAGACTTGAGCTGAGGAGTTTTGGTATGTTATTCAAGATTATAAAATCTACCCATATGCAAAAATTTGGTCTTCAAACCAAAATGTCTGAGTCAAATCCCCCAATAACTGTGCATAAATAAACATATGTGTTGACAAAAAAAGTATTTATTAAGGACTAATGACATTATATTTGTTTTCACAAATTATTTGATAAATTAAATATATTTACTAAGATTAAGGACTTGACTACTAGTCGCTATATTACCCCCTCCCAGTAAAACAATACAGTTACAACTTAAAACGAACAACCGATTTACGTAATACTCTCAGAATTCCTGAGATTTCCTGATTGGGAAAATTGGAAGATCCTCATCTTGATCAACAAGTACAAATGCAGGTTTAAGACGATCAACAGATATTTTATGTGTATTACTAAGCGGAATATTAACACTTTATGCAGTTACTTATTTATTTTTTCTGTTTTTTCCGAGTTTTTTTTTTTTATTAATACGTTAAATTATAATGATTTTTTAAATATTTATGAATGTACGATGTCCTTCTAATTCACTATGTCGTGAATTATTTTTCTGGGGATGGTTAACAACCAATTTTTTAATTTATGTTTAAAGGAAGTTATATTTTTTATTTGTTCTGGAACTATATCGTATAATCTTGGAGCGAGATAAGTAAAATTTCTTTTTGCAATTTGTTTTTTTGTTATAGTTTTAAGTGTAATTCTGTCTTTATTTCTAGTATTATATTTATGTTTGTTATAATTTATTATGTTACTTTGTCTTTAAATGATTTTTTCAGTACTTCCAGCGCAAAGTGTTGCCTTATATCTAAACACGCTGCTTCTTTAAAAAGTTGATCACTCGAATATGTGTACGGTTTGTTTAGAATTATTTTAAGAGCATGCTTTTGCACTGTAATTAGGTTCTTTAAATGTTTCTCATAGGCGCCACCCCATTCAATAAGTCGGAAGAGATTGAATGAATGCGTAATAAATTGAGAGTAAATGTTTTGTGTCAATGAATTGCTTTAGCCGTCGCAATCTTGGCAACAGTGCTCGTATTTTACCAACAGTATTTCGAATGTGGACGTCCCAACGTAAATTTTGATCAATTTGTACACCTAGATATTTGCAGGTGTCCCTTTTCTTTATACACTGTTGATCATCTATCCTAACGTTGTCAAAAGGACAGCGCTGATCATTGTAAATGCTAAAGGAAATAAAACATGACTTATCACAATTAAGGGTAAGTAAATTGTAATCTAGCCAGTTTTTTATTAGAGTAACATTATTTTCATATTTATTTTTTAGGTCTTGCCAGGTTTTTGCTTCATACGGGGTGATTACCCCATCAAAAAATTTCAAATGGCACTACGGGTCAAGTGGGGTCTTATTTGAAAGCTACAATTTTTGTCTTTTCAAAATTTTTTTTTCAAAATCGGGCGAAAATTTTTTAAAATTTTTATTTTTTTGAATTTTAAATTTAATTATATTTTACGCTTCTTAAAAAACAAATGCTTAGACAGGTCGATTTTCTTTTGAAGAAGAACGTCTAACAACATATTTCTTAATTTTTTTCTTCAACGCCCCAAGCGGGGTAACAACCCCATCAATAATCTTTAAAGGCCAACTGTGGTAACTGGGACCTTATTTGAAAGCTACAATTTTTCTCTTTTCAGTAAAGTAAAAAAATTTAAAATCGAACAAATATTTTTTGAAATTTTGTTGTTTTTTTAAATTTAAACACCTAAAAATTTTGATTTTTTAAGAAATTATTCTTGAAATAACATTTTTAATTTTTTTACATAAATTAATCATAGATTTGGAAAAAAAATAAAAAAATGGGGTGTCCCATTTAAAATAACAAAGTTTCGTTTTAGTACTCAAAACTGGCACAACCAGTATATTTAAATTTAGTTTTATTAAATGCAAAAGAAAAAGTTAGGAATCGACCTAAAAAAAATTAAGGCTCTAAGAAAATTATATACGCCGTTAGAAGCGATATGCGTGCTTTCTACTTACTCTGTATACATACAATGAGAGGCAAAAGTCCCCCCCCTGGCCTTAACTTTTGAACGGTTCGAGATATTGATTTCCAAAAATTTCTAGGTTAATTTACACAAAAAAAACTACCTTTTGACAAATTTGAATTATTAAAAAATAATAACCCCCAGATAGGGGGACTATGAACTTAGTTTTTTTTAATGTAAAGAGGGGTCAAGTGACCCCTCATTTGAAAGGTATTTTTATTTCTACCACAATGGTGTTTACCAATTTAAGATATATTTATTATTATTTTGGCTAGGAGCTTCTCAATAAAAAGAACGATTTCCTTAATAAATGCAACAGTGAAAAAATAAAACTATTTGAAATTAGGTAAGAGTGCATGTTTTTCTTTAATTAAAAAAAATATGTGATATTTTTTTGTTAAAATGTGTTATACCCTGTGTCCCAACATAAAATACAAAAAAGCAAAACCTTATGCTTCTTAATATTTTTTTTTAAATTAATTATATTTTTTAACCCCATTTTACTTCGTTTTTTTTAAAAAAAAAATAATTTTGGTAGGTTTTTTAAAACATTTGTTATAAAACATACTATCAAAAAAAAATTATTAATATTTTTAAATAAAAAGAAAACATACACCCCTACTTAGTTTGGAGTCACTAGTCTTTTATTGCTGCATTAATTACGTAAAACAGGATTTTTGTGCTTTATTTTAAAACGCACATTACAATAGAACTACTGAATCAATCTAAAATTCGTTAACGTCATTGTCTTGGGAATTAAAATAGCTTTGAAATGAGGGGTCCCTTGAACCCCCTTTATATTTAAAAAAAATTAAGTAGATAGTCCCCCTATCTGGGGGTTATTATTTTTTGAAAAACCAATTTCGTCAAAAGGTAGTTTTTTTAGTGCTAATCTGTAAAGAATATTTTTTAAATCAATATCTCAAACCGTTCAAAAGTTAAGGTGGGGGGGGGCGGACTTTTGCCTCGCACTGTATTTATTAAATTATTGTCATAATTTTTGTATTTTGCATTCTATACTTTATTCTATACTTTGTTAACTTTTAAGTTGTAAACAATTTTTTGTAAGGTCCATCTATTACTTTAATAGTTAGCTTTTAACGTTAAAATTTAAAATAATACTTAATAACCTCAATTAATGAAAAAGGCTGCCGGTCACGTTTAGTGGAGAGATATTTGTATCTCAGGACACCTTCGTTCGAAAGCGAAGTAAAGCCGGTGGTTCCGTGTGCGTATACTCGTGCACGTTAAAGATCCGAACCTGAGGCTGGAATTGTCTCGGGTCTCGTTGGAGGCATGTACAATGGGCCCAATTAAGAGGCCTAAGTGCATCAACCTTGAGTTGACCTCTACCTAAATCCAGATCCAGAACCTCAAATAGGTAAGATAAAACTAACTACAGGGTGTCCCAGAATTGGCGCACCACCTGTATGGTACGTTGTTGGGGCATGCCCAGGGATCCCCAGAAAATTGTCAAAAAAAATCCATCTCATACACCCTCGAAGATATGAGGCCCCAAAGTGCAAAACTTTAAACGCATATACCTTAAAAACGACAGCACGTATTAACGAAAAATATGGAAGTCTATCTTAAACCATTTTAAATGGATATTTGATGATTTCTGTGGCGAATGTTTAATATAAAACAAAGATTCTCTCCAAACCACACTTTATTTAGAAAAATCTGAATACGTATTTCGACAGCTAAGCTGTCATCTTCAGCAGAAGATAGAATGATTACAATAACACCTAAATTACCTTATATACTAAAAATAGTTCCACTTGACTAGATACAAAAAGTTATGCTTGACTACCTACGGTTTAACAATCTAAATAAGGGGCTGTTGGGATTAGGTCCCATGTCATGATTTACAATATTATTTCTATGTTTTAAAATTTCCAAAGTATCCAATGAACGATTATCTATTACAGGTTTGACTAATTCTTAATCTTAAATCTTAAATTAGTCAAACCTGTAATAGATAATCGTTCATTGGATACTTTGGAAAGTTTGGAAATTTTAAAACATAGAAATAATATTGTAAATCATGACATGGGACCTAATCCCAACAGCCCCTTATTTAGATTGTTAAACCGTAGGTAGTCAAGCATAACTTTTTGTATCTAGTCAAGTGGAACTATTTTTAGTATATAAGGTAATTTAGGTGTTATTGTAATCATTCTATCTTCTGCTGAAGATGACAGCTTAGCTGTCGAAATACGTATTCAGATTTTTCTAAATAAAGTGTGGTTTGGAGAGAATCTTTGTTTTATATTAAACCATTTCACCAATTTTTCTTCTTTTAAATGGTCAAATAACATTTTTATAATCAATTTAATTTTACAAAATTTTCTTGAAATAAGCTGGCAACAATGTCAATAAAATTTTAGGCAAAAGTGTATAATTAAGACTCATAGATGGGATTTTTAGATTTATTTACCTAGAATGTGTAGTATTTTCCTAGACTGTGTTGCCAAATTTATGCAACTTTGTTGCATTTTCCTCAATGATAGATTTTTTTTAACAATTTTCCTGGAATCCCCAGGCATGCCCTAACAGCGTACGATACAGGTGGTGCGCCAATTCTGGGACACCCTGTATTATCTAGTCTTGTACTTATAGTATCTTTTATAACTTAAAGGTTCCCCTGATGATAAACGAAAATGTTTGGAAAAGGTCCTGTTTTAATAATTCTGCACAAGAAATTTCAAATCAAGCCCATAAAGAAATATTACAAATCTTTTTTTTTTGTATTTCGTTTTTCCTTCTTTCACAAGCAATATAACCCATATTTGGCAATGTCCATATTCATTGGAAAGCTGAGGTATTTAATGTCGCTGCCTTTTGTAAGAACCAAGTGGTTTCTACAACTCGCTACCTACTACTACATCGTTTGTACCTTTTAAAAAATCACGAATAACTTCACTCAAAAACTTTTATAAAAATAATAATTTATACGATAAAATAAACAATAACAATAAAAAACTTTTGGATAATTAAAAACACCACAAACATTTGCTTAAATATTTTTAAAACTGCTTGAGATATATAAACGTCAAATAAATAACAAGTTTGAAATAGGTGACTAGATTTAAAACCACTTCATATTTTATGTAAGAACGTCAAAATTAAAACAAGTTTAAATTAAACTTTTATAAAAATAATAATTTATACGATAAAATAAACAATAACAATAAAAAACTTTTGGATAATTAAAAACACCACAAACATTTGCTTAAATATTTTTAAAACTGCTTGAGATATATAAACGTCAAATAAATAACAAGTTTGAAATAGGTGACTAGATTTAAAACCACTTCATATTTTATGTAAGAACGTCAAAATTAAAACAAGTTTAAATTAGAACCCCGCTTCGTTTAGAAATGAACGAATGTTATTCAAGCTTCGAGCATATCAGTGTTCTTTATCATGATCTAACTAGTTATTTTCACAAATAATATGAACGTCGAAATCAAATCTATAAATTGTTATTTTTTATAAATAAAATAGTTTCGTATCAAGTGTTATAAACTAGTCTTTATACACGAGTTTGTGCAGATAAAATGTCTGCCGGCAGAGATTCTGCTACTGTGAATAAAACTACAGAATCTTTCTTTGGAAAATATTACCCACCCTAGTCCCTAGTAGATGTGTGGAGGAAATTCTTTGTAACTTAAACTAATTTAAATGTCAATATCAAGGAAATTGTTAAACTCGCCAAGCTCCAGGGCAAACATCACACATTTACAATTTGGCATCGAGAGTCACATTGTTTAAAAATACGCGTAAAAATGTATATGCTCGTGCACTTTTTGTGGGACACACGGTATAATTTACCTTAACTTATTGTTGTTTAAATATTTTTCAATTATTTTAATGTTTGAAGCTCCAAAACTTTTTCCATTTATAAAAAGAAGGATAAGACAGAAATATTTAACCATTTTTGAAGAATGTTATCAGTGTACAATTTCTGGAGCAAAATAACAGTCTTTTCACACGCACAATTTAAATTGAAGTTATAATAAATAAACAAAATAGAAATGTAAATTTACCAATCGTTGGTAGGGCATGAAAGTTGCTACAAAAAGAATGTGGGTTATTAGGTACAGGGTACAGCTCAAACATACTACCTCATTAATTATTTTCTTAACGTGACATTAAATGAGTCCGTCCTGATCTATGCATCTTATTTGTTAATTTCTCTAAACTACTACTATTGTAATTGCAATTTCTGAAAATCGATGTTTTTTTTGCAACTGCGCCTAAACGAAACAAGATTGCTTATGTGTTAAAACGATGCTACAAAAAATTACCGATCTTTTAATACTAGAATCATATCAATCGGACCATCCGTTGTTATTAAAAAATATCTCTTTGGTATATGTTAGGATGGATGAATTTACGGGGCAAAACATTTCTTTGACCGTAATTTACTTAACTATGGTACTAGATAGAAGGTTCAAACTTGGTATAAGTAAATACTAAAGTCTTGTGGTCACTGGTCAAGGTTAGTAGATATTGCATGCAAAGAAAAATCTAGCCAAAAATATTGTATTTTTTTTTTTGCTTAAAAATATTCTTTCACAGAGCACTTTGTGCTAAAACTTAAAAAAGAAAACTATGTTTAAGAAAAAAACTATGACGTTTTTAAATGTCAATGTTTGCATTAACACTCCAATACAAAACAAGTTATAAACTTTTAGCTCTAATCGTAAAATTGGTGGGTTTTAAAAAGTACATAGAACAAATAGTCCGACATCCTTCCTCAAAACATCCGCTTCCTTGCTACAAACTGCTTAAGATTAGCATTATTGCTGGTGTAAAAATCTCAAATTCCATCCCAATAGGGAATCGTGAATCCGGGTGGTGCTGACTAGTGACTATTGTAATGGACTGAGATTTTGTCTGTAAATTTAAACTAACGCTGCTTTGTATGGGTAAATAGTTCATTTGCCCTAGTCCAGCACAATATTTTTAAAAATTGCCTTTTTAATAACTCAAGCTTAAGTTGTGGTCTAACGATGTGGTGTAGAATTTAAGATTTTGCCTGTTTTGCCGAGTGTTTTTAAACTAGCGCTGCCTATGTAGAGGTACAAGCAACATGCTGGTGTAAAACCAGCATGTTGCTACTCTTAAGCAAGGTAGCGGATGTTTTGAGGAAGAATGTCAGACTATTTATTCAATGTTTACAGGGTGTTTCCTAAACATGTGCACAAAATGAAATGGCTAGTTTATTACGCCATAAATAAGTTTGAATAAGTTGTTAATTATTATTCGGTAATAGTTATTGATCATGCCCGGCATATGATGTGATACGTCCTCGTAGTCCTTTTTTTATGAATAAGTTTTGATATTGATATGATTTATCTGAATCGAAGATCGAATGAAACATTTTATTTAGCACGCAGAAGGCAGTATATTTCAGTCGTCCAAGTGGTTATATTGTCTGTTTCTTGTGGGTTATGAGTTTTGCTTGCCCTATAATTATTTTTGAAATTTTGGTGGTGCACTTAGAAGCAAAGGCCTTACAACGTTTGTTGGATTTTAAACAAGACAATTTTATTATAAAATTACAATATTTTTACGACATTTGTCGGATTTGATGCCATTTTGAAACGCTGATTTTTTCCTAGAGAAGCCACACTACATCAAGGGTATGACAATTTTGCTATTATGAGTAAATATCTATTTTTCGTTAATTTGTAGGCTTCAATATTTGGGTTGCTGTATGTTATTTGGTGGCCGATAAACATTTTTTATGGTGACATTTATTTTTTTTGCTGTACGCTGTAGCCAAGATAACCAGGCGATTGATGCTGTTTGCTGATACTTGCTTTGTACCTATGCTGTGTTGAAAATTCAGGGAAGTGACCTTTTCTTTTATTTTCGTCTTGATTTACGTGGTTCTTGAATATTTGCCGAAGTAATCGAATCATTTCGCGTGTCGTGCCCCCCTTTAGAAAGAAACAGTTTAAGGCCGGCAAGCATACTGGTTCCAACAATGACGCACAAAAGAAGAAATACACGCCCAAAAATCGCGTAAATAACCTTATTATTGGAACCGGTGTGGACGAACAGAACGAAGATGCAAATTCTATAGCAGTTCCCAGAAAGCTATGGTACTTTGCAACACGATTCAGCAAAAACTATACAGCTGAATGCCTACGGAATCTGTTAGCTAAAAAATGTCCCAATAGCTCGGTGTTTTGCGAACAAATCGACTACAACAGTGAGTACAACTCGTTCAAAGTGGGCCTGGACGTAACGTACAAGGACAAAATTAGTCAATCCTCCTTCTGGCCAGCGGGGATAGAGGTTAGGAAATATCTTTTTCGAAAATAACGTATATATGAATGTTACCTCTCTGAATGCTCAAAGCATACGAAAGAAGGTGGATGAACTTGACGTTCTCCTTGTGGAGAAAAATGTGGACATTGTATGTATCTCCGAGACATGGCTATCGCCTGAAGAAGCCTTAGTATTTAAGTTAGCGAATTTTGTTAGTGTTAGTTCTTTTTGTCGTAGGGATAGAAGGGGCGGAGGCTCATTAATTTGCTGCAAAGAAAATATTACTATGAAAGCAGAAAATTTTAAAGTTCCAGAGATAGAACAGACGTTTGAATACTGCGCTGCGTCATATGTACTTAAAAATAAAAAATATATTGTTATATGTATGTACCATGCTCCGGGCTCAAACGATGCCTTGTTTTTGGACGAACTTGACAAACTACTAAATATTGTAAGTAAAAAATCTGATTGTATTCTTTTAGCTGGTGATTTCAATATCAATTTGGCAAATACTAGGAATAAATCAACACAAAACTTTATGGAGGTATTGCAATCGTACAAGATGCAAGAAAAAATTAATACATGTACACGCAACACAGGGAGTAGCTCAACATTGATCGACAATATCATTACAAATTTTTCGATTGATAATAGCTGTGTCTACGAAACGGGTATTTCTGATCACATGGCCTGCAGTATTACTTTTCACGTTGCATCGGATACAAATCCTTCTAAATATTTATTAAAAAGACATTTTTCTTCTGAAAATAAACAAAAATTTGGGTCCCTTTTACAAATGGAATCATGGCGGGAAGTTTTAGACTTAAATGATACAGATGCTGCCTTTAGCCATTTCTTTGATGTATTTTATTCACATTTTGAGCGCTCTTTTCCAGAAGAAACGGTCAAGTGTGGAAAAAAGGTAAAGCCATGGCTAACCGTAGAAATAGTACAACAGTCAAAATTATTAAAGAATCTTAATTGGCTAAGAAAAATAACCGGTTCAGAACAGATTAACAAAAAGTATAATATTTTGCGTTCACAATATAAAAACTTAATCAAATCTGCAAAAAAACAACATAACGCTAATTTTATAAAACGGTCTTCAAACCCTGTAAGCTCGGTCTGGAAGTTAATAAATCCAAAAACAAAGAGTAAATTACCCATATCTCTTACAATAGAGAATGAACAGGTCTCGGACCCGCGGAAAGTAAACGTAATTCTAAATAATAATTTCGTGGATACGATAATTAAAAATAAGGTACAAACTAAAAAAGCACCCAATGTAAATGTCAAAAACAACGCTCGCGCCTTTTTTATGCATCCAACAACGCACGAGGAAGTTTTAGCCGCAATATTTAAAGTCACAAAGAAAAAATCGGCGGGGGAAGATCAGATTCCTTGTAATCTAGTCAGGGAAGTTGCACTTTTTATAGTGGAACCCCTAACACATATTCTAAATTTATCATACTCCACAGGAACTTTTCCTGCTAAATTAAAGTCCGCGCGAATAATTCCTATCTACAAGAAGGGTGATTCAGCGGATCCAAAAAATTATAGACCGGTAGCCACTCTGTCAGTATTTTCAAAAATTGCTGAAAAAATAATGTGCGATCGGCTCGATAGCTTTTTCAATGCGACTGGCTATTTAAGTGATACCCAACACGGGTTTCGTGCTGGCTTGAGCACTGACACAGCTATTTATCAATCTTGGAAAAATATTTCGGAGTCCTTGGACAAAGGAAATGAAACAATGGCCATTTATTTCGACCTTTCAGACGCCTTCAGTATGGTATGTCATACTGAGTTGTCGGAAAAATTAAAAGCTTCAGGCATTCATGGCCCTCCACTTGAATGGATTAAATCATTTTTACTTAACAGAAAACAATCGGTTGAATTAAAAGGAGACTTTGGAGATATCATGAACTATCGATTTCTGTCAAATTCACGGGAGGTCCATTGTGGTACACCTCAAGGATCAACGATTTCGCCACTTCTCTTTTTAATTTACGCAAATGATCTGTCAGCATTTTTGAAGCTGTCAGACTCGGTACATGTAACGCAATTTGCCGATGACACATCAATCACAGTATGTGCACCAGATGCTAATAGTCTTACTCTTCTAGCTAACAAAGTGGTGGAATCGATGGCCTTGTGGTGTGACCATAATGGACTTCTCTTGAACCACGGAAAGACGTGCATGATACGCTTTTCAAAAAGCCAATGTAAACAATCCAGCAGCCTACTAGTTAGGTTAAGTGGAAAATCTATCCAACAAGTGGAACAAACAAAGTTTCTCGGGGTAACAGTCTCTGAAAGCGGCTCATGGGAAACTCACATAAATAATGTGACAAAAAAACTTTGCTCCGCCAGATTTGCAATGTACCGTGTGCGGGACACGATCGATCGTGAAGCTGCACTTCTAACTTATTATGCGTACGTACAGAGCCACTTACAATATGGTCTACTCTTCTGGGGGCACTCGTCCAATGTTGAGAAACTTCTTGTGTTGCAAAAGAAAATAGTAAGAACAATTTGCCTCGCTAAATACAACGCGCATTGTCGAGAGCTTTTTAAGAAAACAGGTATAATGACGGTTTATTCATTGTATTTGTACAAGTTGGCAATTTTTACAAAGGAAAATATTAATTATTTTCAGACTAATAAACATATTAGGAGCACAAAAGCGTTGCTAATACCGATGCACAGAACAGCAAAGTTTGAGCGTGGAGCATGGTGCATGGGACCTCGTACATATAATAGATTGCCACACGATCTAAAAATAATAACAGATTTAAAACTATTTAAAAAAAAATGTAAAACATTCTTTACAGAACGACCATTTTACTCTTTAAGAGAGTTTTTCGAAACACTCCAAATTTAAAATACGAAAGGCTCTTGCCCCCTTTTGTCCTTACAGCGTTTTTAATAGTAAGTTTTAAGTGTAATATGTTAAAAAACGTTTTATGTCTTATTTTTAACTGTATAATACAAAATGCAATATTTTAAGCTTTTAAAGCAATATTCTTAAACAATTTTTGATTTGTTCATAAAATCATTAAGATTTTCTAAAGAACTAATAAACTATTTATTTATTTATTTATTTATTTAACAACATTTTTAAATGTTACGTATTTTATTTAGGACATTTTGTATTATTTTATTGTTCTAATTAAGTTTATCGTGCATTTTTTTTCTTCAATTCATTAAGCGATTAAAACAATAAAATATAGGACACGAATCTCGAGATTTTGTTAGGGATTATTTTAGGACGCTCGAAACCGGTACTATTAAAAAGGAACTTAGGAGAATTGGACTTTTATTCCTATCTTATATTTAACATTATTTCATTACAATCAAACTTTTGAATATTTCATTATACGTAAATTTGTTATACTTTGGCTTATTTATTATACTCCTCGCAGACAATGTCAAAAACGAGGAGTAAGGTTTTTTAAGTGATAAAAAAGCTCTAAGTCACGTAAGTCTAGGTTTGGTCAAGGTGGCTTTGCAAAAAAAAAATTAAAACAAAAGCATCTTTCTAAAACCAAATTAAATCCTAAACGTCAGTGTTAGAATTAATACGCATTTATGCTTTTCGCTAATAATTTTTTTTTTATAGAAAAGTTTATAGTATAACCTCTTTTTTTATAATTTTAAAAAATTATTCTTTATTTTTAATTTTATTGTTTTCTGATTACTGCGAGGAGTATCCTATTAAATGTCGGCATTTTATAAAAAAACTCCAACAGGCTTACTGATCTAACCTGTTCACTGACCTAACCCACCCACTGACCTAACCCATCACTAGTTTTTGGTTGTGACACACTTAATCTTTAGTAGTTTGATTGAGTGTACATTACCTGCTAGAAAAATTACTTGGCGCCCTAAAGTTGAAACTAAACCGAACCTACCCTCACCGGCTAGCTGTCGGCACCCTTTTGCTCTACTCACTTTATTTGGTAGCAAATTGGCGTGTCCCAACGTGTGGCAACCGAAAACCTTAGTCATTTTTTTTAAGTAATTTTTTTTAAATAAGATTCCAAGCAGCATTCAATATGTCAGGTCTTCTACAAGACGAAATTCAATACGAACTTCAGGTACGAGGAGTTGCAGCTGTAGGTACGGTGGATATGATGCGTAACACCTTACGCAGTGTGATGTCCTCACTTTAGGTAAATAACAAACTCATAATAAAGATGATATACTGTTTATTATACTTTTCGCAAGACCAGGTCCGAAGAGTATATTGCAATCGATACGAAAAATCTAAAATCGTCAATTTTCATCCTAGAGCAAAAATTCTTGCAGATTCGTGTTTTTCATCGAATTTTGAACAACTTTGAAAAAATCCGTCCGTCTGTCGGTCGGTCGGTCGGTAGGGTGTATGTCACGTTTCTTGTAAACACGCTATCTCAAGAACCAAAACTTCAATCCAATTCAAATTTTAAGGAAAAATTGATCCCTATAAGAGGAAGAACCCTATTGTTTTTGACGAGATTCCGAGTACTGCAAAGCCCCCTTTTCAACCCCCCAAATGAAAAAAAAATCGTAGCTCGACTATTATTAAATTTAGAAAAAAAATTATTCGACATAAAATATAGACAATTTAATTCTTCACCAAAAAGTATTCTTTAGTATTTTTTGTCCGCCAGCACAAAAAAACGTCCTATCTTCGTTATTATTCAATCTACAAAAAAAAATATTTTTTAAAAAATTAATAAAAATTTAATTTTCTATTAAAAATGTTAGTTCATTTTTTGTAAAATTAGCCAGAAGGGTTAAAAAACCAAAAACTAAAAGATTTCAGTAGCAAAAAAATTCTAATTCCAAAACGCGTCACGCATCGGTCAAGAAGGCCATGCCAAAAATGTTTCAAACAAAGAAACAAAGCCAGCTGTCAGAACAAATAACCTCAAATATCTTAAACGTCAGAACTGACGTTTATTCTCTTCGTTAACTAAATTCTTCGTGTTTTCTGTTTATAGTTTGCACTCTTCGCAGATTTTATTTGCATAAATTTTTTTTTATAAGAATTTATTAATTATCCTATGTATAATAATTTTCTTGCGAAGAGTATACCATAGAATGTGTAGCAATTATATAAAAAATTGATTTAGCTTTGATTTACAAAATATAAAACTACCTACACTTCTACCGATTCCGAATTCTACTCGAGCTAATTATTTACGAAGAGTAACTTCTACGCGGTACGACTTCTACCCATTCTAGTTTAAGTAATAAAGTTGACATACAAAAACGTAACCTCTAAAAAATGACCGTGCTTAACCGCTTGACAAAACGTACCCGACTAATACAACGACCTGATTACTTAACTCTGGCGGCGTTTTATTGCAATCTAATACTACTCGGGTAAGTATTAATACATTACAATATCTCCCCTTTTAAAATGCTTAATTAAACACAAACTTACTTAACTAACTAATCTCGGTAACGCTCTGGAATTTTTATTGTTCTTATCGAACGTGTTCTTATCGAACTTTCAGAATTAACTGGTAAAGGGTGTTCGCTGAAATTAACCAATTTTTCAGGCGAGGTAGTCAAACTACTACTTTTGTTACTTTACATTTGCCATGCATGTAAAGTAGCTAAAAACTTGTTAATAAATCTCGTGCTAATTAATAAATAACATAAATACCTACCCGAACTTATCCAAAAGTTTAAGGCGGTCACTCACTGGGGCAAATGCCGGTCACTCACTGGTGAAAGCGGTCACTTACTGGGGCATTTGGTTGTTTTTAGTAAAATTGTGATTAAAATAATTTATTATTGTATATTTTGCATAAAAATCATTTTAGACTGTTCAATAATTCCCCTTTATGCAGACTATTGAACATCATAGACCAACGTAAGGAACTAAATAGAGATTCCGAGCAATATAAAACAATCAACAGAAAAATAAAAAAAGAGCTACGGAAAGATATAAGGACATATAATACAAAAGTCATCATAGAAACAATCGAAAGTAATAAGAACATGAAGATATTACAAAGGAAGGTAAATAGAGGTGGACGAAAAATTATAACAGAAATTAGAAATGAAGAGGGAATTATTCTTAACGATATTAACGATATTACAACAGAAATTAAACGTTTTTACCAAAACCTCTACAATTCTGTTATAAGCAAAAATATAACAGATCAACAAATAAAAAATGTCGGTTCAGAAGAAGTCCCAGATATCGATAAAAACGAATTACAAATAGCACTAAAACAAATGAAAAATAAGAAGTGTCCAGGAGTTGATAGAATTACAGTCGAAATGATTAAGATGGGAAGCGAAAATCTAAAAGATCTGGTTCGTTTTCTACTAAACAGATGTCTCCAAGAAGATAAAATTCCAGACGCTTGGAGAAACGCTGAAGTAAAATTGCTGTACAAAAAGGGAGATAATCGAAATTTAGAAAATTATCGCCCTATTAGTTTATTATCACACCTTTACAAGCTGTTTACTAAGATAATAACAAATAGACTAACCAAAAAGCTTGACTTCTACCAGCCACCTGAACAAGCAGGCTTCAGAAGAGGATATGGAACCATAGACCATCTTCAAACCATTCGACTTCTTATAGAAAAAACCACAGAATATAACATTCCACTTCATTTGGCATTTGTTGATTATCACAAGGCGTTTGATTCTAACGAAATTTGGGCTGTAATAGAGGCGCTAAACAATGCTAGAGTCGATTCACGGTATACAAATATCCTTAAATACATATACGAAACTGCTACGCTACAGGTAAACGTTAAAGAAGACTTAATTACTGATAAAATAAACATAAAAAGAGGAGTCCGTCAAGGCGATACTATATCTCCCAAATTGTTTACCTTAGCCTTTTAGAAGACATATTTAAGTCTCTGGATTGGAATGATAAGGGTATTAACATTGACGGACGTCGCTTAAGTCATCTACGATTTGCGGATGATATCGTTATAGCTAGCACTGATTTAACCGAGCTATCACAAATGCTTAAACAACTTAAAGAAGCATCCGAATCCGTGGGTCTTAAAATGAACCTACAAAAGACCAAAGTAATGAGTCCAACTGGGGAAAACATTACAATTGAAAATCAAATCGCGGAAAATGTAGAGGAGTATATATATTTAGGACACAGGATCAAATTAGGAAAGGAAAATCAAACGGCAGAAATCTCTAGAAGAATTGGCATGGGTTGGGCTGCTTTCAAAAAACTAGATTATATTTTTAAAGATCCTAAGGTACCTATAAGTCTAAAGAGGAAGGCATACGATTCATGTGTTTTGCCAGTTCAGACATATGGGTTAGAATCTATGGCCTTAACAAAAAAGAGTACCGAGCAACTCAGGGTCGCTCAAAGATCCTTAGAACGTGCTATGTTGGGAATATCATTAAGGGATAGAGTCAGAAACGAGGAGGTACGGCATAAAACTAAGGTGACTGACATTGTACAAAGGGTAATGAGACAAAAATGGCAGTGGACAGGCCATGTAGCCAGAACGGATGAGGCAAAATGGACAAATGTTATCATAAAATGGAGACCAAGAATAAGTCGAAGAGGAGTTGGTAGACCGCAAAAGAGGTGGATCGATGATGTCAAAAAGGTAGCGGGTAAACATTGGATCCAAAAAGCCCAAAACAGACAACTTTGGAAAGATATGGAGGAGACCTTCATCCAACAGTGGATGGATACGGGTTGAAGAAGAAGAAGAAGCCGACTATTAAGTTGATCGTAAGAAATATTCGCTCAAACATACTTTTTTCTCCATTATAAAATGACAACTTCAGAATTCGGTCACTCACTGGTCCATCTACCCCTAGTAGTAGTAGTATATATATAGTTTATGAATTAAACCATCCTTCCAAACCGTGTCATATGCAGCAGTTAGATCTACAAAAGCTACTCCTGTTTTTAATCGATTTTGAAAACATGCTTCAATATGAGAAGTTAGTGCCAAAACCTGATCACAACAGTTTCTATTTTTTCTAAATCCAGCCTGCTCAATTGGAAGAACCTCCTCAATACATGGGTAAATTCTTTGATAAAGTAACCTTTCTAAAACCTTATACAGTACAATCAACAACGAAATCGGTCTGTAGCTTGATGCTTCTTCAGCTGGTTTCAAGATGGCAATAACTTTAGCTTTCTTGAAGTCCGATGGAATATTACCTGATGCTAAAATATTATTATAAAAAGAAAGTAACCATTGTAACGCCCTATTTTCAAGATGTTTAACAATCTCAGGAAAAATCCCATCAAAACCTGCTGCTTTACGATTTTTAGTTAAAGTAATAGCTGCTTTAAGTTCTTCAATAGTAAATGGACTGGAGAATTCGTCTGAGGGAAGTGTAATTTGCCTCTTTTACTTTAATGAACGGTTTATTTGTACAATAGTGGAATTTGTTAATTTAACTGAATTTGACACATTCACCAAGCGAGTTGCAATGAAATTTGGATTCACATTTGATACCGATTTTTTAGTACCTTTGGCGGCCCCCAATTTTCTCAATAATGCCCAACTACTGCGACTGGAATGTGTAAAATTCATTTGTTCCATTAACAAATTCCACTTTTCTTTCCTAGAATTATTTAAAGAATTCAATATTGCATCCGCATTGTCTGGATTTGGGTCATTTTGATAAGTATTAAACAGATTTTCTGTTTCATTAGACCAACCTGGAATATATTCTTTACGATAACCTCTAGCAATTGTTTTCTTCGGTGCACCCTTTAAAACGCCCACAAACCTAGAGTAATTTTTCACTTCTGGGGGAATCCAACGTAAATTACTATCCACCTTGTTTGTTTAAATTGTAACCAATTTGCCCTTTGAAAATTCCAACGAGGCTTTTCTAGAGATGTTGCTAGTGGAATTTGAATACCTACACAAATTAAAACTGGCCTATGTTGACTATGAGGAAAATCACTTAACACTGAACGAGTTGTTTCAAGAGGTCTGGAATTGTTATTCTCAGAAACAAAGCACAAATCAGGATCCATTATAAAATGACAACTTCAGAATTCGGTCACTCACTGGTCCATCTACCCCTAGTAGATATATATACAGTGCGAGGCAAAAGTCTCCCCCCCCACCTTAACTTTTGAACGGTTTAAGATATTGATTTAAAAAAAATTCTTGGCAAATTAGCACTAAAAAAACTACCTTTTGACAAAATTGGTTTTTCAAAAAATAATAACCCCCACATAGGGGGACTATCTACTTAATTTTTTTAAATGTAAAGGGGGGTCAAGTGACCCCTCATTTGAAAGCTATTTTTATTTCCAAGACAATGACGTTTGCAAATTTTAGATTGATTCAGTAGTTCTATTGTACTGTGTGTTTTAAAATAAAGCACAAAAATCCTGTTTTACGTAATAAATGCAACAATAAAAGACTTAAGTGAATCCAAACTAAGTAGGGTGTGTATTTTTTCTTTTTATTTAAAAATATTAATAATTTTTTTTTTGTTAGTATATTTTATAACAAATGTTTTAAAATAACCTACCAAAATTATTTTTTTTCAAAAAAACGAAGTAAAATAGGACTAAAAAATATAATTAATTAAAAAAAAATTATTAAGAAGCATAAGGTTTTGTTTTTTTGTATTTTATGTTGGGACACAGGGTATAACACATTTTAACAAAAAAATATTACATATTTTTTTTAATTAAAGAAAAACATGCACCCTTACCTAATTTCAAATAGTTTTATTTTTTCACTGTTGCATTTATTAAGGAAATCGTTCTTTTTATTGAGAAGCTCCTAGCCAAAAAAATAATAAATATATCTTAAATTGGTAAACAACATTGTGTTAGAAATAAAAATAGCTTTCAAATGAGGGGTCACTTGACCCCCCTTTACATTTAAAAAAATTAAGTAGATAGTCCCCCTATGTGGGGGTTATTTTTTGAAAAACCAATTTCGTCAAAAGGTAGTTTTTTTTGTGTAAATTAAACTAAAATTTTTTGGAAATTAATATCTCGAACCGTTCAAAAGTTAAGGCCAGGGGGGGGGACTTTTGCCTCTCACTGTATATAGTTTATGAATTAAACCATCCTTCCAAACCGTGTCATATGCAGCAGTTAGATCTACAAAAGCTACTCCTGTTTTTAATCGATTTTGAAAACCTGCTTCAATATAAGAAGTTAGTGCCAAAATCTGATCACAACAGTTTCTATTTTTTCTAAATCCAGCCTGCTCAATTGGAAGAACCTCCTCAATACATGGGTAAATTCTTTGATAAAGTAACCTTTCTAAAACCTTATACAGTACAATCAACAACGAAATCGGTCTGTAGCTTGATGCTTCTTCAGCTGGTTTCAAGATGGCAATAACTTTAGCTTTCTTGAAGTCCGATGGAATATTACCTGATGCTAAAATATTATTATAAAAAGAAAGTAACCATTGTAACGCCCTATTTTCAAGATGTTTAACAATCTCAGGAAAAATCCCATCAAAACCTGCTGCTTTACGATTTTTAGTTAAAGTAATAGCTGCTTTAAGTTCTTCAATAGTAAATGGACTGGAGAATTCGTCTGAGGGAAGTGTAATTTGCCTCTTTTACTTTAATGAACGGTTTATTTGTACAATAGTGGAATTTGTTAATTTAACTGAATTTGACACATTCACCAAGCGAGTTGCAATGAAATTTGGATTCACATTTGGTACCGATTTTTTAGTACCTTTGGCGGCCCCCAATTTTCTCAATAATGCCCAACTACTGCGACTGGAATGTGTAAAATTCATTTGTTCCATTAACAAATTCCACTTTTCTTTCCTAGAATTATTTAAAGAATTCAATATTGCATCCGCATTGTCTGGATTTGGGTCATTTTGATAAGTATTAAACAGATTTTCTGTTTCATTAGACCAACCTGGAATATATTCTTTACGATAACCTCTAGCAATTGTTTTCTTCGGTGCACCCTTTAAAACGCCCACAAACCTAGAGTAATTTTTCACTTCTGGGGGAATCCAACGTAAATTACTATCCACCTTGTTTGTTTAAATTGTAACCAATTTGCCCTTTGAAAATTCCAACGAGGCTTTTCTAGAGATGTTGCTAGTGGAATTTGAATACCTACACAAATTAAAACTGGCCTATGTTGACTATGAGGAAAATCACTTAACACTGAACGAGTTGTTTCAAGAGGTCTGGAATTGTTATTCTCAGAAACAAAGCACAAATCAGGATCCATTATAAAATGACAACTTCAGAATTCGGTCACTCACTGGTCCATCTACCCCTAGTAGATATATATACAGTGCGAGGCAAAAGTCTCCCCCCCCACCTTAACTTTTGAACGGTTTAAGATATTGATTTAAAAAAAATTCTTGGCAAATTAGCACTAAAAAAACTACCTTTTGACAAAATTGGTTTTTCAAAAAATAATAACCCCCACATAGGGGGACTATCTACTTAATTTTTTTAAATGTAAAGGGGGGTCAAGTGACCCCTCATTTGAAAGCTATTTTTATTTCCAAGACAATGACGTTTGCAAATTTTAGATTGATTCAGTAGTTCTATTGTACTGTGTGTTTTAAAATAAAGCACAAAAATCCTGTTTTACGTAATAAATGCAACAATAAAAGACTTAAGTGAATCCAAACTAAGTAGGGTGTGTATTTTTTCTTTTTATTTAAAAATATTAATAATTTTTTTTTTGTTAGTATATTTTATAACAAATGTTTTAAAATAACCTACCAAAATTATTTTTTTTCAAAAAAACGAAGTAAAATAGGGTTAAAAAATATAATTAATTAAAAAAAAATTATTAAGAAGCATAAGGTTTTGTTTTTTTGTATTTTATGTTGGGACACAGGGTATAACACATTTTAACAAAAAAATATTACATATTTTTTTTAATTAAAGAAAAACATGCACCCTTACCTAATTTCAAATAGTTTTATTTTTTCACTGTTGCATTTATTAAGGAAATCGTTCTTTTTATTGAGAAGCTCCTAGCCAAAAAAATAATAAATATATCTTAAATTGGTAAACAACATTGTGTTAGAAATAAAAATAGCTTTCAAATGAGGGGTCACTTGACCCCCCTTTACATTTAAAAAAATTAAGTAGATAGTCCCCCTATGTGGGGGTTATTTTTTGAAAAACCAATTTCGTCAAAAGGTAGTTTTTTTTGTGTAAATTAAACTAAAATTTTTTGGAAATTAATATCTCGAACCGTTCAAAAGTTAAGGCCAGGGGGGGGGACTTTTGCCTCTCACTGTATATAGTTTATGAATTAAACCATCCTTCCAAACCGTGTCATATGCAGCAGTTAGATCTACAAAAGCTACTCCTGTTTTTAATCGATTTTGTAAACCTGCTTCAATATAAGAAGTTAGTGCCAAAATCTGATCACAACAGTTTCTATTTTTTCTAAATCCAGCCTGCTCAATTGGAAGAACCTCCTCAATACATGGGTAAATTCTTTGATAAAGTAACCTTTCTAAAACCTTATACAGTACAATCAACAACGAAATCGGTCTGTAGCTTGATGCTTCTTCAGCTGGTTTCAAGATGGCAATAACTTTAGCTTTCTTGAAGTCCGATGGAATATTACCTGATGCTAAAATATTATTATAAAAAGAAAGTAACCATTGTAACGCCCTATTTTCAAGATGTTTAACAATCTCAGGAAAAATCCCATCAAAACCTGCTGCTTTACGATTTTTAGTTAAAGTAATAGCTGCTTTAAGTTCTTCAATAGTAAATGGACTGGAGAATTCGTCTGAGGGAAGTGTAATTTGCCTCTTTTACTTTAATGAACGTTTCATTTGTACAATAGTGGAATTTGTTAATTTAACTGAATTTGACAAATTCACCAAGCGAGTTGCAATGAAATTTGGATTCACATTTGATACCGATTTTTTAGTACCTTTGGCGGCCCCCAATTTTCTCAATAATGCCCAACTACTGCGACTGGAATGTGTAAAATTCATTTGTTCCATTAACAAATTCCACTTTTCTTTCCTAGAATTATTTAAAGAATTCAATATTGCATCCGCATTGTCTGGATTTGGGTCATTTTGATAAGTATTAAACAGATTTTCTGTTTCATTAGACCAACCTGGAATATATTCTTTACGATAACCTCTAGCAATTGTTTTCTTCGGTGCACCCTTTAAAACGCCCACAAACCTAGAGTAATTTTTCACTTCTGGGGGAATCCAACGTAAATTACTATCCACCTTGTTTGTTTAAATTGTAACCAATTTGCCCTTTGAAAATTCCAACGAGGCTTTTCTAGAGATGTTGCTAGTGGAATTTGAATACCTACACAAATTAAAACTGGCCTATGTTGACTATGAGGAAAATCACTTAACACTGAACGAGTTGTTTCAAGAGGTCTGGAATTGTTATTCTCAGAAACAAAGCACAAATCAGGATTATAATCTCTTCTCCATCTTGCAGAATGAAAACTTTTCCTATCTTTAGCATCAAAAATTAAATGTAAGTTGTTAAAATCCATCCAAGTAACCAAAGATGTGCCATTCCTATCATTATCTGCATATCCCCATAAATTATGATGGCTGTTGAAGTCGCCAGCATAAACTGCGGGATGTTGTTAAAGAATATTGATGTCCTCTGGCCAATCTATATTTGGTGGTTTATAAATATTAATTAAGTGTTTTGTACTTTAACAACAATGAAATAAATATCATTTAAAGTTTGTTTAAGTACAACGTCAAAATCGGTAATATTGTCTCTAATATAAGTGGCCAAACCATGTATTGGACTATTGATGCTTTCCAAAAGGATAAATCCAGAAATATCTCCCCTTACCTGAAGTTGTTGATCATTAGCAGTATGCGTTTCTTGAAGAAGAATGACATCTACTTCATTTTCCTTTGAGTAGATAGATAATGGCACATTGCCTGTTTTAGTCCCATATGATTAACATGGTACATCCGGTGTAAATTTTGACCCTGAGCGCGCATGCCCGGAGGCGTGTCCACGCCTCCCAAGTCAGGTAATTGGTTGAAAACCTAACCTCAAAGCCCCTCCCCCCAGCGGCAATCTTGAAAGCCCCCTCCCCCAAGGCTCTCATTGGATATTGAAATTTTAATGGCGTCCTGATAAGAGTGTAATTATCCAATGAGAGGGAGCACCTAGCCGCCGCCCTCCGATATTGACATTTTAATGGCGTCCTGATAAGAGTGTAATTATCCAATAAGAAGCTAGGCCTCGCCCCCCAAGCTTGCTTAGCCAATAAAGCAGCACACCGGCGAGCCATTTAAAATGCCATCACCCGCCGTTCAAAATGCAATGACAAGTATCAGATTGTAGCTTAGAATTACTGGTGCCATCTAGCGTTGTGGGGAAACACTATATTGACACTAGCGCTCTCTGTTAGAAAGGTTACAAACTAAAAATCCAGCGACAGATTTCTGTAATATGTAGGTGTAGGTATCATTCTCTCGGCTAATATAAAGAGCGGGAAATTTAAAAGTTTGTATATGTTTTTAAAATTTGAAATTAGAAATAGCGGCAACAACAACTCAGAGTTAACTATGTAGTATGGTGTGAGAGATGCGCAGCGCACCTTGGACCCTGATCGGCCTTATATAGTATTTCAAAACAAAGTTTATATTCCAATACTCTGTTTCATCATGGAGGTTAAAGAACAAAGTTGTGCTCTGACCATCGAGAATTTAGATTTTAATATAAAACCGATAGTAAACATGGTCAGCTACTACCAAATGATATTAGGGCAATTATTTGTGGCCCATCTGGCTCGGGAAAAACGAATGTTATACTTAGTCTGCTTATTTCACCAAACGGTTTAAAATTTCAAAATATTTACGTGTATTCAAAGTCATATTACCAGCAAAAATACAAGTTTTTAGATGAGGTAATCAAACGCGTGCCAGAGATAAACTTATACACTTTTGAAGAAAGCAACGAGATTCAAGATCCAAATTGTGCTCTACCCAATTCTATATTTATTTTCGATAATTTTTTTTATATATTTGGTGTAAAATAAAGAACTAACTTGTTTATAAAAATTCCAGGATTCAAAAACTTTTAAATTACCCAAAGAATCTTTTTATTAGTTTTTTGCCATAAATTGTTTGACATTTTTTATTCAGTTAAACAAGTACACAACAGCAAACCTTATTTTTAAAGTCAGCATAACATATTTATCTTAAATTTAAAAACATCGAACACCCTTTATAAAAAAAATTTAATCAATAATGTAGTGAATACGCTTTTCCCAACTAAGCATACGTAAATAAAATATTTAAAAAAGAGGTTTAATCAAACATTAATAAATTTAGGTCTACATATTATATTCTTTTTTTTAGTCCTTTTAAACAAAAATTTTTGTTATTTGCTTCCAGACTCAATTAATGTCATTTTAATTACAGCATTACATTTAAGATTTGTAAGTTGTTACAATTTTATGAATATAAACCCAGGTATATTTTTACAGTATGTATTACCACTTACATGGCGTTTGGTGAAACTCCTTAAAATTCACATGGTGATTTCTCCTTAAAACTGAAAAGTGCAATATAATCCAAAATTTTTTTCTTCTTAAAAACACAAATTAAATTCTTGTATTTAACACAAATTCAGTCACATTAACCTTAGTAGCACAATCTTAATTCTTATATGAAAATCCTGGGTTGCAGATTCTTCATACACTGTACTCATGCATTTATTGCAATGCAACACCTTAAGAATTAAACTTTGCTTTAAGTATACACATAAGGTTTATTTTGTTTTAGAGATATTTGGCAGGCACACACTTTAAGCACACCAAAATCACACACCAATATAAAAACATGACATGTGTTAAAAAACATAATTTTTAAAGTAATACACAAAATTGGGTTTTTAAAACAACTTTTAGAGTTTTGTATCAGAATAAAAACCATTTCTTTTTTAATAATTAGCAATACGACGCGACGCATCGAAATACGGAAATTCTTTATAGTGAATTACAAATGAATAGGAAATAAAAATCAGTATTGTGTAGAAGCCCACCCACGTCGACAACGTCAGAGCATTGCTGCTATCATACCAGCATTGAAATGGAAAAAATAAACTGTTTAATTAATTTACATGGCAATTTACAGATAATACGAAAAAACACATTTTAGCTTACTTTAAAATTGTTTAGCTACAACGATTTAAGAATAATTAGAAATAATTAGACATTTATCTATTAAATTTCTTTAGCTATAAAGCTTATTGTCGAATCATTCAAGAGGTAAAATACACAATATTATAATTAATTTATAAATTATCGATTTTTAACTAAGTTACAGTTAAATTTGTCAAAAATATTACTATTTTGTAAAACAGCAATAAAAGAATTCACGCTTTTGAGCACATACTTATTAACAAACAACTTTTTTTTATGGGAGTATACTTACTGTTTTTTCAATTTTTTTTTTTTAAAGAGAAAGTATCAAAAGACTTTCTTGGTGTTACTTAAATGTTTGAATAACATTTATTTAAGTTGTGTTCAAAAATAATTTTAAAAAGTTATGACATCATAAGAAAAGAACATCAAGTTATGACACTTAAACATTCAATTTAATAATTTATAAATCTTTTACTTATAAATAATACGCCGGAGTTGATTATATTCGAAATAAAACTACTAGAGACATCTATTAGCTTTCATATCAACACGTACAGTTTCCAACATGAATTTTATATTTGATATGAAGTTTTAGCAGTTTAGTAAATATACATGCTGCTTCAAGTTTAGCATTTACTCACATATCAATCTTCATCTGATGCTGGTGAATGGGGTCGAGGCCTGAAAAATGAATATTAAAACAAGCTGCATATAAGTATGAAAAAAATGTATAAAATTACTCAGGTGTTGTATTGTGGGGAAAAACCATCGGCACCCATTGTCCTCTGTACTGTACCATAGCTGTCCACTGCACGAGGGCTAGGGGTGCATGACATCGGTTACAGGGCAGAGGTGAGGAATTGTTAATAAAGATCATTCTCTGCCTCGCCTTAACACACATTCCCCCTAGGATGAATGTATAATCGCACGTATTACATCCTAAACGAACTTTATATTCTCTAGAATATATAGCATCAGGATAGTCTATGACTTCAAAGGGGCATCTTAATGTGTTAAAGCCATCGCTTATCCCTCTTTCAACAGCCCCCCGAGGGGGTATACCTCCGCTTGTTGACTGCGAGCATGACATTTTTGTTATACTAAAACGATATAATTTCTGAATATTCATTAACAAAAAAAAAAGCGTATTTAATTTAGATCTCTGTTTTTTCTAATAAATCAAATAGTTTTGATGCTACTCACCTTTCAATTCCCCGTAATATAACACACACCCTATTAATGACAAAAAACTACCTTTGAAATGCGCGTATCATATAAGTCAAGTAACAAAACAAATGCAACAATGCATTTTATCATTTCCTTAAAGTTTTGCAGGAAATTAGTTTTGCAGGAAATAAGTTTTTGCTGTGTAGGTTTAGATAAATTTTTAGAAAAAAATCTAATAATAATTAAGACGAAAAAATCATATTTCGGCTAATAATAATTTTTTTAAAACTATTCACAATTAAATTAAAAAAAATTTCTCTGTTCCTTTAGAAATAAATTGAATTTTCACATTTTTTTTTAAAAAAAGGTTTCAATCTGAAGGTCCCCCCCACAGTTTGATATCCGACACCAGCAAATCTTTTTTAAGTTTAGAGTAAACCAAACAACATAATTTAAAAAGCAATCTATTACCTATATAAAGTTATTTTTTGATAAATAGATATCTATATTACAGTTACTCTAGTGAAAATTAAGCTAAATATCTCAGTATCATAATTTATTAGGTATATAGGGTATAAGGTCTCAATGCTCAACATAATTTCATGAGTAACGTCCACATCGTCCGAGCCCGTTATCACAATTGAACAAGCCGCGTTTGAAAACGAGAATGCAGCAAAATGTGGCATGAAATCTTCTAACAGGAATTCAATAGCGTCCATAACACTATCAATACCCCAATTAATCTCGTCAAACTCTGCAGGTGTCGGTAATATTTTAAATTTGAGCTCACGTAACATTAGCACTATATTATGTGAAACATTAAATGATCGATAACTATCTTCTAATACTAATAAATTATTCATAATTAAATAGTTAATTATTTTAGTATGTGTTATGACAAGTACAATAATTATAACTAAGACGGAATTTAAACTGCGTTTTCTATTCAGACTTTTGATTTACTGCAGAAAGGAAGTGAATACATTTTATATCAATTCAGTCATTGTATTTTTATTTTAGCAGTATTTAAAATAAGAAAAGCCTATTTCAAAAATAAGGAAGCTTATTTCAAAAATAAGAAAGCTTATTTCAAAAATAAGGAACCTTATTTTAGGCCTATTTTAAGCTTATTTCATGATAAGAAAGCTTATTTTGGGCCTATTTCAAAAATAAGGAAGTTTATTTCAAAAATAAGAAATAAAAAACTGTGTACTATCGCTTATCAATTTTTCTTATAATAATTGTTTCCTGTCAATTTCATTGTATAAACAACAGTTACACCTCTCCAAACGTAAAGTTTCTTAAAGATTTGTTAGCGCAGATTTATAAAAAAATGGCAACTGCAAGTCTTCCTAATAATTGTTTAAAAACTCTTATATTAGTACATGTTAAGTTGATTGACCCATGGCATAATGTAAGTACCCCTGAAATGCATCATTCCATATTTCAAATATTCAAAATATGTTTTGGAATTTTTAAATAAAACACAAATAGGAGCATAAAAATTTGTTTTTATTTGTTAGTAATATTAACATTATAATCTATACAAATAAAACAACTTATAGTAAAAAATAAAGAAACAAAGGATATATTTAGAGTAATTAGTAAACAAATATATCTAAGGCCCGTTGTAATCATCCTCCCGATAACTTCCTTTTAGCTAACAGGGACCCGTTAATTGTTCTAATGTCAATTTCAGCTGTCATGATTGGCTAAAATTGACTTTAAAGTTCATTTTAGCTAAAAGGGAGTTTATCGGGAGGTGAAAATAACTGTCCTAAATAATCAAATACATAATCCTAAATATATTAGTCATTCAAACCACTACATGATCAATAATTAATAATAATAAATTTGTTTATACAATTTTCAAATTTAAATATATAACATAACACAATTAAACACTATTTGAATGGGACTATGGAGTAAAACTCCACTGAGTCCAGTTTATGTGTGATAAAGCTGCATACAGAAGAACTCACATTAGAATATTAATTAAATATACTAAATTAAATATTGAACACTAATAAGTAAGTATATATCATATTAACAAACTATTAATATTACCTCAACATAGTGCTAAAAGACGTAAACATGCTAGCATTATGATTATAAATGTAGAAGCATGTAATCTTAAAACACAAATGTTAACACATACTGCAGTATGCTAGTTTAATACTAATTATAATAAATTCAATCTTTGGTGTGAATACCCCAAAATGGTTTATTGACCAATTAGAATTTAATTGAGTATAAACCTACTGGGAATATTATAACATTATTAACAAACATGAGAAAGATCAATGTATGCAATGTTAATGTCCCAGGATTTTGAAAAAGATAGCGAAGTAAATCCAATTAATGTTTCAGTTGTGATAACTGTTTAAATTCGTTTAAGTCGGAAACACAAACTTTCTTAGATCAGGAGCTTGAGCTGGAGTTACAAATGTCACAAAAACGCAAACAGATATTTAATATTACACTATCTCAAATTCTCCAATATTTCGATATTAATTTGCAGCTATTATTATTATAACTTTGGGTTTATTTAATTATTTATAATTATTATTAATGTTATTAATTAATTTAAATTATTATTTTGTTAAAAAAATGAACTCAATAACCATATGGATAAATTGCAAATGAGGAATTGAGCGAGGAAAAACAGTTTGATAGTGCCTTTCTAAAAAGATGTATTATTAATATTTATTATTTAATTGAATATAAAGAAAAAAACTACTGGGAATGTTCTTACATTATTATTATGAGCAAACATGAGAAAGATCAAGGGACAAATTTGTTTTCCCATGATTTTCATAAAAAGTAGTTTTTTTTTTTAAATAATTTAATGTAATTTATATAATGTGTGTGCATGATTACAATATTAAATTTATTGGCACAGAAAAAAAAACATTGAAATCTTCAAGAATACTGAAATTGATACCCTGTTCGATTCAAAACTGTCATCTTCAATTCTAACTGAACTAGAAGAATTCCCGGAGCGAGATAGCGGTTGGGCCTTATCTAGAATCATCAATCTGGGCATAAACATTAATAAATTTACACCGCAACGTGGGTCCTCATTTATAGAGTTACCTAGACAAATTGCCTTAAAACATGCCTGCGTAAATGTTAAAAATGATGTTGATGCATGCTTTGCATGGGCTGTGACTTCTGCTTTATATCCAGCAGCAAATCACCCACACCGTATTAGTAATTACCCCCACTACTCCAACATATTAAATCTTAAAGGAATACAGTTTCCCATGACTATGAAGCAAATTCCTAATTTTGAAAAACAAAACAATATTTCAATAAATGTATACATTCTGAAAAAACATAAAAATAACTTTGAGACTCTACCTGTGAGGCTAGCCACGCAGAAGCAATCTAAGCATGTAAATCTATTGGTGATACAAAGCAGCTATACTGAAAATGCTGAGCCCATAAAATACCATTATGTATGGATAAAAAATTTATCGCGTCTTCTTTCCAAACAACTGAGTGATCATGACGGAAAAAAGCTGTTTTGCGATCGATGTCTGCACTACTTTTGTTGCTTAGAAAAATTAAACGTGCATTATGAAGACTGTAAACTTGTAAACAATTGCAAAGTACGGATGCCTGACCCGGAACATAATATTTTAAAGTTTAAAAACTTTAAAAACAAGATTCCAGCTCCATTTATTATCTACGCTGACCTTGAATGTATACTAAAGCCTGTGGAAGATAATAAGGGAAAATATCAAGAGCATAAACCCTGCAGTGCAGGGTACTACGTAAAATGCTCATATGATGATACACTATCTTTTTATAAAAGTTATACTGGAGAAGACTGCACTAAATGGTTCTGCAACGAATTATATCAGTTTGCAGAAGATTTGGAAACAGTATTCTGGAGCCCCTACGATATGGACCCGCTTACGCCTGAAGAACAGTTGTTATTTAACGCAGCCACTCATTGCCATATTAGTGAAAAAGTATTTACAAACGATGACAAGAAAGTTCGCAATCATAATCATCTAACGTCAGGCTATGGGGGGTATCGCGATGGCACTAATTATAGAGGTCCCGCACATGAAGCTTGCAATATAAACTTTCAAGACACCCACGTAGTTCCAGTTGTCTTCCACAATCTAAGAGGTTATGATTGTTAAGGCAACTACATTTGCTAGAAACTACGTTTCTATAGGTATGGCGGACACGGGTAATGAAACAAATGACTAACTTATGCGTATCCAAGCATTTGCTGGTCAATTTGTGGAAAAAGTCAAATTTGAAATTAAAACTTTTAAAACTTCACTTTTAGTAAAAATGTCAAAAATGGTTCTAAAAAATGTGTTATTCTTGTCGATTAATCTTAGTTTAGAGGACCACTACTCTAAATACCTTTTTATATATATTTTATCATCAATTGCATGTAGATATTGTTGACAAAAGAACGTCTTGATTGGAATTTTTGTCCCATTTTACAGTATTTTAATATTTATATAAAATAAAATATTTTTAAAGAAGATAATGATTTGGATTTTTGGAAATAAAAGCAAGATAGAATAATGAAACATGAAAATTTGAGAAGAACGTTTTTTTCAAAGTTTTAACATTTAATTGTGACTGTGGTAAAAATTGCAATTTAAGAAACAATTTGTCTGTCCAAAATTTTAGATAATCAATCTAACCATACAAGAACAAATAATGTGTTATTTAAATACATACGTTTTTAATCTATTGGCCACAAGTTTATGTAAGTAAATATTTTTTAAATTACATTTTCATTTCACCTACACCGTACCAAAACTCAATTCTAAATATTTTATTACATTTTAAGTCTGAAAATCTTCGGTCGTATGTTATTTGTATAATTTTCTTCATCAATAAATAATTAATTATTCTATTATTATTTACATATTACATTTTATAAGGTTAATTTTAATATAATTTGCTATATTTTTCAAAATTTGACGCACTTGAAGTTTTTAGATATTTGTCAGAAACACAGAAATTCAAAATATTTTTAATTCTTTAACTAGAAAATAGTAGACTAGTGACTGAAGTATGAACTTGTCTCTAGTTCTTTAATCAAATTGACATAATTCATAACCTAAAATTTATTCAAGATCCTCGTCAAGATCAAAAGGTTACATTTGACTTTTTCCACAAATTGACCAGCAAATGCTTGGATACGGTTTCCGCTCTACCCATAAATACGTAGTATTTAGATTTTAAGTGCCCTAATGATTGTCATTTAATCATTAAAGATATCGATGAAGAAATTAAAGGGTGAATCGATGTACTTCCAATAACTAAAGAACATTATATTTCCTTTACAAAGCAAATTAAAGAAAGCGTGTGTAAATGTAAAAAATGAAATAGAATACATTTTGTTTCATACAAAGTGCTCCAAAGAACAACATTTAAATTTATTGCGGTACAAAAACCATTACATGCCCGATTGCCAAAGTATTGCTCAATGATATTAGATAACAAGGAAAATACTCATGCTTTATCAAATGATAATATAGAAAAAAAATATTATATGATATGCCTAATCTATATATTGGGGAAGCTTTGAATCGCTTCAGATTATATGACATAGTGAATAAGATAGCATGGAAAATATCCGGAGCATAGCATGGATATGGTATCGTCAAAACTAAAGTTACCTCCAATGAATGAGCTAATTGAAGCATACGAGTGGGCTAAAACACCACATTATTATATGATATGTCTAATCTATATATTGGGGAAGCTTTGAACCGCTTCAGATTATATGACATAGTGAATAAGATAGCATGGAAAATACTCATGCTTTATCAAATGATATTAGAGAAAAAATTATTTTGCAAATGTATCAAATCTATATATGCGGAAGCTTTGATTCGCTTCAGATATAAAGTCGATGGACCACCGGATGCGGAAGATCGGAACCAATATGGATTCTGCAATGTCCTGTATGATGTCCACCCCATCGGAGATGGGATGCTGGATGATTCTCTAGAAGCCGGATGCATATATTGTTCTATCCATCCATTCCGAATATGCTAAAAATATTAAAATAAATTAGTATTGGAGGAAAAAAACATAGTCTAAATAAGTTAAGAATTTCAACTACAACAATACAAAAAATGCGCCAGAGGCGAAATTTTTTTTTTCAAAAAAAAATTTGGTGCCTTTAAAAGAAACGTCTATGGCAATTAAACAATTCAGTCAAATCACAAATTTATAGCTTTTTGGAAGAAAGAATTATGGTTTGACGCTTGGTATTATCTTAAAAATGAAAATTCCCAAAAATAATTTAAAAAAAGCAATAAAAATTAAATAAAAATTTAAAACCTTACAGATTTACAACAATAAGGTAAAGCATTGGTATTAAACATTTGAATATACGAAAAATATTTACCTATTATAAGCGAATAAGCAATAATAAGCTGTGCGAGTACAGCTTACAGGCGATAGAAACGGGCCAAAACAAAGCGGAAGTAATTATTGATATACTCTACGCGATGCGTCTGGAAGCGCAAGTGTCTCACATACAAGCGAAATATTTTCTTAGCGTGTGATATGCATAGACATAGTATTCTATGGTGATATGGAAATCAATTTTGACTTCTAAATAAGCTTTAAAAGTAACGCATACGTTTAATTTTTTAAATAAAATGATCCTGAATATATAACTTTAAGATATTATTTTAAAATGCTTATACCAATTCAAAAAAAATAAAAACTCTCAGAATTTGAGGGGAAGCACTGCTTCCCTTGCTTCCATGGACCACACGCCACTGATCATTAGTAATAATAATAATTCGATATAGAAGCTAATTCCGTCTTTGTAGAAATATAATATTAAATATGCTTTTAGATTTAACATGAAAAAATAATTACCCTTCTTCGTTAATAATTATGGCTGATGTATGTCACCCATACACCTCAAATTCAAATCTTGTATGTATGGGATACCTCTTTCTTCAGAAATCAATCACCTTGGAGTTGTTTTCTGATGAGCGGATGTAGAGGATGTTTGCCCCCCTCTAAATCAAATAGTTATCCAAAGACATAGAATTTGCCGGTTACCATCATCAAAATCGTCCATTTGCATTTTTGGATTAAGCGGTAACCCAACATCTAGATTCATGTAGCGTCATATTGTAAAAATTTCCCATCTAAAAGCATAATTTAAATTTGTTAGTATTTTTAAATGAAACTTATTAACTTAGTTTTTTATTAATAGACTAATTTTAAATCTGTGAGTAATACTATTAAAAAAATCTAGGGTAGGAATTTAGAAAAAGATTCTTATTTAAAAATAAAAATAAAAAAAAACTTATCTCAGCTGTGGTAATGTACCCCATCACACATCGGCTGAGTCAAACATTACACATCCTGTATATCCACACCAAGAATGGTATGTTGTTAAATGTAGAAACTTGAGTAAATTTTAGGTGCAACTTATACCTAAAAAACAGAAAAAAAAAAATGATTTTACAGACACTGATGTTATTTAAATAACATATAGTTCATAAAATATTAATGTAAAAATGTGTAAAAATTCTATGTTGTAAACTAGAATGGGTAGAAGTCGGAATGGGTCAAAACGCGTAGAAGTTACTCTTCGCAAATAAGTAGCTCAAGTATAATTCGGAATCAAAGCTAAATCAATTTCTTATATAATTGCTACACATTCTATGTTATACTCTTCGCAAGAAAACTATTATAGGATAATGAAAAGTTTTTTATAAAAAAAATTTATGTAAATAAAATCTGCGAAGAGTGCAAACTATTAACAGAAAACACGAAGAATTTTGTTAACGAAGAGGATAAACGTCAGTTCTGACGTTTAAGATATTTGAGGTTATTTGTTCTGACAGCTAGCTTTGTTTCTTTGTTTGAAATATTTTTGGCATGGCCTCCTTGACCGACGCGTGACGCGTTTTGGACTTAGAAGTTTTTTGCTAATGGAAACTTTTAGTGTTTGTTTTTTTAACCTTACTGTCTACATTTACAAAAAACGAACAAACATTTTTAATAGAAAATTAAATTTTCATTAGTTTTGTGAAAATTTTCTTGGATATTGAATAATAACGGAGATAGGAGTTTTTTTTTTTGTGCTGGGGGGTAGGTAATTGGGGGTAGGACAAAAAATTGTAACTGCTTTTTTGTAAAGAATTAAATTTTCTATGTTTTATGTGAAACAATTTTTTTTTGTAAATTTAATAATAGTCAAGCTACGATTTTTTTTTCATTTGGGGGGCTGAAAAGGGGGCTTTGCAGTACTTGGATTCTCGTCAAAAACAATAGGGTTCTTCCTCTTATAGGGATCGATTTTTCCTTAAAATTTGAAATGGAGAGATGTTTTGGTTCTTAAGATAGCGTGTTTACAAGAAACGTGACATACACCAGACCGACCTACCGACCGACCGACCGACGGACGGATTTTTTCAAAGTTGTTCAAAATCCGATGAAAAACACGAATCTGCAAGAATTTTTGCTCTAGGATGAAAATTGACGATTTTAGGATTTTCGTATCGACTGCAATATACTCTTCGGACCTAGTCTTTCGAAGAGTATAATAATATATGCAAATTGAATAGGTATTTGAATTTTTAAACTTTAGATACTTTTTAAATTACTTTAAAAAAATCTACATGTATTTATCATATAAAATTAATAGACAATAGGCTGTACTTACATTTTTTTTTGTAGAGAGATCACATTTCACACCACTTAAGCATTTTCTATGTAAACTTTTAGGTGCCCGTGTTTTATGTTTGTTTGCAGTATAGTGTATGTGTTTAAACTGAATACTGACAAGAAAATTGATAAGATTTCGAGACTTGCATTTGTTTTTTAAAAACAAATAAACAATTAAAAACTAAAACTGCAGTTGTGTGGGCCACTTTCTATAGCTGCATTTGCAGATAACATTTATACTGGGTGTTCTTAAACCTCTTTTATATACTAAAATCTCTCTATATTAGTTAAACTACTGTAAATTAATTATTAGTAAAAAACAATTATCGATTTGATAGCATTTAATATATAACAAACTAAAAATAAACTAAAAGTTTAATAAATAATTACTATAGTTCTTGTATTGTAAATAATGGGGTCAAAACACAAATTTCATATTTTGATATGTCGATGGTCTCGGGTGGAGGTTGCGCGGCCTTGTTTTTGCCGGTGTTGGGATGTTGGTGGCATCCTGCAGGAAATTTTTCTTTCCTGCAGGATGGCACCTATGTCTCTGTATCGGGGGAAGCCGGGCTGCGCAATGTCGACCTGACACCATCGATATATTTACCGCATTTTTCATTTTTTTCACAAATTATGTATTTTCATTATAATCATATAATTATTATGTTACTTAATTTTAGTCGAAGTGGGGTGCTGAAAATCAGCAAGTGCTTCGGCACTGGTCTGACGCACCCACCTTTTTTTTCCTGTTTAACAATACTGCTTTGTAAATGAACTGTAATATTATTATTTGAGCAGGAAAATAAATTTTTTTTTAATTTGAATTTGAATTTGAAATATTACACCAACTTCGTCCATCCCTAATATACATATATAATTCATTTGGATCACATCTAAAGTTTTCTACGATTTCCAATATCGGCGTTCCCTGTCTAAATATTTTAGAATATTTTTGATTGCACTTTGAACAAATACGCCGATAGTTCATGTTATAGCTATGATATATGATAACTACTTGAGAACTCTTATAGAAACGCTGCCAGTCGTTTTCCCATAACAAGTATAAATATAAATTTATTGAATTTATTCTGGACCCCCATGTATAGTTTATGCTTGGTGTTTCATGTTCATCAATTCCAATATATGAGGTATTATCCACAATGTTGCAAAATTCTGTCCATCTAACTTCAAAAATGTTTAGAAGAATGTCTTGGAAAACTGATTTTGGACACATCTCATGTAAATCCCATACTGATTTCGTTTCTATATTTATGGCCATGCAAACAGTTTTTATAGATATCATGTATAGCGTGAAAGACATTATTGTTTAATATAAAACGCAAACAAATCACCGTGGGAATTAACTATTATTGATATCTTTACTCTAAGTTTTAATACTGGCGGTTTCCCGCTTGCCAATTGCATAAAAAAATATTGTGTTTTTAGATGAACACACATAATCTTATATGCATCATAGACCGCTTCCTCATGTAAAATAAAAGACCCCAATTAATTCTATTAAAAAATAGCGCCGTTTATTAACGACATTAATGGCTAAAAATTTAAAAAATACTAGCTTGCTCATATAATCATAAATTGCTGGTCATTTTAAACATTGGGATGGCGGGCATTTTGAATTGCGCGATATTAGTATGTTTGGTTAGCCCTAGGTTACATAGGTATTTACATATGCACACAAAATAATAATAATTTAAATTTTGAAAACGGGTTGGTTTTTAAAAAAAAAATGTGGTATAATTTTTTCTTGGTATTAAACGTATCTTACCGATAAAATAATTTATTTTTTGAAAATTCAAATACAAAAAAAGTTATGTCCCAAGAGGGGGCGCAGGTGTCCCATTTTGAGGTTATGTAATAAATCTATGGGTTTCTCTTTACGACCATTGTGTCGATCATAAAAAGTATGACAATTATACCAAATTTTGTTTTTCTATGTTGTTGCATTTAATAGTAATGAAAAAAAAAAACATAAAAATTTTGGTTTTGGAAAGCAGCCTGTATCTCGAAAACGGTGCACTTTTGGATACAGGTAAATGGGGCTTAATCGAACTATTTTTGGGTAAGGAATCTCGGGTTAAATTATTGAAACGACTTTCGGAAACACCCTGTATATCGGAAATATGTCTCAAAATAATCTATAGGAGGTCTCTCTAAAATTCAGTATATAATTTTCATATCGTTCGTAACATTTTTGAAGTGTGTGCCTTAAGTTTAACCGAAATAAAATGTTTTTTTCTTTAATTACCAAAAAATAACTTGATGTTCTTTTCTTATGATGTCATAACTTTTTAAAATTATTTTTGAACACAACTTAAATAGATGATATTCAAACATTTAAGTAACACCAAGAAAGTCTTTTGATACTTTCTCTTTAAAAAAAAAAATTGAAAAAACAGTAAGTATACTCCCATAAAAAAAAGTTGTTTGTTAATAAGTATGTGCTCAAAAGCGTGAATTCTTTTATTGCTGTTTTACAAAATAGTAATATTTTTGACAAATTTAACTGTAACTTAGTTAAAAATCGATAATTTATAAATTAATTATAATATTGTGTATTTTACCTCTTGAATGATTCGACAATAAGCTTTATAGCTAAAGAAATTTAATAGATAAATGTCTAATTATTTCTAATTATTCTTAAATCGTTGTAGCTAAACAATTTTAAAGTAAGCTAAAATGTGTTTTTTCGTATTATCTGTAAATTGCCATGTAAATTAATTAAACAGTTTATTTTTTCCATTTCAATGCTGGTATGATAGCAGCAATGCTCTGACGTTGTCGACGTGGGTGGGCTTCTACACAATACTGATTTTTATTTCCTATTCATTTGTAATTCACTATAAAGAATTTCCGTATTTCGATGCGTCGCGTCGGGTTGCTAATTATTAAAAAAGAAATGGTTTTTATTCTGATACAAAACTCTAAAAGTTGTTTTAAAAACCCAATTTTGTGTATTACTTTAAAAATTATGTTTTTTAACACATGTCATGTTTTTATATTGGTGTGTGATTTTGGTGTGCTTAAAGTGTGTGCCTGCCAAATATCTCTAAAACAAAATAAACCTTATGTGTATACTTAAAGCAAAGTTTAATTCTTAAGGTGTTGCATTGCAATAAATGCATGAGTACAGTGTATGAAGAATCTGCAACCCAGGATTTTCATATAAGAATTAAGATTGTGCTACTAAGGTTAATGTGACTGAATTTGTGTTAAATACAAGAATTTAATTTGTGTTTTTAAGAAGAAAAAATTTTGGATTATATTGCACTTTTCAGTTTTAAGGAGAAATCACCATGTGAATTTTAAGGAGTTTCACCAAACGCCATGTAAGTGGTAATACATACTGTAAAAATATACCTGGGTTTATATTCATAAAATTGTAACAACTTACAAATCTTAAATGTAATGCTGTAATTAAAATGACATTAATTGAGTCTGGAAGCAAATAACAAAAATTTTTGTTTAAAAGGACTAAAAAAAAGAATATAATATGTAGACCTAAATTTATTAATGTTTGATTAAACCTCTTTTTTAAATATTTTATTTACGTATGCTTAGTTGGGAAAAGCGTATTCACTATATTATTGATTAAATTTTTTTTATAAAGGGTGTTCGATGTTTTTAAATTTAAGATAAATATGTTATGCTGACTTTAAAAATAAGGTTTGCTGTTGTGTACTTGTTTAACTGAATAAAAAATGTCAAACAATTTATGGCAAAAAACTAATAAAAAGATTCTTTGGGTAATTTAAAAGAATAATGTTTGTAACGAATTAAGTAGTTTTTGAATCCTGGAATTTTTATAAACAAGTTAGTTCTTTATTTTACACCAAATATATAAAAAAGATTATCGAAAATAAATATAGAATTGGGTAGAGCACAATTTGGATCTTGAATCTCGTTGCTTTCTTCAAAAGTGTATAAGTTTATCTCTGGCACGCGTTTGATTACCTCATCTAAAAACTTGTATTTTTGCTGGTAATATGACTTTGAATACACGTAAATATTTTGAAATTTTAAACCGTTTGGTGAAATAAGCAGACTAAGTATAACATTCGTTTTTCCCGAGCCAGATGGGCCACAAATAATTGCCCTAATATCATTTGGTAGTAGCTGACCATGTTTACTATCGGTGTGTTTTATATTAAAATCTAAATTCTCGATGGTCAGAGCACAACTTTGTTCTTTAACCTCCATGATGAAACAGAGTATTGGAATATAAACTTTGTTTTTAAATACTATATAAGGCCGATCAGGGTCCAAGGTGCGCTGCGCATCTCTCACACCATACTACATAGTTAACTCTGAGTTGTTGTTGCCGCTATTTCTAATTTCAAATTTTAAAAACATATACAAACTTTTAAATTTCCCGCTCTTTATATTAGCCGAGAGAATGATACCTACACCTACATATTACAGAAATCTGTCGCTGGATTTTTAGTTTGTAACCTTTCTAACAGAGAGCGCTAGTGTCAATATAGTGTTTCCCCACAACGCTAGATGGCACCAGTAATTCTAAGCTACAATCTGATACTTGTCATTGCATTTTGAACGGCGGGTGATGGCATTTTAAATGGCTCGCCGGTGTGCTGCTTTATTGGCTAAGCAAGCTTGGGGGGCGAGGCCTAGCTTCTTATTGAATAATTACACTCTTATCAGGACGCCATTAAAATGTCAATATCGGAGGGCGGCGGCTAGGTGCTCCCTCTCATTGGATAATTACACTCTTATCAGGACGCCATTAAAATTTCAATATCCAATGAGAGCCTTGGGGGAGGGGGCTTTCAAGATTGCCGCTGGGGGGAGGGGCTTTGAGGTTAGGTTTTCAACCAATTACCTGACTTGGGAGGCGTGGACACGCCTCCGGGCATGCGCGCTCAGGGTCAAAATTTACACCGGATGTACCATGTTAATCATATGGGACTAAAACAGGCAATGTGCCATTATCTATCTACTCCTTTGAAATTTTGCTAAGATATTCGGATTTATCCTTTGAAATGCCCTCAATATTCCATTGCAATACGTTAATGCTTGGCCCAATCACTCTTGCGTTCCTAAAACACACGCGAGACCGGGAGAGATCCTGAACTCGCCTAATAGGAGTAAAGGACCTAGTTCGGCCATCCAAGCGACGACTATTTTGAACTTCAATATCTTGAAATCCATGATGAGCCCCCAATGGCTGGCTGTCGTCCATCATCAACCGTAGGTTAATTAACAATAATACGGTCTATCTAAAACCATTCAACCATTTGTTTATTTATTAAATGGTCGAATTACATTTTTATAATCAATTTAATTTTACAAAAATTTTATGAAATGAAGCTGACAACAACGTCAATAAAATCTAATGCAAAAGTGTATGATCAAGACTCCTAGATGGGATTTTTAGATGTATTTTACTAGACTGTGTTGCCGAATTTATGCAACTTTGTTCGCATTTTTCCCGATGAATATAACAGATGGATTTTTTTTGACAATTTTCGAGGGATCCCTGAGAATGCCCCAAGAGCGTACCATCGCGTTTATGAGCCATTTTTTGGACACCCTGTACACTAAAAATAGTTCCACTTGACTAGATACAAAAGTTATGCCTGACTACTTACGGTTTAACAATCTAAATAAGGCGCTGTTGGGATTAGGCCCATGTTTACAATATTATTTCGATGTTTTACTGCCATCTTGCGGTTTTAAAACGATTTAAATGTTCGCACGACACTCCAATAGGTACCCTACACTAGGTACCTACTTTTAAAGCTTTTAGGGTTTCTACCTGCAACGTCGACACTCAACCCAAAGTGTCCTTTTCGCGCCAAAGAGAAACTTTTACAACTTTAAAAAGGTTCACTACCTGCTACTGTGACACACAACTTTGCACCCAATGTCGCTTCTTATCAAGTTCTATTTGGCGCCAAAACACATCTGGCACCCAACTGCAGCGTCCCAAGCTTTTAAATCCAGGCAAAAACCGGTAGAAAATTGGCTTCACCAAGCCAAGCCTTCTATACACCTTCGGTATTTTACCTGATATCGGCTGCGCACCTTTTCACCCGGATTGCGTTATGCTAGCCTTTACGTAGCTTCTTGCTAGTTTCTAGAAGCTAGCTTCTCCGCTGCTATTGGAGGATTCAAATGTTTTAGGTATGCGCGCGCAGAAGAAGTTAAAATAAATACAAGCACAGTTTGATTTCTTTTAGCTTCCTGTGCGCGCGCATACCTAAAACATTTGAATCCTCCAGTAGCAGCAAAAAAGCTAGCTTCTAGAAGCTAGCCATTAGCTTCTGCTGCCAGCGGGCTGATTACGGAATATCGCTTCGTACGAAACCTACATAAGAACACCATTAGGTTTCGTACGAAGCGATATTCCGTAATCACCCCGCAGGTAGAACACACCTGTACTACCCCTAACACCACACTAGAGTCAAATTCGCGAGCGTAAGCACCCAATCACCACTTCTGAAATAATGTCAGCGTTGTTTTTACGATTTATCACACGCGAATAATAAAAACACGTTTAAAATTTATAACACTATATTAAAAACGAAAACTGAACATAAGGGTAATTTGTATAAATAAAAAGATGTTAATTGTCAGGATAAATAATAATTGACTTGCACAATGACTCAAAGACACGACTGTCTCGACTTTTTGGAACGACTCCCTAAACACGACTGACTTCTTTACCGCCCTAACTTCTTATTCCCGGGTGCAAACAACCACCCGCAACTAGAACTATCTTAGCAATAACAGTACTTAACTAAAACAGGAACTACAACATACCTGTTTACAAAAAAATCATAAATAATACTGTGCCTTTACATATTGTAATATAATTAATTGAAAAATTTGGTTTAAGACCTCGTTTAAAACCAAATTTTATAATTATTGAACTATAATTTTAAATGAATATTAATACAAACATTTATCCTAAATTAGTTTTCTTATAAAAAAAATGGCCATGCAATTTGTCAACCCCAATAATTATAGCTTTAATTTATTATCATAATTTCTAAGTTTACAGGTCTTGAGTAGGATTAATTTTTAACCAATCTTTAATATTCTAAGTTTCCATAATAATTAAAACACGCCATATTGTTTTAAATTCTTTTTTCATTTGAGTATCGGTTTCTTAGTACCTAGTACATCTAACCTTTTTGTGAATGTGGTGCATTGCCAGAAACGATTAAACATATTGTAGAAGAATGTCCAAACACTAAATTTGAGGGTGGTTTTCAAGAAATACACCAAATAACTCCAGAAACTTTCAATTGGATATCAACCCTAAAACAGCTGTAACTTTTTCGCTGTGATTTATTGTACTACCACAATTTTGACAACACTGGTATGCCTGAGTTCTTTCCATGGTTTTTCTCGGCCGCGAAGTAAATGCTTTACCAGAAGAATAAAAATCGGCCATGGACGTGAAAAAATGAACATCATTTATACCTTTTGGAAATTAAACATCTTCCATTTTATAATGTTCATTTGTACCTATTCTTGACATGTATATATACATATCATACGAATATATATATATATACCTCTACAGGTTTTGCTACAAAAAAAGATCATACTTACGTTTAAAAAGTTAAAAAAACATTGGGTGCCTTCTTGCATTAAGTAGATTTGATTGGATCCTTTTGCGAATTTATATACAATTTAATTTATTTTTTAAAAGCTTAAATACTTACCAGTCTCATGCATCTGCATTGGTTCTTGCATTTTTGTCTTGACCTTTGTTATAGAGATAGGGTAATTTTTAAACATTCTAAATAAGAGCTTCGTCTCTCATTATTTATTTATATTTCACATTAAACAAGTAAGTAACCGCAAACTCATGACGCTTTAAGAAACTTATTAATTAATTCAAATTCAAATGGTTCAATAAGCTGTCTTTATGTCTTATCCTAAGTTTCTTAAAAGTCTTCATGAACCAGACTTTACCTAAGAATTTTAAAGTAAAAAAGATGCCCTTGAAATAAGACGGAAAAATTTGATTTGATATTTAATACAAATATAGTATTTACAAATTATTGCTTATTCTAAGTTCACAAATTAGGTGCATAGATCTTTTCCCCAAATTTTCAAGCTTATATCGATTTCGATCTGCACCAAGTTTGGCCTTTTTCCTTGCTATCTCTACAAGCAATCTGTTTCGAAGAACATCTAATGAGTTAACGACAGAAAGTGAAGATCCAGGAGGACTTCTTTTTACTTCTAAATGTTTCTAAAAAAAAAATTATTTATTGACAAACATAAATCTTTACTGTAAGTAGTATTTAAATTGCAGATAACACAAGTTTTTTTTTAATACAGGCAACTAAGTGTTTTGTTATCGACGGTAGTGTCAGTTTTCACAAGTACTATTATTTCCAATGAAACTTTGCGATTTGAGCGTAGTTTTACCGGAATAATTACCAGTAAAATGTTTCAATACCATGCCACTGCGTTTGGATAATATTTATATTACCGCAATATGGTTATTTAATATTATATTACGTAACACGTGTGGTAAGTAGAATATTACATGCACGAACGAAAAAAAAAAAAAAGTTACTAACAAAACCGCGTAGCGGCGAGTTAAGTAATTACGCGAGTGGGTAATTTTCTTATCGCACAACTAACGTACTATATTTTATCTACGACCACATACATAAAAAAATTGAAAAATGTTAACATACCTCAAAGAAAAAACAGAAAAAGTAATATCATGGTTAAGAAAAAATATAACCATAAAACCAATTTTGATATTTTAGCAATAAAATTTAAAAATAAAAAAAGATTTGACCATGTCAGGAAACCGGGAACTTCTGACTGACAGAGCTACCCCCTTAACATTTAACCACAAAGGTAATGCGTATTATTGCCTTTATCTAGTACATAAATAAAACAAAACAATAACTAAACGTTTTACAATAATATTATTTAAAATATGACATTTTTACTAAAGATTTGTTAAAAAGACTTCCTAAATCTTTGTTGCATTCCCAAAACAATAGTTTTGGGAATGCAACAATTTACATAAGTAAAACTTGTAAATAATAAAAGAATTGTTTAAGAAATGAGTGACATCTGTCAAATATACTAAAATATGATAAAACCACCTTTGATCTATTTCTATAAACTGTGCGATTTACGCACACCGTGCGGTAAACAACAACTTACATCTTCCTTAAACTGTGTGATTACTTGCACTTACTAAGTAAGGAGTAGATAAAAGCATTTATTATACTCACTACATTTGCAAACAAAGGAGAGTATTATAAATTCGATCAGTAAACCTAAAATCGATAATACTCTTCGTAGAGCAGAACTTTCAAAAAATCCCTAGGTCTGTCACGATTTTTAGTCCGGTGTCTAATGATTAAAATTATTTTCCCTTACGATTTTTGATGAAGGAAGCAAGGGTCCTTTTTTATTTTGTTCTAACATGTTTTCAGAATTCACCCCCGGAGATAACACCCTGGCAAATGCTGCAGAGGCGTGCTATAGGGGGTTAAAGGGGGTAATATATTTTATTTTTTTTTAATAAAAAAAATAATATTTTTGGATATTTTCCTTTACAAAAATTGGTTTTGGGATTACAAAAATTAATTATTTACCTATTACAAAAAAAACAACCAAGCAAACGACAGTGGCGTCGAAAAAATAGTAAAATTCAATTATTTTTAAAATTAGGCAAAATTTTTATGGTTTAACTTATTTTAATTAACGGAAATTATAAAATTAATTACAAAATGACAAAAAAACTAAAAATAAATTAAAGGGGTTAATTTTGGGGCGACGTATACCTCAATTATAGGGTGCCAACCCCCTATTTTCTCAATATTCAATCCAAAAAACACAAAGTAAATGCATTGTACACATTGTATGGGGACCATACAATTTATATTTTAATATAACAGTTATTTATACCCTCCTCTTCCGTCTATAACAAAAAAATAAATATGTATTACACGTGTAATTAATTACTAAGTACACATCCATTGGGTGAAAGGGAATTCGGTTCCTATTCCGGAACCCGGCAGCGGAACCGTTAATAATTCGGGCCTTGCAAAATAATTCGTCGAGGCAACCCCAAAGGACCCGGAGACGTCGTCGGGAGATCCGGGAAGAGTTTTCTTTTCTGCATGGGCGTTCGAGTTCTATGGAATCCTCTAGCAGGGAGATATGGTTTGGAACGTGAAGAGCACCGCAGTTGCGTCGGTGTCCGGATCTTCCTCTTGGACCTTGAAAATCCGGGAGTGGGCCACGTGAAGACCTCGCGGTGTTCGTACCCATATCCGCAGCAGGTCTTCAAGGTAAAGATCCTCTATTCGATAGAATAATGTAGGTAAGAAAGCAAATTGGATCCGTAACTTCTGGATAAGGATTGGGGCGCGTCGGGCTTGGCGAGAATGTGGGCCCGGCTGCAGTGCCGGGCCTGGGCGAGGTGATCGCTTGCGTTTGCGCCGGATCCGAGCTAGGTCCCGTGCCTTGGCCTACCGCGGATCCGTCTAGCTGCGAGACCCCGGATACGTTCGCAAGGACACTCGAGTGTTCTCTTCGATCGTCATTTAACGGTCAGCTCAGAACTGGCACGGACCAGGGAAATCCGACTGTCTAATTAAGTCTCACCTCATCGATAATGTCTTTTGTTAGAGTAGAAATGATCGTTATATTAAAATATAAATTGTATGTCCTCATGCAATGTGTACAATGCACATACTTTGTATTTTTTGGCTTGAATATTGAGAAAATGGAAACCTGGCGCCCTACAATTAAGCCATACATCACCCAAAAATAAACCCCCTTAACTTATTATCAATTTTTCTGATATTTTGTAATTGATTTTATAATTTTTCGATAATTAAAATAAGTTATATCTTAAAAATGTTGCCTAATTTTAAAAATAATTGAATTTTACCGTTTTTTGGACGCCACTGTCTTTTGCTTGTTTTTTTTTGTAAGAGGTTAATAATTAATTTTTGTAATCCCAAAACCAGTTTTTGTAAAGAAAAATATCCAGAAATATTTTTTTTAATTAAAAAAAATAAATTATATTACCTCCTTTAACCCCCTCTAGCACGCCTCTGCAGCATTTGCCAGGGTGTTTTCTGGGGGGGTGAATTCTGACAACATTTTAGAACAAAATAAAGAAGGATCCTTGCTTCCTTCATTAAAAATCCCACGGGAAAACAAAACACACTGGACACTGGTTACGAACCAAAAGTGCAAGTCAAGTTCAATTTTTCTTAAAATCATTTTTGATAAAAAGAAGAACCCTATTATTTTTGAAAAAGTTCGAAAAAGCTGTTAAAATACATTTTTAAAGTTAAAAAAATCATATTATAAATAAACTAGAAATAGGCTTGGTAAGCGATTGGTTTAGATCAGTAAGCGGGTTAATTTTTTTTATAAAATGCCAACATTTAGTAGGATATTCCTCGCCGTAATCAGATAATAATAAAATTAGAATCAAAGACACTACTTCCTGGAAGCTTCGTATTTATTGCAACGCTACTAGTTTCTCCATATTACAGGCAACAACGGGCATTATTATCTTAAAAATTAGCTAAATCTAAAGAAAATTAACATAAAACTAAGAAACCTAGTATCAAATACGAAGCTTCCAGGAAGAAGTGTCTTTGATTCAAATTTTATTATATGCTTGGAAAATGGAATTGCAACTCTACATATTTAAATAATAATTATTTGAAAAAAAAAAATCAATAATTGTTTAATATTATTTAAAAAACTCTGTGAAGAGGCCAAACTATTTACACTCTTATAAAAAATAAGTATATTTTATTCACGAAGAGCATAAATGATCCCCTGATCCCCATTTTCAAACTGTCTTTTCTAGTGCTGTTAAGGAAAATCCACGGGAGAGCCAACGACGGTTTAGCCATTTTTATAAATAAGACTTTTAACGTGTTCTTTGACACGCGTTTCCAACTTCCGGTATGTCCTTCCCACGTATTTAGCATTACACGTTCCACAGCTTAATTCGTAGACGCCGTTTTTCTCCAAGGTATGTGAAGAATCCTTACAATTTAACAGGTTGTTGGCTATTGTATTTCTTGTTTTAAACGCGATATCAGTGTTAAAATTCTTAAAAACGTGAGCTACTTTGTAAGCCATGTTATCTATGAATATCTTTTGGTTGTTTCTGTGGTTGTTATGAAGCTTTTGTTGTGAAGTTTAGTTAAATGTTTCAGAAGAATCTTGTCCACTACATCTTCTTTGAAGCCGTTGTTTTTAGCAATTTCTTTAATGGTTTGGCGTTCTCTTTCAAAGTCTTCTTTATTCAGCGGTAACATAACCAATCTATTAATATAGGAATTAAAGGCTGCCATTTGGTGACAATGAGGAGAATTAGAAGATGGTCCAATTAATGTATCTGTCTGCGTCTCTTTACGAAAAATGCTAATTTTAATTTTGTTGTCTATTATCAAGGTGTAGGTCCAAAACGTTTATAGTTTTGATTCCCATTTCTAGTGTAAACTGGATATTTTTGTTGAGCGTGTTTTTAAGAATTTTAACACTGATATCGCGTTTAAAACAAGAAATACAATAGCCAACAACCTGTTAAATTGTAAGGATTCTTCACATACCTTGGAGAAAAACGGCGTCTACGAATTAAGCTGTGGAACGTGTAATGCTAAATACGTGGGAAGGACATACCGGAAGTGGTCACCCATACTAACCTAGAGTGCCTTGATGTCATATTGACAGTTATTGTCGCCTTATAGAGTGGTGACATGCATCATTCTTTCTCTGTCATACAGATAACGTCATTAATTGTGATTGTAAGTTGTAATTGTTGTCACTTTGGCTATAACGTTGATGACGTTATCTGTATGACAGAGAAGGAATGATGCATGTCGCCACTCTATAAGGCGACAATATCTGTCAATATGACATCAAGGCACTCTATACTAACCTAGCCAGACGTTGCTTCACTTCAGTGATCGTGTGACCAGAAACCGAGGAAAAAACCTTGTTGGGTTCTCCAGTAATAAGGATTACAACGTGCAATAAGCATTGCTTTGATTTTAATGTCATTTCCAACCACATCAGTAACAGTTTTATCAGTTTCTGCAATATCAAGTAGTGCTGTTCTGACAATTAACGCGTTAGCATATTTATCTGTTTGTTTGAAATTAATTTATGTCGAAAATTATGGGAAAACCCAACAAGATTTTTTTCTATTAACGACATTCAAATATCTGTAGATAGAAAATTATTTCTGCATACCATTTTTGGATTCGACACATAGTGCTTCTTTTAAACATGGGTCCTAAGGATCCATCAAATCATGATCCATTAACCAATGATAAGCTCTCCGTGATTCAGTTAGTCAACATGATTAGTCGAGAACGCATTATGATGCGATGAATCCTTATGATCCATTTCCAATAGAAAAGACTAACAAAATAAATGTCTACTTACTAGCAGAAAAAAAGGTTTTATCTTGAAAGATTTTGGATAATGATGAAAAATTGTAATCAACGGTTTTCAATTTTGAATAAGGTAGAAGCAACCCATAAGAATATTTTACCCTTAGTAGATTTGTAGTCCGTCGAAAAATACACATGTACACATTTTGAACACCCACCCACAAGCGACACTGCTCGTTTTCATTTGCTGAGAATTTCTTTGCAGATGAAATGAATCCCATGGAAAGTAAAATGAATCCCATTGATTGGTATTGAAAAAAAGTAAATGGGGAACTAATTATCCACCTGCGCCTGCCATCTGAATAACGGGTAATTGTAAAGGGGATTTGTATAAGAAACTTGCGAATATGTCAGCCGGGCCCAGATTAGCTAACGTCGGCCCCGGTCAGAAGAGCTGAAGATAAAAGATAAAGCAAAAAAAAACCTAATTATTTATATATTTTTAGAAAAATTAGTGTAATTTTTTATTTTAGGTTTTCTGGCCATTTTTACTCATTTTAAATATTTTTGTATGTAATATAAGGGTGTTGGATTGGGGTGTAGGTACGATTTTTAATTCTAAAAAAGCAATTTTAGGCACTTTAATTGATTTATTTAAAAAAATATTTTTTTTTAATAATTACAAATTTTTTTTTTAAGGGTTGCAACCCCAATATGAATTTTCTTTTTTGAATGCCTAAAAATTATTATATATAACAAGATAGGGCATTCAAGATCCGCATCAGTATCATTAAAATACTGATTATCATTATTTTGACAGATTATGTAGAAATAAATTTTGTGTTCTGTGCAAATATTAAAGTCTGTATTTGTCATTCAAAAAATCAAAACATTTTTTGACATAAAATATCATTTTAAAATTTGTGGTCGAAAGGAAAAAGGGTATAACTAGATTTTTTCAAAAATCTAGATTTTTATGCAACTGAATTAAGAATTTTACGCTGTACATTTTGGTATAAGGATAAAAGCTGTTCAGGCGTAATAAGAAAGTTAAGTTTAGAAAGGGCATAACTGAAAAAAATATAATATTTAAATAGAGGTAAAATAGTAAAATCTAAACTTATATTGCTATTTTTTTCATTATTGCAAGCGGAAAAAGGGCATATTTTTTCAAAAGCCAAATAAATAAAGGGGTGTAAGTGTACTTGTACCCAAGCGTGTTACCCATTTCAAGAAGAAATATATTTAAGTAACTGGAGTTATGCCCTCTTTCTTATATGCGTCGAACAACTTTTATATTTGGCGTTTGGACTTATTGTTTGTCGACTTATACCCTTTTTCTTCTCGCGTGTGTTTTAGGAATGCAAGAGTGATCAGTGCCGTATTCAGGCATAGGCAAACAAGGCAATTGCCTATGGCGGAGAATTTTTAGGGCGGCAATTTTTTTAAGCGCCAAAAAAAAACGAAAATACAAAAAAAAAATTTTTTTTGCATTTTCGTTTTTTTGTATCGACAATGAGCGACAAACGGCTTAATAGCCTTGCTATCATGGCCATATAATCCGATATAGTTAGGGAATTGGATTTTGAAAAAATTATTGAAATTTTTGCAAATCAAAAATCTAGAAAGAGGAAATTTGAATAATTTTAACGAACTCTTTAAAACATAACTGCTCAACAATAGGAAACATGAACGTAAAAGATTTTGGACCGATTTTAAGACGTGCGTTTCAAATTCACAAATCTTCGAATCTGTGCTCCTAGAAGCTCGTATAAGGCATCTCCGTTGAGCTCCCGCAAATTCTACTAAGTAGCACATCTACATAAGGGCCCCATCGTATATTATATATATATTTTGAGATATTTGATTTTATACAATTTTTTTTTACTACTTTTGTCATATTAACCCAGAGTATTGTTTAAAACTATTAAGTTATACATCATTAAAAAGATGGTACTTTAGGAAACTTGATACCAAAAGAAAAAAATAAAATATCTTTTTAATGAGTCTGAAAATTAGTTTTCAAAATCACGACATTTTATTTTTGTGGAGGCTGAAAAGGGGTCTTCCCCCCACTGAAAAAAGTTCCAAAATGAGATTCTGAATGCAAATTAAATATATTTTAAAAATAGGGTGGAGAGAAAGTGTTGTCCAACAAAAATAGGGAATTTTTGATTCATATCGCTACACTACTAATGCGTACCCGTGCGACTATGTGTATCCAGTTTAATATACCCAGAAAAACCATTTTTTTTTTGTTCAAAAATTTTCATATCCTGGGGTCCATTTTTGAAATAAAACATTATATAAAAATTATAAACATCTAAAACGATTGTACTAATACAGGGTGTCCCAGAATTGGCGCACCACCTGTATGGTACGCTGTTAGGGCATGCCTGAGGATTCCAGGAAAATTGTTAAAAAAAATCCATCTGTTATTGAGGAAAATGCAAACAAAGTTGCATAAATTTGGCAACACAGTCTAGGAAAATACTACACAGTCTAGGTAAATAAATCTAAAACTCCCATCTATGAGTCTTAATTATACACTTTTGCCTAAAATTTTATTGACATTGTTGTCAGCTTATTTCAAGAAAATTTTGCAAAATTAAATTGATTATAAAAATGTTATTTGATCATTTAAAAAAAGAAAAATTGGTGAAATGGTTTAAGATAGACTGCAGGTTTGTATTAAACCATATTTAACGTTAATACGTGCTGTTGTTTTTGAGGTATATGCGTTTAAAGTTTTGCACTTTGGGGCCTCATATCTTCGAGGGTGTATGAGATGGATTTTTTTTGACAATTTTCTGGGGATCCCTGGGCATGCCCCAACAACGCACCATACAGGTGGTGCGCCAATTCTGGGACACCCTGTATAACGACGAGTATAACGACAATAAAAATAAGGCAAAAGAGAACTTGAACAGATTATACAGCAAACAAAGTAATGAGATTCTAACGTTTTGACTTTTAAGCGTTGAATTATTTCGATGACTTTTCTTTTTAAAAATTATAGGTAATAGGTATATTACTAGGCTGCCAAATTTAACTGTTTTTACACAGATTTGTTTTTGGATGATCACCATCTTTTTCTGTGCATTTCGTTCTGTTTCACCTTAAATAAAACTTTTTTATTAAAAAAAAATATTTTTTTAAATTCTTTATGGCACAAAGGGCGCTTTATACTTCTGCATCACCTCAAAAAAGTGTAGGAAGCTTTGGAAAAAAGTAATGGGTCAAAAGGTTTTTCGTGACCTTTGACCCGAATAATTATAATAACTAAAGTCGTAGTCTGTGAAAACATGAAATTTTTGATCTTTTATTATTCATTATTTAATTTACGTTTTTCCACCAATTTTGGCAAAGTTCCAATTGCTTCCTGGTTAGGATTCATATCTCGGTTCATATATATATACAGGGTGTCTCAAAATGGGCGCCCACGGACCCCGAGGCGTGGTTGAGGAACACAAACGATATACAAAATCAGAAACAAAAATTTTATTGGGGGCCCCATTTCAAAAATATGGGGCTGCAAACTTAGCAAAGTTTGGCAACATTGTTAGTTTAAATCTGCTTAGTTTAAAAAAAATCAAGTTAGTAGGTGAGCAAACATGAAACTTTAACTTGACATTAGGAAATAGGTTAATGTTTATTTTTAATTTTAAAAATACAAAATAGTTTGAATACCTGAATTTTATACTTCTTTCTTTATAAGATGTAACAAATCAATAAAATCATATCGTAATTGGTAAAAACTAATGTATGTTCGAAATAACAACAAAACTGTTAAAAATTACGGCCATAACAAAGTAAGTTTAGACTTTTCTGGAAACACATCTATTATTATTGTTCTTCACGAGGTTCTTCATTTGGGGAATGATTGTAATTCTGCATTGGGGCTCACATTGGAACTTATTTCATTCAAATATTACAAATTTCTGATGCTGCTCCAAACTAAACACCTTTACCATTTGGATCAAATCGGCTCTATTCCCACAGGAACTTTATTGTGGCACTTAATGCTGTGGATTCGTATTACCATATTTCTTGTTAGTAAAAGCGAATCATTTAAAAAAACTTAAATTAAAAATTGACGCAAACAATAAATTAATGACACTTATCACTGATAAATAAAATTTATGCTTAGTTTCCCTTAGTTACGAGCATGGCAACTTTAATCAAAATCAAAAGGTGAGACAATGTTGCCGCATAGATTTTGGGGTAATATTCTAAATATTAAAATTCATTTTTTATGGGAAATAAACATCATTGGACCGAAATTTTGCAATAAATAATTAGTTTTAGTGCCTGTCTTTCAATAATTAAGTAAATTATGTTTTATTATTACTTAAGAAAGTCGCTATATGGGTGCAAAGTTTGTACCTTTGAAGCCCCATATCTTTGGAATAGGCCCGCACAAAAAATTTTTGTTACTGATTTTGTAAATCGTTTGTGTTCCTCTACCACGCCTTGGGGTCCGTGGGCGCCCGTTTTGAGACACCCTGTATATTCGTATGATATTATAAATACATGTCAAAAATAAGTACAAATGAACATTATAAAATGGAAGATGGTTAAATTCCAAAAGGTTCATATTAAGAAGTTGTACATCTTAATTTCCATATCCAAAAGAAGATACGTGTTTTCCGTTTTTGGTCCATCACTTTTTTTCGAAGCTCCGTACGTTTTTTTGAGGGTTGAAATATACAAATTTCACCAAAAATACAAATTTGTAGAAAATTTTCCGCTCAATATTTCAGCTTTGGAAAAAAGTTATGGGCCAAAAACGTGTCACGGGTTTGAGAATTATCACACTTTCTAAGAATTGAGCAAATTTGGGTGACAAACTTGGTTGCCGGTAGCTAAGTGAAGACGGCGTGGGTTCAAAACTAAATGCACAAAAAAAATAGGGGCGCCAGTTAATTTTTAAACTGACTCAAAAATCAACAAAATTTCGCAAAACGCTCAATTCTCTTAAATGTATAAAATAAAGGAAAACAAATTAATAATTAATTGACCCTCAAGGTCAAAGGGGCAGAAAAACAGTGCATATTAAATTTGAATAAGCATTTAATTAATTATATATATTTAATAAAAAAAATATAATTGGATGAATGTAATGGGAAAATTATGAATTATGACTAATTTGTAATTTAATAAAAAAAAATGACTAAGTGACTAATAGTCACAGTTATCACAATTTTATCACAGGCTGGAAGAAAAAAAAGTACATAATAAATCTAAATTGGTACCATAATTTGCGCAAATAAGGTGTACACTTGGTAACATTTATGAGAAAACTATATAAATTGGTGATAACTTATCAACCGTTATTTTATTTGCAATTAAAAACCCTTTTTAAATTATTTCCCATCAAAAAAAATTATCAATCCCCTTTTTAATTGAACGACTGACCTTCAGAGGTCATATCCAAAATGAATAAATGAATTATTTGTCTCCATAAAAAATAATAATAAAAATACTTAGCAAAATGTTGCGGTGTACGGTACTAAACGTTGCTTTCTATACTCGGCGACGCCTAACTGCTTGGTTTGAAGTAGCCATCAGGTTGTTACACAAAATCCAAAAGAAGTTATCCAAATGTAGGATCGCAAAGTAGTCGAGAAGAAAACAAAATGATGATGTTCGCACAAAAGAACAAAAAGAAGGAGAAGGAGGAGGAGGAGGCCTATAATAAAATATACGACTTTAAGGTTAACCCTCGTGGTCAAATTGAGGTTAACTTACCCTAGTTGTTGGATTGCCTAATGAAAATAGTAAATTTATCCATGGATGTTGACGGATTAAATTACTAGTACGATTCTATGAGGCCTAGAAGCGAATATTCAAAATTAGACTTGAGTCTCGTGATAAACTGGAATTGTAACTTACCGATGAGGTTACGACGCCTCGTGGAAAGACATTTGGACTAAGTAAACTCGTAGCCAAACCAAAATACTTCATAAAGGCGAAATACACAAAAATTAAGTTTACTTAAACTTGGCGAATCATTATTAACCCTTTACAGGAATTTATTTAACAAAAAATTAAAAAAGCACTTGTGCATGATCCCAAAGTCGACCACTTTCTGAAGGAAGCTGCAAATCCGGTTGTGAAAAACTATCCCTTCTTATGCTAGCTTTACTTCTAGAACATTCCATCCACAACATTTCCGCGAAATTCAAATATCAACAAAATCAATTTATTGGGGGACGAAGGAGGGTTATTATTTCGTAAATTCATGTCAGATTTAATAGTGCATCTTAAAATAAGACGTTTCACTCGATAAAATCAAAAGGAAACTAGAAAATATTATAAACACAATGCAAACAATACAGGATCTATTTTTCGCGCGTAGTATTATACCATATAAGACACGGATGTCCTATGTAACGCTTCCTGCGACTGATTGAACGCTAATTGACAGATGATCACCTGCATACATAACCCAAATATCGCCTGTTTTGTTTACTTTTGCACTTTATTTATGAAAATACGAAATAATATCTGATTAATACCTATTTTAACAACCAATATCTCTAAAGTAAGTAAATATTACCTAATGCATTACGTTATGTGTGTCTGATAGCGGCAAATTACATTTTTAGGGCACTATTTGAACAACCTTAATAGCGAAAAATGGTCAATTTACCTTCCGTATCGATAACTTATAATATTACCAAGGATAATTGCATACAATGGTTATACTGGAAGTATAAATTACAGTAGCAAGTCTTGCTAATGCTGTCCCTAAAATCTGAAGACACCAGGATTTCTTTAATAACGCCAAACAATAATAGAAAGGTAACATTTATCGAGCGATGTTAAAAATAGAAAACGACGGTTACAAACAGTTTTTCGTGACCTTTGACCCCGAATAACTTTTTAAGCTCACAGCAGATGGATGTCAATTTTTAGGACACTTTAATTATGTCAAAACAAGGTGTGTGCAAAAATTCAGCGACCTGTCTAAAATTCCCAGGTATCACTTAATTTAGTTAATCACTGGGTTATGGAATAAAAAAAGTCCCTTTTTTTATCAAGAAGAAAGAAAGCAGAAAAATAAACTAGAGCGGGTTAGGTCAGTGGATAGGTTAGGTCAGTGAATAGGTTAGAACAGTGAGCCTGTTAGAGTTTGTTTTATAAAATGTCGACATTTAATAGGATACTCCTCGCAGTAGGTAGTCAGAGAATAATAAAATTAAAAATAAAAAATAATTTTTTTATTTAAAAAAAAAAAATCTGCGAAGAGGTTAAACTATTAACTCTTCTATAAAAAAAGAAGATTTATTAGCGAAGAGCATAAATAAGTATTAATTCTGACACTGACGTTTAGGATTTAAATAGGCTTTAGAAAGATGCTTTTGTTTTAATTTTTTTTTGCAAAGCCACCTTGACCGAACCTAAACTTACCTGACTTGGAACTTTTTCATCACTAAAAACCTTTCTTTTGGCCTTTTTTGTCTTAAAAATTTGCCAAAAAAAAACAAAAATACTTTTTAACACAGAATTTAACTTCCTTTCATTTTTATGACTTGACTTTTTATTGTGAATTGATAAATAACGAAGATACGCCGTTTTTTTTAAATGGGGGGCCTAGGTGGGCCCGGACAAAGAAAACTTAAACATACTTTTTGTAAAGAATTAAAAGGGTTTTAATGTTATTGAAATAAAAATTCTGTAAATTGTATAATAACTGAAATATGATTTTTTCTCCAGTTGGGGGGTGCAGGAGCCCCCTTTGTTATCACCCGATTTTTACCAACAACGAACTTGACCTAGATTTTAATAAGAACGATTTTTTCTGAAAATTTGAACTTGACGGGACCTTTGGTTCTTAAGTTAGAGTGTCTACAAAAAACAGACAGACGGACGGACGGACGGATTTTTTGAAAGTTGTTCAAAATTCGATGAAACGAACGAATCTGCAAGAATTTTTGCTCTAGGATGATTTTTGACGATTTTAGAATTTTCAAAACAATCGCAATATACTCCTCGTTTTTGACTTTGTCTGCGAAGAGTATAATAATGACACAAGCCACCTACTATTATTAAAGTTACCTTATTATAATAACTAAAATCGTAGTCTGTGAAAACATGAAATTTTGGATCCTCTATTTTTAGCCATTCATCATTTAATTTATGTTTTTCCACAAATTTTGGCAAAATTGCTTCCTGGTTGGGGTTCATATTAAGAAGTTGTACATCTAAATTTCCATATCCAAAAGGAGATACATTTCTTCTAAGAGGACCAACGAAAATAATACATACCAAATAAAGAAATTTGCGCATAGTAAGTACCTAAAACAAAAAGGCATTATATTAAAGAAATACTTTTATAATGGGAGGGGGAGGGTTTACCGACGTATTCATAAGGGCCCTTGAAGATGTATACATAGGTATGGCCAACTGTGACACTTATGACAGTTAGATCAAATTGCATGGCTTGCTAGATTAAAAAGACAATGAAAAAGCATTGTCTTTTTAATCTAGTAAGCCATGCAATTTGATCTAACTGTCATAAGTGTCAAAGTTGGCCATACCTGAGTATATTCCAGGGATCTTACGTATTCATCTTAAGGATGTACTGGATGGTTTGCAAAAACAATGAGAAATTGATAAAAATTGCACACAAGGTCTCTATTATGAATATAAAGCTTCCCTAAAAATTTTAATTCGGTTTACTAACCCGTTTCAGAAAAAAAACACGGATTAAAGTTTATAATGTTTTTTGTTAATTATTTAGAAATCTTAAGGAATTTCGTTATAGTTTTAATTAATTTGGGTAAATGAATTAATAACTAATAATAAGGATTCAAGTAGGAATTACTTGTGCAAATATAGGTCTGTTTAATTACCCAAACGTTTTCGTTTATTCAACATCATCAAGGGTGATAAAATAGTACATGGTTCTAAGGGTGTAAAGTAACCTTAAAAATATATGCCAATGGATTGGTTTGTAGGATTGTAAAAAGTCACATCGTTATTACATTACAAATTATTAAAAAATGAGGCATTTTGTCAACTCATTGCTGTGAGTCGCTTCTTGCTTTGGTTCGATGTTGCGGGAAGGGGTGGCATGGGTCTGTGTCCTGGTTTAGAAGGATTTTTTTTTTCGGGTTGGGGTAGTAATAGTGTGTGGGGGGAGGGTTGGTTTGAGATTGTGTGGTTGGTTTTTTTTTTATGGTTTGGTGTTGGGAAAATGGGTGAGATTTCAAGCGACAAGACATGCTGAGGTATTCGTTGTTGTGTGTGTTTGGCGGGTTGGTGGCTCATTGAAAATTAGTTCTGTTGTTTTTGTTTGTTTTTTTTTTTGTCCCCGTCCCGAAGTCAACCCATAACACCACCGCTCCCCGTGCAGCGGCAAAGATGCCCACATCGCGACCTGGGTCGGAATCTGCCCAACTAACATTTTAAGTCACCGATACTATGGCTTTAGTATCCGCGACTTATTTTAACTAAAAATGTAGTAATATTTACTCACTATGAAGAAGACTATACTTAGTATGAAGGAATTTTTTTAGTCGCGGTTGATTTAGGATTTCATCTGCCGAAAAATTATTTGTTAACTTTTTTTTTTACCATTATCTCTATATTTCCATAATATACAAAATATCAAAAGTCCCCTAAGATCCCGTGCCGGCGTCATGCCATTTTAGAGGGTCAAAGGTCGAAGAGGACAGTTTTTGGTAAATAAATCTCTTCCTATTGGTCGGACCAAAAAAATGTAGGATGTAAATTGCAGATTGAACAATTACCTACAAAAAAATACATACACACTTTTCCATTGAGCGACCGTTATCGCGTAGTAGTGTCAATTATGCATGACGTTGGTGTAATTTTAACACCGGCTAAAATACAAAAACGAGAAAAATTTCTTCCAAAATTTTTTAACCAGGGTTTTAATTTAATCCCTAAGATACATAATCGGCAATAAAGGGTCTTGTAAATTATCGACTGCCTGTATACAGGCGCTCCAAAACTGAATTTGGTTATGTCTGTAATTCCTCAGGTTAATAAAACCAACTAAAATTTTTACAAAGAGGTGTTAGCTCTTGTCCTTTCAATGAGTTACAACCCCCTAACAAAGCCCCAAAGTATCCATTAATCTTTAAATACAAAAAAATGTAACAAAATTTTTAATACAAAGCAAACTATGCATTTAAGGTGGGACGGCTTGTAAACACAGAAAAACATGACGATTCACAAAAAATAAATCTATGTAAAAACAGTTTAATTTGGCAACCTAGTTTTATACCTATTGCACCTATTTACCTATAATTTTTAAAAAGAAAAGTCATAAAAATAATCAACTATTAAATGTCAAAGCGTCCGTTTTCTATTTTTTTCAACACTTTAATCCATTTGTATTTTATTTTGCACGTAATTCTGTTAAAGTATACACTACCACATGTATTGGCGCTACGACATATTCCCACAAAACGTATTGGTACGTTTTTAATTGCAAATGATCAAAAACTGGAGGTCCAAAACAATTCAAACCAAAATCAGATGTATTTATTAAATACAACCTAAACTCTGATGTCATCCCATGTTTCTCATAACGCTAGTGAAGTAAAAAAAAAGGATTCTAGAACACAAGCTCTGTTAGTTCCGGGCACTTAAAAAATCATAAATTGTAAAGGTATCCACCCATATACTCTGAATTTCCAAAAATCTTCTTTAAGCAGGGCCAATAAAATACACGATTTAACTTATAAATGCTACTTTGGGGGTTATTTTGTAAATTTAACTCAATGCTCTTCTGCTGCGTTCTGCTGCGTTCTAAGCCGATTTTATCCTGATTTCAAGTAAGCCCCGCGCCTAAAGGAAGCTGGTGGGTCCAATTTTTTTACAGAAACTTATGTATCATTCTCTTGGGAACATTTTCACCAAAAATTAAATTTTTTAATTAAAGATTACTTACTCGACGTCCCCCCTTAAGGCCTTCTCAATAAATTGAATGGAATTACATGGTGTTTAACGTGATGATGTTCTCTATTGCTCCGAAAATAATGGTCCCATCACTTTAAAATTCCATTTAATTCATTGAGATGGCCTTAAATACATAGTTTGCTTTGTATTAAAAATTTTGTCATATTTTTTTATATTATTTTTTTTTAAAGATTAATAAATACTTTGGGAGGCTTTGTTAGGGGGTTGTAACTCATTGAAAGGACAAGAGCTGGTTTTATTAACCTGAGGAATTACAGACATATCCAAATTCATTTTTGGAGCGCCTGTATACACGCAGTTGATAATTTACAAGACCCTTTATTGCCGATTATGTATCTTAGGGGTTAAATTAAAACCCTGAAAAATTTTGGAAGAAGTACTCCTCGTTTTTGAATTTTAGACGGTGTTAAAAGTATACCAACGTCATGCATAATTGACACTACTCCGCGATAACACACACTTTTCCATCGAGCGACCGTTAGGTCGCTCGATGGAAAAGTGTGTATGAATTTTTTTGTAGGTAATTGTTTAATCTGCAATTTACATCCTACATTTTTTTTGTCCGACCAATAGGAAGAGATTTACTTACCAAAAACTGTCCTCTTCGACCTTTGATCCTCTAAAATGACATGACGCCGGCATGGGATCTTAGGGGACTTTTGATATGTTGTATATTATGGAAATATAGAGATCATGGTAGAAAAAAAAGTTAACAAATAATTTTTCGGCAGATTGTATTTTGTTTTATTTTCCTGGGTTATTGGTAATTACTACGTTATTATAACTTCTTTAGGCTACCATAAAGTAATTCTTTTAGTAACGCTTACCGTGCATTTTGGAACTTTAAAGTTATTATTACTTAAATTTTCAATGGCAAAGTTTGGCAAGGCATCGGCTCCAAGTGCTTTGTGGTTGGAGAGTATTTTAATGCGGGATGTTATTTCGTCAAGGGAAATGGGAGGTATGGGGTCGTTTTACCAGGATATTTTTTCAAGGGTGTTTTGGACGGTTTCAGCTGTAGTAGCATCAAAAGTGTTTGGTGTGAACTGGGGTGCTAGGGTTTTGGCAATGATTGTCGCTTTTTGAGAGTCGGTTAGGTAGGTTTGGGTGGGGGTTTTTAAAGCGGGTATTGGTGTGAAGGTGTTAATAAAGAAGTTGGGAAGTTTGTAGGGGTTATCTGCAGTTTCTGCAATATGCTGAATACTCTTACCGTTAAATTTCAAGATCTCGTTTTTTATTGTAGTTTTTAGTTGGTTGACCTGGGTTTTCGCATGAGGGTAATGTGAACGGTTGTACTGTTTTTGAAGACGGTTTTTGTCCCGAATCCTGTCTATTATCTCTGGAGGAAGAGTAGCTAGTGAGGGTTCAAAATGGTCGTCGCTTGGATGGCCGAACTAGGTCCTTTACTCCCATTAGGGAAGTTCAGGATCTCTCCCGGTCTCGCGTGTGTTTTAGAAATGCAAGAGTGATTGGGCCAAGCATTAATGTATTGCAATTGAATATTGAGGGCATTTCAAAGGAAAATGAAGTAGATGTCATTCTTCTCCAAGAAACGCATACTGCTTATGATCAACAACTTCAGACAATGGAAGATATTTCTGGATTTATCCTTTTGGAAAGCATCAATAATCCAATACATGGTTTGGCCATTTATAAGACAATATTAGCGATTTTGACGTTGTACTTTAACAAACACTAAATGATATTAATTTCATTGTTGTTTAAGTACAAAACACTTACATAATTAATATTTATAAACCACCAAATATAGATTGGCCAGAGGACATCAATATTCATCAACCACATCCCGCAGTTTATGCAGGCGACTTCAACAGTCATCATAATTTATGGGGATATGCAGATAATGATAGGAATGGCACATCATTGGTTACTTGGATGGATATTAACAACTTACATTTAATTTTTGATGCTAAAGATAGGAAAAGTTTTCATTCTGCAAGATGGAGAAGTGATTATAATCCTGATTTGTGCTTAGTTTATGAGAATAACAATTCCAGACCTCTTGAAACAACTCGTTCAGTGTTAAGTGATTTTCCTCATAGTCAACATAGGCCAGTTTTAATTTGTGTAGGTATTCAAATTCCTCTAGCAACATCCCTAGAAAAGCCCCGTTGGAATTTTCAAAGGGCAAATTGGTTACAATTTAAACAACAGGTGGATGGTAATTTACGTTGGATTCCCCCAGAAGTGAAAAATTACTCTAGGTTTGGTTTGGGCGTTTTAAAGGGTGCAGCGAAGAGAACAATTCCTAGAGGTTATCGTAAAGAATATATTCCAGGTTGGTCTAATGAAACAGAGAATCTGTTTAATACTTATCAAAATGACCCAAATCCAGACAATGCGGATGCAATATTAAATTCTTTAAATAATTCTAGGAAAGAAAAGTGGAAAGATTTGGAGTGCTGTTAGTCGCCTAAGAACGTGTCACGGACGTTGCAATGATATGTTATATAAGTGGAATGCGCACCTAGTCCATTATGTGAATGTGGTGAATCTCCAGAAACTACTATTATTATATTGTAGAGGACTGTCCAAACGCCAATTTTGAAGGCGGTTTTTATGAATTACATAATCTGACTCCAAATGCATTAAATTGGATATCAACCTTGAAACCTCTGTAATTTTTGGCAATTTATTGTACCTTGTAATTTAACTGGAATGTGACCCTGGTATGCTGTAGTTATTTTTTCCATGGTTTTTCCTCTGGCCCCTCCCCCCGAAGCAAATGCTTTATCAGTATATGAACGTTGTCCATGGGCATTTTAACAATTTTCTGGGGGTCCCTAGACATGCCCCAACAACGTACCATCGCGTTTATGCGCCATTTTTTGGACACCCTGTATAGCTTTTTTTAAACCGTTTAAAATTCTTAAATCCAAAAAAATAAAGGGAATTTTTGTATGAATCTAAAAATTTACAGGATAATTTTATTACATTGAATAATTATACCTACTAATAAATAAATAATTTTTGGTTAATTTTTGGGAGCCTGCTTCACACTTCATCTATTTTTATTTTTGGGAAGTTTATTTTTAAATCACTAACGAATATTTTAAAAGCACTAACTAATACAACAAATTTGTAACATTTGCGCCCAAAATTATTAAATTTGGATAATTTTAAAGGGCTGGCATCACGTTTTTTTTTTGGGTATTTTTGATTTTTTTCATCTTTTCATAAAGCACTAACAAAACATTTTGAAGCACTAAACATATATTTAAATTTTCGATCGTTTAAGACCAAATTTATTATTTTTGGGGGCCAGGTTCACACTTTTTTTATTTATTTTTTTGAGGGTTTATATTAAAAGCACCAACGAATATTTTAAAAGCACTAAACAATACGATAAATTTGTAACATTTTGCGCCCAAAATCATAAAATTTGGATAACTTTGAGGGGCTGGCTTCACGTTTTTTTGTGTTTTTTTGATTTTTTTCATTTGTATTAAAAGCACAAACAAAAATTTTTGAAGCACTAAAGTCCTTTTTAAATTGCCGATCGTTTAAGCACAAATTTATTATTTTTTGATAATATTGGGGGGCCAGCTTCCCACTTTATTTTTTAAATTATTTTTGGAGGGTTTATTATTGAAGCACCAAGGAAATTTTTTAAAGCACTAACGAAGCACTATTCATTCCCACTGACGCCCTCCAAATTTTTTTACTTTAATGGGTCAGAATCACTGGTCTACCCTTTTGCCGTAGCACGATTTATTACGTAGCACATTCACAATGAATTAGCTTGCATGAGCTCTTACAAGCTAATTCATTGTGAATGGTATATCCTAAATACATATTTCAAGCTCTTACAAGCTACCTTAATTCTTACCGGATGCAATCTAATTTTCATTGTGAATGAAGCTTTAATATTTTTTTGCATAAATCCTTAACGCTTTCATGTTCTAGGCTTTGTATGTTGTACTTTATGTCAGGGGATTTTTCTAAGGCGCTACAAGGAGGTGGAGACTTCTTCGCCTTTCGCAAAGTAGGCCTTGCAATTTAGTCCAACTGTCAAATAAGACATCTGCCAGTTGATGCAAATGCCAGTGATCGATTTTTTTTTGCAAAAATTAAAAATTTCATTTTTATACATCAAAAACTTCTACAAAATTAAAATAAAACTGTTTAATTACAAACATTACCTGTGACTGCACCTCATACTTGTGAATTTACCAGGATTTCTCTTAAAACTCCGCTTGGATTCCGCGACAGACAATTACCCTTGTTAAGAAATGGTTTTTTTACAAAATATAATAACACAGTGCTTACTTTACGTGCGAAATCAGTTATTTAATATTTATTGAATGTTTTATATCCCTTTTTATTTAAAATAAGCGTTAATTTTGGTAAAACTTGGGCAATTGGTAAGTGTTTAAAAATATTTTTACAAATCTCATTATGTGTGCACGTTTTTTATTAAAAAACTTTCCTTATTTCAATAAATTATTAAAAATCAATAATCACAATTACTTTACTTGCATTTACACGAATATTTTTCTTGTGGATGCACCGGACGATAAAAAAAGCATATTAAAATACTTTGCCCCCAATATAAGTTTCGTCGTTGAATCCAAGCGAAGTTTAGGAGAAATCTTGATAAATTCACAAGGATGAGGTACTGGGACAGGTAAAGATTGTAATTAAACAGTTTAATATTAGTTTTGTAGCTGTTCTTGCTTTATAAAAGTAAATTTAACATAACTCACAAATCTGACAGGTAATTTTTGTGATGACATTTGTATATCACCCAACCTAAAATTTGTTTTTTGACAATTGGACTAAATTACCCAGCCCTCTTGATGAAAATGTTTACCCCAGGGATGTCTCTATCTTTTATTATAGCGATCTTAGATTTTTCTGTTGGGTCGTTATTTTCCTCGTTATAAATAGTGTGCTTTGGAGTAATATTTGTTTTTGAGATTACTAATCTGTAATGATCGCTGTCACACGTTGCGCTACGGTAGACTCTAACATCTTGTACTTTTATTTGTGTTTTTTGTCTAACGGAGGGGGGGTACTAAGTTCTGATAAAATTTATCTTAAGAAACAGGGTATAATGTGGCTAGAGTACATACGTTGTAGTCTGCATAAAATTTGCACATTTTATAATAGGTGCATGTTTTACTGGTTGCCTATTAGAGGTTTGTTCGTAATTTTTTGTAAATACAGCTAATGTGATAAAAAGAAAACTAGACGATAGAAATTGCTGAAATTTTACAAAAGTTGCTTACAATTATAATAAAACTATAGTGCAAATTAAAAAAAAAATCTATCAGAAAGTGCTTACTCGATAGAAAAACCTTAACATCAAGTAGACCTTGCTACAATTTAATGGACAAATAGGGGAGAAGTTTCAAAATTATCAAAAAATTGACTTTTTTTTTATGACGAAACTATAAAATATTTTTGGAAAAAATTTGGAAATCTGATTGTTGCTATTCTAAACCACTTTTATTTTAAATTTCATTTAATTTGGATAAAATATCGTCCCAGTATAGCAGTTTTAATTTTTTAGAAAATATCAGTCTATCAGGGTTGGCAAATATCATGATATATACATATAAATATCGTATCAATCGGATTGTTTAATCTTTAAACATATAATATTTTTATTCTTATTATATTATTTAAGCATTTACAATAATTATAGTTTAAGCAACATCATATAACATATAACTAACATCTATAATAAATATTTAGAAGTTGCAGTTTCTAAGGTCATATACCTGGGTACGTGCAATTCCTATATTGTTTAAAGAATTGCACTTTTTCATAATTGTATAATTTTACCAATAATGCTCAAACAGCAATAAACAAAAATGTTTAAAAGAAAAATTAATAATCAATAAAAATCAGTAATCACCCAATCGTGGTATTATTCACCCAATCCAAATACCAACACTTGGAACCCTACCAAGTGTCATTCACAACCAGCCGCAGCGTCCAAAGCTCGGCTTTTATGTTTTCAAGAAAAAAAAATTGCAAATATATTTCAAAAAGCAGAATGCAACATGAAATTATGAAATGTGAATAATTTTGAAGAAGGGTTAGTCTTTTCAAAAAAAATGTGGTATAATTTTTTCTTTGTATTAAACGTATCTTATATTTATACCGCTAAAATAATTTATTCTTTAAAAATTAAAATACAAAAAAAGTTATACCTTAAAAGGGGGCGCAGGTTTCCCATTTTGAGGTTATGAAATAAATATATGGGTTTCTCTTTACGACCATTAGGTTAGATTAGATTAGATTAGATAGTTCTTTATTGGAGTTAACTTTACAATTACAATAGATAAATAGATCAACTATATATGTTTTTATAAAGAAAGGCAGAGCTCAAGTCATTAATTAATTAAAAGTAACAATACAAGATATTAAATATTATTTAGTACAAATACGAAACTAAAATGACACATATTGACTTTTTAATTTAAAACAAGTACAAATACAACATACTGATAAAAATGGCAAGAGTAAGCTTTGTTACAGAGAGCGAGAATGATTAAAATTGGTGCTCTAGAAACTCTTCACAGTTATAGGGCTCTAAGTCCCGGATTAGTTCCCTTATTTTATGCTTGAATTTATTTCTAGTGAGTTCCTTGAAACGTTGTGGTATTTTATTATAAAATTTTATTGCTTTGTAATGGGGAGAATTTTCCAAACTTGATTTGTGGTGGATTGGTATCGCTAGATTATCTCGTCCTCTTGTCTTATATTGGTGCGTTTTTTCAAGGGTATCAAATTTTGTTTTTTGGTCAAAAGCGTACATTATGCATTCGAATATGTAAATCCCGTAGACGGTCAATAAATCATTTGTCTTGAATTTAGTCCTGCATGAGTCTGCATATTTAATGTTGAACATCACCCGTACTGCTCTTTTTTGTAACTTAAACACCCTGAGAGTGTGTGTACTGGCTCCCCATATTAAGATTCCATATTTAATAATGGAATATATGTTTCCGTAATAGCATGTAAGCAGCGCGCTTTTTGCATTTCTGCGCAGTACTCTTAGGGCATAAATGTTCCTTGATATTTTGTTGCAGATTTGCTCTGTGTGTTCACGGAAAGAGAGTGATTCATCCACCGTTATGCCCAGCACTTTGACAGAGTTACTTATCGTGATTTTATGTTCATTTGCCTTTACGTGTGTAGGGGGGTTAAAGTTACTTCTTCTTGATTTAAAAATTGTGATGTTCGTTTTTTCATAATTTAAAACTAGTTGATTTTCGGATAACCAGCTATTTGCTTTTTCTAGTGCCATAACAACTTCACTTTGTAGATCTGTTTTGGTGTCATAGGCTGCTATTAAGCTTGTATCATCCGCATATGCTGTAGGTTTAAAATTGCAATTTTGTAGCGTTTCTGGAAAATCGTTTAGGTACACAATAAAGAGCAATGGCCCCAATATACTTCCTTGTGGAATTCCGTGTGGAATTGTATGTGGCGTTGATATTGTTTCAATGGTTATTTGTAAGCTTCACCTTATTTAGCAGTTTACCATGATTAATAGTATCAAACGCCTTTTGCATATCTAAAAATAGTCCACATGCTGCGCCTTGCACTTCTAGTCCATCGTAAATTTGTTCTAACATGGTTGCTAGTGCTGTAGTTGTACTTTTCAAATTTGTAAAACCATGCTGAAACTTGTTGAACAGTGAGTACTTATCAAAGAACGCAATAATTCTCGAGGAGACTATTTTTTCATAAATTTTAGAGAATGAAGAGAGTAGGCTGATCGGTCTATAGTTGCTAAAATTGTTCTTATCCCCTTTTTTGAAGATTGGTATAACTATGGCGCTTTTTAATTTTTCTGGGAATATACCGTGCAGTAGACTTGCGTTGATCATGTCGACAAATACTGTAGAGATTATTGGGATTGTAATTTTCATTAAAAATAGCGGAACCTCGTCTTCTCCGTTGCAAAATTTGTTTTTTAATGCTTTACAAATGTCGTTTATTTCAGTTTCGCTTGTAGGGGCTACGAACATCGAGTTTGGGTTTCTCGTAATTTTCATTCGTTCCGAAATGGTCGGTGGTATATGCTGGTACAGATTTGTTGCAGTATTTGCAAAATGGAAGTTTAATTCGTTTGCAAGTTTCTTAGGATCCGCGAATGTTTCTGGTAGAATTTGATCATTTCTATCTGTTCTATTGGTGAGTGAATTTATTATTGACCATGTTGCTTTGGGACCACCATTTTTTATTTTGTTTTCGAAATAAGCGCTTTTTGCTTGTTTGCAAAGTGAGTCGTATTCGCCTTTTACAATGCGGAATATTTGCATGTGGGTATTGCTTTTTTGTTTCAGGTTGTTGAGTGTATTTAGCAGCTTCTTGAGATCCCAGAGGTCATTATTCATCCACTTGCATCTTGTTGAACTTTGTATCTTGACTCTCTTGATGGGGAAATGTTTTTCAAAAGTGCTGCCATACAAATCCATAAATATTTCCCATTTATTGTTAGGATTAGCTTCATCAAAAACGCCCTGCCAGCTCATGTTAGCTAACTCTTCTGAAAATTTTACAATAAGATTAGGTTTATATTGTCGTTTGTAGGTATATTTGTTTTTAGGCTTTGTTTCAATGTTTAATTTGATGAATTGAGCCGTATGGTCCGAGTGAGTCGTGTTTATTACGCTTACTTCGTGTTGTTGATTATTTCTTATAATAATATTGTCGATGCATGTCTTAGAGACCTTTGTAATTCTTGTGGGAACGGTAATAGTTGCTTTTGTATCGAAAGAGTCTAGAACGTTTACGAACTCAAGCTTATTTTTGGAGTTTTTATGCAAATCTATATTAAAATCGCCCGCTATAACAAAGCTTTCCTTAAAATTAGTTACTATTGTTAATAGATCGTTAATTTTGCTTATAAATACTTTAAAATCCCCTGAGGGGGGCCTATATACGCATACAATTACTAAAGAAGAACTTACTAACTTAAATTCGGTAGCGGCACACTCAAAGTGGTGTGCTTCTGACAGTTTAATGATATCATCCCTGCTAATTCCTTGGTGACATGGGCTGCTATAAATTGCAACACCTCCATGATGCCCCTCTTCTCTACAAAAATTGGAGGTAAGCACAAGGTTACCAATTTGCGTCGTTAAGATTGCGTTCATGCTTTGCCAGTGCTCGGATATGCAAAGGAAGTCAAAATTTGTTTCTTCGTAGAGCGTTTCCACTTTGTTTAGCGAAGTAGACAGGCATTGCACGTTTTGATGACATAATTTTACGGTTGCATTCCATTTAAAGGTTTGTGGTATTGGATTGGTGGTCTTAGTTCCTTGTATTTGTTCTTTTAGAGTAATTTCTGTTGTTGCCTCGAAAAAATCTAAAGTTAAAAGGACTAATTAGAACACCTTTAGGCCAAATTTGCTTGTTTAGAATGCCTTCACTTAGTTCAGCGTCTATACCGACCTTAAATGAACTAAAAGATGCATATTGTGGGTTTTTGGGTTGCATTTTATATGTGATTATATCATTTACACCAAGTTTTTGCTTTATAAACTCAGTGAGTTGCTTTTCTGTCAGATTTAGTGAAAGCCTTGAGATATGGTACCAGTGTTTTGGCTTTACAGTGACTGCTTGGAAAATTGGATCGTCCTCTTCACATTCACCCATGATCGTGTTTTTATTTTTTGGATTTACGGGCTTAGAATCGTCGTTTTTGTGGTTTTTCCTTGCTTGTCCAGCCCCATTTTGATTGTTTTTGATGTTTGGTTGATGTGAACTACTTTCCTTTTCTTCCGATGATTTTTGATCTACTTGTTGTGTTGAACGCAGGTCCGTGACGTTAGCAAGGCCACAAGCTGTTGAACAGCTATCTTGCGAATGGTGCCCTTTTTCCGATTGTGTCTTGTTTCTTGCGGATTGCCCATCCCTGGCGATGTTTACATTTTGATTTGAAATGTTCGTTTCTAACCTCAATGTTTTTTCGTTAAGGAGGGCTATTGTCATTTTTTGTTCATGTATTCTCTCTTCTAGGTTTTTTATGTATTTACCGTAGATGCCTTTGAGGGGCCCAAGTCCATGATCGTCTTGTTTATGTCCTCTTGTGAATTTTGTGATAGCTCAAATTCCTCGTCCGACGAATCAGCTGATTGACCTTCATCCAGGTGTTTGCCTTCACAAGCTTCGCACGTTCTTAGGATTGCTTCCAGATGCGAAATGGTAACGTAAGCCCCGCGGCCTTACATGCGTCTTTTGTAATTAGAATTTGAATTAGATCTGCTTTATTTAATCGATCTAACCGCTTTATTAGCTCCGCGATCTCTATATTAGCCGCCATTTTTATTAAGGTTGATTATAAATTTAAGACAATTATACCAAATTTTGCTTTTCTATTTTGTTTCATTTAATATAGTAATAATAAAAAACATAAAAATTTTAGTTTTTGAAAACAGCCTGTATATCGAAAACGGTGCACTTTTGGATACAGGTAAATGGGGCTTAATCGAACTATTTTTGGGTAAGGAATCTTGGGTTAAATTATTAAAACGACTTTCGGAAGCACCCTGTATATTAACAAAATTTAAACAGGTTTGTATTTACTTATTTTTTATTAAAATCGCATTAAAAGGGGCTACTAAATTCCTTTGAACTAATAAGATCAAAATAGATTTGTGTATTATGTATTTTAGATTCACAGGAAAAATATTTGTGGCGATGCTTCAGCATTATTATTGCAGAATTATAAGTTAAAATAACAAAAATTTACCGTATAAATTGCAGAAAGTAACCACAAAACGCTAGAGATATAAAGTCTAGAGGGAATTCCCCTTGCAATCTTTAGAATACTTGTTTGTGCTGCCATTTATGAATTTTTTTTCGAAACTTATAAATATCTCTCTGCTCTGTTCGTTGTGACCAAAAACCCAGTTTCAAATTGTTTTCAAACTGTTAATGTCTGCGCACATCAAAAAAATGAAGTTATGCGCAGGATTTTTACACGTTTTTTATACCTATGGACTAGTTTGATTTGGGATTTTGATCACAACGAACAAAGCTATTGATGAAAAATCTGACATATCGTAATATACAGGTTGAGTAGAAAGTAACGCATATCGCTTCTAACGGCGTTAATACTTTTCTTAGAGCCTTAATTTTTTTTAGTTCTATTCCTAACTTATTCTTCCGCATTTAATAAATTTAAATATCTGTGTAATTTATCCATTAATGAAGAATGAGATACAGTATCGAACGCTTTTTGAATGTCTATAAATACGGCCAAACATTTCTTATGTTTATCAAGACTGTTAGAGATTTTTGATACTAATAAGTTTATTGCATCTTCGGAGCTAAGACCAGCTCTCAAACCATATTGATTTTTTGAAATTAAACCAGTCTTTTTTTTATATTTTTTCAAACACCTTCGATACACTTGAAAGGAGGGATATAGGCCCATAATTGCCAGAATCTAGTTTATCTCCTTTTTTATGTAATAGATGAACAACTGCGATCTTAAAATGGCTGGGACATACTCCTTTTTCGAAGATTTTGTTTATTAAAAAAGTGAGGGGGAGTGAAATTTGTTCCTTAGTTAGTTTAAGTATCTCGGCTGAGATGCCATCTATACCGCATGCCTTCTCGTTTTTTAGCGAAGAAATAGTTTTTTGTATCCCAATTGGATTTGTCGGATTAATAAACATACTATTTGTCGTCACTTGTGGTTCTTGAGCTTTACTAGGACTTTGCTTTACCATTTTCGTTAATTTTGGACCAATGTTTATAAAGTAATCTTTAAAAATATTAGCTATTTCCTCACTGTTCGTCGTGTCTTGGTTGTTTCTATTTCTTAAGCATCTGATTTCGTTTATGGGTTTTGTACTGCCTGTGTATTGGTTTATGGTTTTCCAGATTTGCTTTGGGTTATGGATGTTTTGGTCGATTTTGTTTTTGTAGTATGTGCAGAGATAAGGTATATAACTAGATTGTGTATTCTACTAATGCGCAACCTAAAACAATGAGGACACTACTGAAGCTGCCATTGACAGCTTATTTTGTTGTAATTTAACCAAAAACCTATGAAGGCAGGCGTGCCAACTCTGTAAACAGATTTTCCACCATTTAAATCGTATGAGAGAGAAAGAATAATGAAATATATGTGTTTGACAAAGTAGCTTGCCGAATGTAAACAAAATAAGAGGCAACATGGTAGCGAGTCTTTTTGGCCAATTCGCGTAGATTTAACCTCAATCTAGTTATATACCTTATCTCTGAGTATGTGTCTTTTGCGTTTCTAAGTAGCGTGTTTAGGATATTTCGGTACGATGTGTACTCTGTTTTTAGTACTATATTATTTGGATTTTTATTTAATTCTTTTCTGAGTTGTTGTTTTTTATTTACAGATTTTACAAGTCCGTCTGTGATCCAACTGGATCTTTTTTTCATGTTTTGCTTAATGCCCTTTTTGTAAGTGCAATTTTCAATTTCGGATTTTGATGAAAGGTTCTTCTTTAATTGATTTTGGTTTATAATGTATTTGTAATCAATAGTGGTTTGTGGTTTAGTTTTAGATTCTTCCTTGCCATAAACGAATTGTACTGCGGTAGTATGATGGTCCGTTATGTCGGAGTGTATGACGAAAGGAAGTACGAAGTCGGTATTGCTTGTTTTTGAACTAAAGAAAATGTGGTCTAAACATGCTCTTTCCCATGTTGAGCTGTTAACTGTCGACGTATAGGTGTTTTCTGCCATAATGTCCAAGTATTCGTTTTTTATTTTAATTTGTTTTTTTAAATCATTAGCCATCGAAGTTCCAGCGTCGTACGTTTTTAAGAGATCAATGTCTATATCTCCTATTAGGAAAGCATGCGTATATTATTGTTTGGTCTCAGACAAAATATGTCTTAGCTCGTTAATAAAATTTAAAGCATCTGTGTTCGGGCTTCATTAGAACGCAAATAGATTTATGTTGTTATTTTTAATTATAATATTGAGTTCTATAATTTTTATATCCATAATATTTCTAATTTTATAATTATAATTTAGGAAGCTTTTAATGTATATGATTACCCCATCATTTTGATTTAGATTTCCTTTATTGTAGACAAGGTCGTAGCATTTAATTTATAAATATCAGTATTAGGTAGGTTAAAAGTTTCAGTGAAGATTAAATAGTCAAAATTTGAGTGAATCTGGTGAAGATAAACTTTGAAGGTATCCAGATTACGATTAAGGCCTCGTATATTTTGGTAAATGATTGTAAAGTTGCGATTATCATTATTTATGGCGAATACGCTGTCAAAATTCGCCGCTGAATTAAGAACAATTGTATCTATACTATTACTAGTCGCGTCAAACTAGCATTTCACCTCTAACTTTGGGGAAACTCAATGGATTGACTTCATTTTTTTTGCAAAACATTCAGAAATAAATTTAAATCACTAATAAAAACTAAAATTTCGCCGCTAGTCCTTCCTGAATTTTTTATACTCTTCGCAAACTGTAACTTGCTTATTATTAAATCTACAGAAAAAATCATTCTTACGAAAATTAAAGAGAATAAAATTTTGTAATAAAAAAAATATTAACCCCCCCCCGAGCTCCGCTCCCTTATAGTCCCCCCAATTTTAAATATATTTTTTTTCATGCTTATTTTTTAAGTAACAGAAAAAACGTTCATTATTTACTAAATTAAAAAAAAATTGCTCCCCCACTATGCCCCCCCAACTTGGAAAAATTTGTATCTAGCTTATTATTAAACATTTATATCAATTTTTTTTTAATTTGGTAAATAAAGAATGTTGATTTTATTCTTTAAAAAATAAGCATAAAAAAAAATTACTTAACATTTGGGGGGTTATAGGGGGGAAAACTCGGAGGGGGGCTGGCAATATTTTTCTTATTACAAAATTTTATTCTCTTTAATTTTTATAAGAATGATTTTTTCTGTGGACTTAATAATAAGCGAGATATAGTTTGCAAAGAGTATAAAAAAATCAGGAAGGACTAGCGGCGCCATTTTACTTTTTATTAGTGATTTATATTTAATTCTGAACGTTTCACAAAAAAAATTAAGTCAATCCATTGAGTTTCCCCAAAGTTAGAGATTTTAAGGTTTTTCATGCTAGTTTGACGCCACTATACAGGAAATTTCTTGGAAAAATGGATCCATTTTAATATATATGTTATAACGACACTTTAATTGTTTAATTAAAACAGAGTCAGCATTTATTGTATTACGTTTACACATTTTATGTTATTTCCTTTTTATTATATCGGACATTAAACTATCAACTTGTATTTTTGTATTTTCAATTAAATAAAATCTTTTTTTAAAAAGACTTACAAACCTACGTTTTTAAGTTATATTATATATTGTGTTTTTTTTGTTTAGCTAATTAATTATATTTTATTATTTTTTTTTACAGGGTCACATTTTACATTTTACAAGAAGCCGTTCATGATGATTTAAAGACACAAACCGGTAAGCTCAGGGTAGATGTGGGTGGACGACAATGGTTGAAGATAACGGTTATTAGTACTAAGGTATATATTTTTTTATATATATTTTTTTTTGTTTTTATTTATTATTTTTTTTTTATTTTTTAGTTTTTTAATTTGTAAATTATTTTAAAAAATAATAATAAAGGAATCTTTTGTTTAGTTTTGGGATATTTTTTGCTTTAGATTGAATTTTTTTATTGCCAGAGCCTGCTTGCGATTGGGGTGATTCTTTATTTAAGTCAGAATTTTTTCTAAGTCGATTTAGTACTCGTGCAGCTTTAGGGGCACTGTCAGCTTTTTCCACACGTTGAGTTTCCCTTTTATCTAATTTACTTTCCTCCTGCGTGCTCCTTGTTCTTTTTTTTGGTTTCTGAGTGTTTTCTTTTGGTTGCTCAATAAAAACTTCCTCAGTTAGATTATTCGTAACATCTACTACATCTGCTGGGTTTTCAGTCACTAGGTCTTTTAGTAATTTTCGAGGTTGAGGAGTCGCTGGAGCGCTATGACTTCTTTCAATTTCAGTATCCTGGTTGGTCTCTTCAATTGAATTTTCGCTAGTCTTAAATGCTTTTAGCTCATCAATCGTAAGAATGGTATCCTCGTCAACAAATAATTTAGTACCTTTTATGTACGCTTTTTTCGAATCTGCTCTTGCCAAGTTTCCATGTTTTAGTAATAGTTTTTGATCTTCTCTTTGCTTATTTGTGAGGTCCTTGGCAAAAGATAACGATGTACCTTTTAGATTTTTACTATTTTCAAGTACCTCCAATTTAGTCAAATAAGAAACGAATTCTATCTTTATAGGTTTGTTGTTTGTTGATTTTCCAAAAGTATACACGTTGTTGATGTCCTTTTTTACCAAAGTGACGTTCAAGCAGCCTTTTATTAATTCAATGACAAATTCAACTAGTGTTTTATTCAGATCGGGGTCGTAATTAGCACCAAAAATTATAATGTTGTTTCTTTGCTCTAGAAATTCTATTTTATTTTTAAGATGCAAATTTTCCGCTTCTTATGACTGAATTTTTTCATTTACAGTGTTTATATTTTGTTCGATCTGGTTTTTTAGATCAGAAGTACTTGTTTTTATGAGATCATAAACTAATTCGATGGTAATTTCTTTTGGTTGATTGCTATTCATAATAAGGTAGTACAAACAAATATTAAAATTTAGGGCAGATAAAAGTCCCTAGTATTAAAATGTTTAGGTTATGGTTAATAAAAGTCTGCCTTATCTTCAATAAAGTGTTAGTATAGCTAGGATGATTTGTTAGAAACAATCAGTAAAAACTATTGAACGTTATATATATATATATTCGTATGATATTATAAATACATGTCAAAAATAGGTACAAATGAACATTATAAAATGGAAGATGTTTAATTTCCAAAAGGTATAAGTGATGTTCATTTTTTGAACGTTAATCTAAGGTTACGTGATTTCCAATGAATTATCCTAGGCTGAGCGGCCGGCACCCTATAGCTTCGTGTGGGCGACTGATACATAGATATGGAAGGTTGGGTTAGGACTGATAGCTGGACAGTGGCGACTTGCAATGCTGCCTTGGAGAACGGTACTGCGCTATGTTGTTGTGGCGATAAGAGGCAGGAGATTGCACTAACTAAATGCAGGTCTTATTGGCTATGCACTTACAGGATATTAGCGTTTTTTAGGGGGAAACGCATTAAACCATAAGCAGAATATCTGGTGTTAATTTCAGCAATAAAGGTGTAAGAATTTCTTCAAAATTTGTATGATTTTTCAGAGCACAGGTTATGTCTCACACACAGGTTAAATGTCCGTGGCTGTGGTAATTTTTTGGTCATTTGTTCTATGTGAGTATCCCACTTACTAGTTTGCTGTCCATATGAACTCCCAGAAATTTGACCTGGTTAGCATTATTTCCATCGAAGAATGTGATGATTTGCGTCTTTTCGTCGTTGAGTTTCAGCTTATTTGTATCCATCCAATTTTTTGCTAGGGTTAACTTTTCCGTCATAATATCTTTAAGCTGCTGATAGCTCTCACTTTTGCACAAAAGTGATGTGTCGTCCGCATAAAGACAGTTCGCAACCTGATATGTTCGCAGGCAAATCATTGCTAATATGAACATTTTCAGACGGGTTTCGCTACTCGGTAACAAAATTACACTTTTAGTTCATTTCTCTAAAGGAAATGTACTATTGTAATTGCAATTTCTGAAAATCGATGTTTTTTTGAAACTGTGCCTAAACGAAGCAAGATACGTAAATGTTAAGGGTGTTGGAAAGATGCTACAAAAAATTACCGATCTTTTGATACTAGAATCATATCGATCGGACCATCCACTGGGTTGTTATTAAAAAATATCACTTTGGTGTATGTTAGGATGGATGGATGGATGGATGGATGGATGGATGGATGGATGGATGGATGGATGTACGGAGCAAAAAATTTCTTTAACTGTAATTTACTCAATTATGGTACTAGGTAGAAGGTTCAAACTTGGCATAAGTAAATACCAAAGTCTTGTGGTCAAGATGACCACAAGGTCATACTGACCACTGGTCAAGGTTAGTAGATATTGCATGCAAAAAAAAATCTAGCCCAAAATATTGTGATTTTTTTTTGCTTAAACATATTCTTTCGGAGAGCCCTTTGTGTTAAATTTTTTTAAAAAAAATTCTATGTCTAGGAAAAGAGCTATGACGTTTTCAAATGTCAATGTTTGCATTGACATAGCTCCAATACTACAATAGTTAGAGGACTCAAACTTGGAGCATGGATACACGAGAGACAGGGGTTCAAGGTCATATCAAGGTCATATCTTTTTGAAGGTCAATAGCATTTTTATTATTAAAAATGTATGTTAAGGTAAATGCAAGGTAAATGTTGGACATGTTTTTGAAAACACAAAAGCTTGTTCTTGTGTTTCGGACTTAGTAAGCCATCTTCAGGGAATTATTTATAGTTTAACTTTAATTATCTCATACACCATAATAGTTAAAGGTCTCAAACTTGGAGGATGGACAACCAAAAGATAAGAGTTCAAGGTCATGTAAAGGTCATATTGATTGAAAGGTCAATAGCATTTTTATTATTAAAAAGCTTTGTTGAGGGAAATGTAAGGTAAATGTTGGACATATTTTTGAAAACACAAGAAGTTGCTCTTGTGTTTCGGACTTGGTAAGCCATCTTCAGGAAACGATTTATAGTTTGACTTCAATTATCTCATACACCTTAATAGTTAGAGGTCTCAAACTTGGAGGATGGATAACCAAAAGACAAGAGTTCAAGGTCATGTCAAGGTCATATTGATTGAATGGTCAATAGCATTTTTATTATTAAAAACCTATGTTAAGGTAAATGCAAGGTAAATGTTGGACATGCTTTTGAAAACACAAAAGGTTGTTCTCGTGTTTCGGACTTAGTAAGCCATCTTCAAGGAACGATTTATAGTTTGACTTTAATTATCTCATACACCACAATAGTTAATGGTCCCAAACTTGAAGGATGGATAACCAAAAGATAAGAGTTCAAGGTCATGTCAAGGTTATATTGTTTAAAAGGTCAATAGCATTTTAATTATTAAAAAGCTATGTTAAGGTAAATGTAAGGTAAATGTTGGACATGGTTTTGGAAACATAAAAGGTTGTTCTTATGTTTCGGGCTTAGTAGGCCATCTTCAGGAAGCGATTTATAGTTTGACTTCGGTTATCTCAAAGATCACAATAGTTAAAGGTTTCAAACTTTGAGGATGGATAACCAAAAGACAGGAGTTCAAGGGCATGTCAAGGTCATATCGTTTAAAAGTTCAATACAATTTTTTTTAATCAAAAATTATTTCCTGGTAAATGCAATGTAAATTTTAGACATGTCTTTAAAAACATAAAAGGTTTGTGTTTATGTTTTGGAACTTCTGGACTATCTTCAGGAAACGCTTTGATTCTAACAAAAAAATGAATGTAACGTAAGAAATGAACTCAAGAGTCGGATCCACCGGCCTCGACTCAGCTAGTTTAACATAACTTGATTCTACTAAAAGTAACAATAATTATTATTCACAACAAAGTTGTTCAAATTTCGATAAAACGCACGAATCTGCAAGAATGTTTCTTCTACGACGTATTTTTAAGATTTTAGAATTTTCAAAACAATATATTCCGAGGTTTTAATTTTGTCTGCGAAAAGTATAATAAAAAAAATATAACCCAGTTACCTTATCAAAATAGTATGCCAACCTCGGAATTTGAGACTGCTGGCTGAACTTTTGCATACACATTCTTAAAGTGGGTGATTGTGTCACAAGATATTACGAGGTTACGAAAAACCGTTTCTGGCCCTTCTTTTCTATACCTCTTATGCTGTTTGGAGTTATTACCAAAATTATACAGTGGAAAATTATCTATAATCTGACCTGAGGGTGAACTTTTTAAAATTAACCCTTACCGAGATAGAGGGTGTAGAAGGGTGCTGAAACTCCATATTTAATATAGCGTTAAACTGGTAACATTTCAAATTAAAAAAAAAAATCTTTTGTAAATTTATTCCTTACAACTTAAGGGAGATAACTTTTTGTTTCATCCCTTTGGGGCTAAAATATTGTCACGATCCTGGAGAGGGGTGCGACTTAGGTACGTAAAACCAAACACAGCATTTATGAGTTAATATTTTTATTTATTATAATAATACCGAGGTTTATAAATAATTAAAAAAGTACTTAGGTTAGGAATATTGCTATCTAGGAAGACAAATTCCTATGTCAAAACATATGTCAAATTTTTTTCGCAAATAGAACGGTACTTACAGTAGTTTTTGTAAGTTTATACGAAGATTTTTTTATTTTGAAAACATAACTACTTTAAAATACTTGAAAACATTTTATTGTACAAATATTTTAACAAAAAAAAAATTGTTCAGTTTTAAACATTTCGCACTTTTTTCGGTAGCTGTGTGAGTGTTCTATAATTATCATTATATTTACAAATTCCTTATCAGTGACCATCATATTATTTAAACCATTTACGTGAAAATTATGAGTTGTTTTGGAAAAAATCATCCATTCGAAGAACTTTTTATTGTTTTAGTTCATTTCTCTAAAGGAAATGTACTATTGTAATTGCAATTTCTGAAAATCGATGTTTTTTTGCAACTGTGCCTAAACGAAGCAAGATACGTAAATGTTAAGGGAGTCGAAAAGATGCTACAAAAAATTACCGATCTTTTAATAATAGAATCATCTCGATCGGACCATCCACTGGGTTGTTATTAAAAAATATCACTTTGGTGTATGTCAGGATGGATGGACGGATGAAGGGATGGATGGAAGGATGTGCGGAGCAAAAAATTTCTTTAACTGTAATTTACTCAACTATGGTACTAGATACAAGGTTCAAACTTGGCATAAGTAAATACCAAAGTCTTGTGGTCAAGATGACCTCAAGGTCATATTGACCACTGGTCAAGCTTAGTAGATATTGCGTGCAAAAAAAAATCTAGCCCAAAATATTGGATTTTTTTTTACTTAAAAATATTCTTTTGCAGAGTTCTTTGTGTTAAAACTTTTTAAAAAAAATTCTATTTTTAGGAAAAAAGCTATGACGTTTTTAAATGTCAATGTTTGCATTAACATTGCTCCAATACTACAATAGTAGGCTTGTCAAAATCTCGTTTTGGATCCCTGGAAACCCCGAGGATTTAGGACTAGTAGTAAGACGCCTAACAGCTCAGAATCCCTGGGCAAACATCGAAACTTGGGAAAGATTTCATGACGGCCCGGTAGAGAATCCGATTGGAAGGATCCTCGTCTGGGGCGTCACAAATGAGATCGTTACCAAAATTAAAGCCAAGGGTGGAAAACTACACTACAAGTTCTCTACCCTTAAAGTGCGGATCCAGGGAGCAAGCAATAACCCCGCCCCGGCGACCGAAGGTCTGGAATCACAGGAAACTGTGACCCAGCCTTTGGAGGCAGGACCGGGGATGTCGACGCTCCCGGGTTCGGATTGTAGATCGGTTCTTCCATCGACCTCACATACTTTAAGATTATACCGAGGAAAAGAGACGTCCGACACTGCTAAAAAGTGGGTCCGCCATATTGCGCCGTACTGTCACCGGTCGACCAATGAGGTTGTAGTTTTTAAACGGCGCCAAATTTAAAAAGATATACATAGATTTTAATTTTTCATTCCATTATTTACTCTAGTTTATATGGTTGGTTAAGATTGAATATCGGTTCGCAAAGCATATGCCTTATTTTTTTACATGTAAAAACATAGTAATAAAGTAATAAAAAAAAATAACTTGACGAGTTTCTAATTAACTAGTGAGATGAGGTTATCCACCAAAATTAAAGAAGAAAATATATTTTTTTGCTGGTTTATTTTTTCGGTTTATGATAATAAAAGAGTTTGCAGAAATGTTAAGCATAATTTAGTACAGAATAAACCCACCTGTTAGTGTTTCTTTTTTTTTCGGAGGTAAAAGTGCAATGATGTCAAAAGGATAGGTAAAATTTAATATTCGTGTCGTCTGTCTTATCAAAAAATATCCTCTCATTCATTACTTAATGACTCAAACTTAAAAGGGATTGTAACCAACTAACTCCAAATTGATCGGCTTCAACCAATGAGATTTTAATTTATAATCGGCGCCAAATTTAAATAGAAAGTCTGAGACAGATTTATTTAACAAACCCCTTACCCAAAAATAAAACACATTTTTACTAATGACTGAACAAAATTAATTTATTTAAGGATGACCTAACAAAATCGGTTCGATACTCAAACGTGAATTTCTTAGCAAGGTTATGCAGTCTAACCTTGCAATAGGAAAGAATTAAGGCTTTTAACAGAAAAAGTTTATGTTCCTCATGGCCGTTAAATATATTTGCCGATTTCGCCAAAACTTGTCTTGATACGCCATACACATCATCTTAGGAATTAAATCTTCCTGCGGCAACTTATTGTCTGTTATATAAAGCAAGTGCCTAATGAATACTTCGGTATCACAAAAAATATTTCTGATATCTTTCGATGGAATAAAGTAGGGACCTAAAAAATAATGCTTTTCTTAAACCCTTTCAATCATGGATAGAGAAGCTAAAAATAAAAATAATAACCAATTTTTGTACGAATATGGCCTATAGACCTTTTCCGTCAACGACCACCTTCGCGGTCGTTATACTTCGTACTTGGGAATAGGACCACCAGCATCACAATGACTCCAGTCAATCTGACGTTTTTCAAGTATAACGAAAGTGGTCGTCGACGGAAAAGTCTATTAGGTTAATAGGCCAAGATAGATATTTTACCTTGCAAAAAGTACACAACAGGCTGATTTTAAATATGTGTTAGAACAGATATTCAGGAAGCTAATTCGACAAAATGCACACTAATAAGAGTTTAGGGTTAGCGTGAAAACCTACCCCAAAAAGCCCCCATTTAATTTGCAAAATTAGATTACGATGGATTTGCACCAAATTTTACAAATAGGTGTTAAATAAGATTCAAAACGGTTTCTGCAAAAAATTACTCATCTAAAAAAATTCCTTTGCCCCCTACATGGTCCACGCAGAGTAATATTTTTTAAAATCTTATTTAGCACCTACTTGTCAAGTATGGTGCAGTTCCATCGTGACCTGATGTTGCAAATTAAAGCTAAATTTTTAGGGGGGCTTTCACGGCAACCCTAAACCTTTATTGGTGTGCATTTTGTGGATTTGGCATCCTGTATATCTGTTCTAACACATACAAACAATCTATTCTGTATTTTTGCAAGATTGTTATGTTTTTTTACTATCTATCTTGACCTTTAAAATATGTCCCTTTGGTCGATAATTAGGTTTTTGTTTATATATAGTTTTGCACACCTTTGTCTTTTCGCTAATTGGAATCTACATCATCCAAAATTGGTGGGGCTGAAGCAGCTAAAAATATAAATAATTAATGCAATCACAAGATTTTTTAATTAGGTTAAAACATGTTCCTTTGGTCAATAATTCAGGTAGGTTTTTGCTGTTGACATTTTTTGTATTTATATAATTTTTTACTTACCTTCATCTATTTGTGACTTTGGTAGTGCAAATTTATTTAACCTTCTAGTTGTTCCGGCTAGTACAAATGAGTCTTCCTCAAAATGAATTGAACAGATGCGAAGAGTTTGTTTCCAAGTTAGGGTTGTAGGAAGTTTTAATTTCTCCAACCATAACCTAAATAGAATCTCATTTTTGGGAAATCTAAAAGATTATATGTTATGATTTACATTTTTTAAATAAATTGAGGGTAAATAAAAATAATACCTACCTATGAAAAGTAACATCAGGTCCCGAAGATCTTGAGGCGGCTTTACACCCCTTAACTGCACAACTACTCATTGTACAACTAACAAAAAATAACCACGAAAATAAAAATAATAAATAACACAAAATACACCAATATAAATAACAAAAATAAACGTTTTAAGAATAATAAACAACAAATAATGATGACCGACGCTATGACGCTAACCTCAAATATCAAAATCTGACAACTTTATTTTGACACTACGGCGCAATATGGCGGCTGATTCTATCTCTTTTCATTAGCATGTTTCAACTGCTGCCAGATGCCTTGATGCTCCCTATAGGTATATCTATCTGTATGATCGACCTCCACCACTAGGCAGCCGGAAACTCAAACCTTCGCGATGGAGGAAGAGATCCCGCTTTCTGTGGATGAGGTCATGGCAGATCTGATGAACACAACGATAGAGTCCCCGTCGGAGGACGAGTAGGCCCAACAACAATGACCAACTCACCTCAGTCAAACAGACTTAATATTATTCAAGTGAACCTGCAAAACTGCCGAGCTGCTGCAGCTACTTTATGCAAACAGCTCGACACACAGCAGGACACTATTTCACTAATCCAAGAACCATGGATTGTCAAATCCAGAATTTGTGGACTAAACAGTATTGGTGTTGTGTTTTCAGATTCATCACAAGCAAGACCTAGGACGTGTATTTACATCCCTAGGAACATAAAAGCTTTTCCTTTACTTCATCTCTGTGGGCAAAACATCACCACCGTGGAGATGCAATACAGTTCTGGTGGAGCCAAAATAGAGGTTATCTTAGCCTCAATATATCTCCCGATTGACGACAGCGAACCCCCTCTTACTTCGGAGATGGTGGAACTAGTTAAATTTTGCGAGAAAACCCGAAAGAAGCTCATAATCGGTTGTGATGCCAACGCACACCATGTCTCATGGGGAAGCGGTGACATTAACACCCGGGGCCGAGCTCTCTTTGAATATCTAGCTAGCACTAACCTGGAGATACTCAATAGAGGCAGCGAACCTACATTCGTTACCTCTCGTGCTCAGACCGTCATTGACGTTACCTTAGCAACACTGGGTATCTCGAATTTAATAAGAAATTGGCATGTTTCTACGGAGGCATCCATGTCAGACCATAGATGGATTTGCTTCCAACTATGTGGTACACCTCCACCCCCGAAGGAATATAGAAACCCTAGATACACAGACAAGGCAGCCTTTTTAGACACCTTGCTTCTGAAGTCTAAATCTATACCCTAACCTATGCAGCTCCCACGGAGCTGGAATCCAGCGCAACCCTTCTTCAGCGAGCCCTTGTATCCGCCTTTGAGGCAGACTGCCCACTGAGGACAGCTAGAGCAGCTCAAAACACCACCTGGTGGTGCAAAGAGCTTCTCGGGCTGAAGTCAGAAGTAGGCAGACTGTTCAATAAGGCAAGGAAATCTCGGACACCTGAAGATTGGGATGCGGTAAAACTAAAAAAGCGGCAGTACAAAAATACTATACGCTTCAAACAAAGAGAATCCTGGAGAAACTTCTGTGAAAGTGTACAAACTACCACAGAAGCGTCCCGGATAAATAAAATCCTATCAAAGGATCCGAACCAACACCTTGGCTCCCTCAGGAAAGCTGACGGGAACATAACCGAAAGCCCTGAGGAAACAGCCAAAGTGCTAATGCAGACACACCTGCCCGGCTCCACTGTAATCGCCGACATCGCATGGGAACCGCACAACCAGCCTTCTCCCACGGAAGAGGACTGGGCTGTAGCGGACCGTGTGATCGATGCTGAGAAAGTGAAATGGGCAGTAACACTTTCCAACCTTATAAGTCGCCAGGCGCTGACGGTGTGTATCCAGCCCTACTACAAAGGGGACTGGATGTAATCCTCGAAGCGCTTGTGCAGATCTTTAGGGGATGTATCGCCTTTAGGTACATTCCCATAGGATGGAGGGATGTTAAAATAGTGTTTATACCAAAGCCGGGTCGTAATGACTACCTCTCGGCCAAATCCTACCGACCGATAAGCCTAACATCGTTTATTCTCGAAACTTTGGAAAGGCTTTGCGAGCGCTACATTAAGGACACAGTACTGCCAGTCAGTCCTATGCACCCAAACCAACATGCATACACCACAGGTAAATCTACTGAATCGGCCCTTCACTCAGTGACGGGCCGAATCGAAAGATCATTGGACAACAAGTTGTCCACCCTAGGTGTATTCATAGATATTGAAGCAGCCTTTGATAAGACTTCTTTTAATAGTGTTAACCGTGCTCTAAGGGGACATGGTCTTGAGGTTACTTTATGTGATTTAATTGACCAAATTCTTAAGAACCGGGTAGCACAAATCAGTGTCTGCGACACAACAGTCAAAGGGCTGGTAAGAAAAGGCTGTCCACAAGGTGGAGTTCTCTCTCCACTACTATGGAACCTAGTAGCAGATAGCCTTATTACCACTCTTAATAATCAAGGGTTCTACACCGTTGGTTATGCGGACGATATATGCGTCCTTATAACCGGCAAATTTGAGGGAATGCTGTGCACTCTCATGCAAACAGCATTTCGGGTAGTAGAACAATGGTGCACATGTGCGGCCTTTTGGCAGTGTAGGCGGGCAGTGGGTAAAACGTGGGGATTATCCCCAAAGATTACCAGCTGGCTATACTACGCTGTCATAAGACCCATGCTCTGCTACGGTGCCATTGTTTGGTGGCCCGCCACCAAACTTGCAAAATCACAAACCTCGCTGGGTCATGTACAAAGACTCGCATGTCTAAGTATAACCGGGGCAATGAAAACCACACCCACAGCTGCAATGGAGGCTGTGTTAGGTATGCCTCCTTTGAACTTTTTTGTTCAAGAGGCTGGCTTAAGCGCAGCCTTCAGACTGCAAACGCTTGGGCTGTGGTTACCACAAAGAGGAAAGTACTCTCATACCCTTATCTTAAAGGAGGCGTCCCACAAGATACCTCTTTTGAATATGCCTCTTAAATATGTCTTCAATAGACAATACTCAGTCAGGACCGGTATGGTGGAAACTAGCAAGGAGAACCTTGCTATCTATTCTGATGGTTCATGTACAAACAAAGGTGCAGGAGCAGGCGTCTACTCGGATAAACTGCGTGCATAAATCTCTAGCCCTTGGCAAACACGCCACCATCTTCCAGGCCGAAATGGTTGGGATAATCGAAAGCGCTTACTCCGTAATGGAACTAGGGCTTAAAAACAAATCCATTCAGATATGTACGGACAGTAAGGCAGTACTCAACTCTCTAGGCAGCAATAAGGTTACCTCGAGGCTAGTCTACGAGTGCATGCTTATACTAGACCAAATATCAAAAGATAATGTCGTTGAGCTCAGCTGGGTGAAAGGACATGAGAACAATTTCGGAAATGAGAAAGCAGACGAACTAGCGAGGAAAGGGGCTGGTTTACCTTTACAAGGCCCAGAACCTGCCCTACCGCTACCTCTTACCGAAATTAAAAATCAGATTCGCAAAACTACTGAATGTAAACACGTTCAGTATTGGGAGTCAATCACAAGCTGTCAACATACCAAGGACTTCATATCGAAACCTTGTGCGAAGACATCAAGATTCTGTCTGCAACTGACCCGTAACAAGCTAAGGTCACTGCTTGGCTTATTAACGGGCCATTGCGGACTAAATAAGCACCTATACCTAATAGGAATAAAGGACGATCCAATAAATCGGAAATGCCAACTTGAGGAAGAGACCATTCAACACTTTCTGTGTGAATGTCCCACCCTTGCCAACCTCAGATTATCCATGTTTGGGGACCCCTGGCCAAACATGGCCGACATAAGTGAGGCCCCACTCAACGTACTTCTTCAGTTCGCCCTCAAGGTGGACGGGCTGAAGTAGGGGTTATGGGGGTCCCTTCAACTTATGCCGAGGCGGTACAATGGGCCCAATTAAGAGGCCTAAGTGCTAATCGACCCTGTGTCGACCTCCTTTTTAATCCAGATCCAGAGACTACAATAGTAAGAGGTCCCAATCTTAGAGGATGGATACACAAGAGACAGGGGTTCAAGGTCATGTCAAGGTCATATCGTTTTAAAGGTCAATAGCATTTTTATTATAAAAAAACTATGTCAAGTTAAATGCAAGGTACATTTTGGACATGTTATTGAAAACACAAAAGGTTGTTCTTATGTTTCTGACTTAGTAGGTCATCTTCAGGAAACGATTAATAGTTTGACTTCAATTATCTCAAATACCACAATAGTTAAAGATCTCAAACTTGGAGGATGGATAACAAAAACACAAGAGTTCAAGGTCATGTCAAGGTCATATTGTTTGAAATGTCAGTAGCGTTTTTATTACTAAAATCCTACGTTATGGTAAATGCAAGGTAAATGTTGGACATGTTTTTGAAAACACAAAAGGTTGTTCTTGTGTTTTGGACTTAGTAAGCCATCTTCAGGAAACGATTTATAGTTTGACTTCAATTATCTCATGCACCACAATAGTTTAAGGTCTCTAATTTAGAAGATGGATAACCAAAAGGCAAGAGTTCAAGGTCATGTCAAGGTCATATTGTTTAAAAGGTCAACAGCATTTTTATTATTAAAAACCTATGTTAAGGTAAATGCAAGGTAAATGTTGGACATGTTTTTGAAAACATAAAAAGTTGTTCTTGTGTTTCGGATTTAATAAGCCATCTTCAAGGAACGATTTATAGTTTGACTTCAATTATTTCATACACTACAATAGTTAAAGGTCTCAAACTTGGAGAATGGATAACCAAAAGACAGGAGTTCAAGATCATGTCAAGGTCATATTGTTTGAAAGATCAATAGGATTTTGATTATTAAAAAAATATCTAAAGTTAAATGCAAGGTAAATGTTGGAAATGTTTTTGAAAACATAAAAGGTTGTTCTTATGTTTCGGACCTAGTAGGCCAGCTTCAGGACGATTTATAATATGACGATTAGTCAAATCAATGGATAATTAAAAGACAAGGGTTCAGGGTCATGTAAAGGTCTTATGGTTTAAAAGTTCAGTATAATTTTTATTATTCAAAAACTATTTTTTGTTAAATGCAATGTAAATATTGGACATGTCTTTAAAAACATAAAAGGTTGTTTTTATGTTTTGGACCAACTGGACTATCATCAGGAAACGCTATAATTTTAACAAAAAAATGAATTTATACGTAAGAAATGAACTCAAGAGTCGGATCTACCGGCCTCGACTCAGCTAGTTGATTGATTTAACGTCATTGTCGTTTCCATGGAAATTTCGATTAATTTTTTGTAAAAATCTTATGCAGGGTCTTGATAAAAATTGAAAATATTTTTAAATTAACATTTTTCAGGAAAATGCAAGTAGTGAAAAAAATAATATATCAACCACGGTAGAGAAGGCCATTATTGACCTAGCGCAATTTTATCCCTCTCCGCTGCGCGGCTCGGGATACAATCTTTGCGCTAGATCAATAATGAACCTCTTCTCTACCTAGGATGATAATATACTATTTCTACTACTGATCAATTTTATTTCATTTTAAAAACTCACTGTAACTACTATAAATTATCTGTAACAAAACTTTTATATTTTTCGTTTATTTTTATACAATTTTACTTTTATTTTTACCATAACAAACAAAATATTTAATTACTGTCCTGGGGGTGGGAATAGGGGGTGAAATATTATAATTATGCAAAAAATTCGTGCATGGTATGGTTTTCGGATAATTTGGGGTTTCTGGATTCATTTATGCTATTTAAAATGTGTTTTAGTTAACTTTTTTTTATTTTAAAACTTTAATAATAATAATAATAAGTTATTAACAATAAATGGAGAACAGTTTTAACAAATTAACACCCCAGTTTCTGGGATTGTCCAAATTCTCTTTATGTGATGTGACTTGCACCAAATGTGTCCCGACTGGTTTGCAGCTCCCTTTAAAGTTTAAATGCTTAGTTAAAGCATTTTTAAAAAAGGGGGATGATTTTGTAAGAGCCTAGGGTTTGTGCAAAACAAATGCCTTCTTATTGTTAATAAATATTTTGTCCAACAGATAATTCTAATTACAGGTTCTTGTCTCATTAATCCTAATTTTTTTCCCACCACTCATAGAGTTTTATTAAAAAGCATCTGCATCTGCTAGTAATGTTTTAGTAATTTGGGATATTGGGTAAGATAACGAGTAGTCGTAGGGATGTGACGACCCCCCCGCCCGGTACAAATGTATCGCAATCAGCCGAATGTTCGCCGGCAAAAGCGATCACCCCAATGACTTACGTCATTAGGTATGGGACACCCATTTGTCCTGGGGTTGGGAAACCGGCCCCGAAGGCGGAAGAACTTAACAGAAAGAGTCAACGGCATATTGGATGCAGAAGGCAACGGGAAATCACTGAATTAACGACAACGCGTCATTCCTAGAACAATCATCATGGTGTTTAATACTAAATTATATTCCGGAGTAAGTCCCCCGATCGGATCTCCGGGGGGGACGGTCTTAAACAATGTGATGAAGGAGAAGAAAAGCGAAACAACTAGAGTTGCTACGTGGAATGCAAGGAGCTTATATGAGATGATAAAGGTGGAAAGAGCAGTAATGGAAATCACAAGATTGAAGATAGAAATTATGGGAATCAGTGAGATGAGATGGAAGGGAAGCGGTTCGTACAGTCTGCCCCAACATCATATTTACCATTCTGGTAACGACGAACCAAACCATTGGAGAGGAGTGGGCTTCATTGTCAGCAAAACCGTCAAGGCTACCGTAATAAATTTTATTCCACACTCAGATAGAGTCTGTATGTTGCAGCTGAATGGAAAAGTCCGAATGAACATCATCCAAGTGTATGCCCCGACTGGGGATAAAGATGATGAGGAAGTAGAACGCTTCTACGAGGAGATAAAAGACATGCTGAAATTGACAAAGAAGGAAGAACTGAATATTATTTTGGGAGACTTTAATGCTAAAGTTGGAAACGAAGAAACCAGTGGAGTGACAGGGAAATACGGCTTGGGTGAGAGAAACGACAGAGGTGGAAGAATGATTCAGTTTTGTCAAGAGGAAGATTTTATAATCACAAACACGTTATTTGAACAACTTGCGAGACGATTATACACCTGGAGATCGCCACGAGATCGACCGGAACATATAGTGCGCAACCAAATCGACTATATTCTTGTTAACCAAAGGTTCAAAAATTCGATCACGTCAGTAAAAACCTTCCCCGGCGCAGACATTGGAAGCGACCATTGTCCTGTAGTAGCAAACATGTGCGTCCGACTGAAGAGAATTGCTAAGAAAGTAAGAAAATGTAACATAGACGTCAAAAAATTGTGCAACGAAGGGACAAAAAACAAGGTAGCTGAAGAACTTTCTCGTACATTTAACATAAACGGCGCGCCAATATGCGTAGATGAGATGTGGCAAACCCTTAAAAATGACTTAATTATAATCAGCGAAAAGCACATGAAGGCTGCAAAGACAGAAAGACACAAAGAATGGATGACGACGGAAATATCACAATTGATGGAAGAGAGAAGGCGGTGGCTAAACGTTGATAAAAACAAGTATCGGATGGTGCACAGACAAATACAGAGAAAGATCAGGGAAGCAAAAGAAAAAAGAGAAGAAGAGAAGTGTCGTGAACTTGAAAGTCTGCACGATCGCCATGACTCCTTCAACCTTCATAAAAAGATCCGTGAGGCCACGCAGAAAAGAAGAGGCCGTCAAATGGGTATTCTGGAAGACATGAATGGCAACTCTGTAACAGATATTAAAGATAAAAAACAAGTGTGGGAAGAATATATTGAACAGTTATTTGAGGACGTTCGCGACGGTTCGCATGGCATGGAAGAAGCTAGTTGTGGTCCTGAAATACTAGGTGATGAAGTCTGGTGCGCGGAGAGTGGCTCAAGTCGCATTTCATCACCCTTCCAAAGAAACCAAATGCAAGAAAATGCCAAGACCACCGCACAATAAGTCTCATGAGTCACGTCCTGAAAGTGTATTTAAAAGTTATCCTGAAAAGAATTTACAAACAATGCGACGATCATATCTCAAATGAGCAGTTCGGGTTCAGGAATGGCTTTGGAACAAGAGATGCCTTATTCGGGTTACAAGTTCTTATACAGAGATGTCTGGATATGAATGTAGATGTCTACTTGTGCTTTATCCACTTCGAAAAAGCTTTTGACCGAGTCCGACACGAAATATTGATTAATGTGTTGAAAGACATTGGAATTGATAACCGCAATGTTCGCACCATTGCCAATCTGTACTGGAACCAAGTTGCGTCCGTTCTCGTAGAGTTTGAAGAAACGAGAAATATTTCAACAGCACGTGGTGTTCGGCAAGGACGTGTGTTGTCACCAACACTCTTTAATGTCTATTCGGAGAAAATCATGGCGGAGGCTCTAGAAGGTGCAAACGAAGGAATATCAGTCAATGGCCAGCTTATTAATAATCTTCGGTATGCTGTTGATACAGTCCTAATTGCGTCAACACCAGAGGGTCTACAATGTCTACTAGACCGAGTTTACATGGCCAGTTCAAATTTTGGAATCAACATAAATGTTAAAAAGACAAAATCAATGACAGTCAGTAAAAGAGATGTGGCTCCTACAGTACTTACACTACGTGGTGAACTGATAGAACCATGTACGCAGTTTAAGTACCTAGGATGTATGGTCAATGAAAACTGGGAGATGGGCCAAGAGATTAGGTGTCGAATAGAACAAGCTAGAGGTGTATACGTTAAAATGAAAAAGCTCCTCACAAACAGAAACCTCAGCCTTGACCTACACATCAGAATGGTACGCTGCTATATATTTCCAATTGTATTGTACGGAATGGAAGGATGGACCCTAACCCAGTGCCTTGAAAACAAGATAGCTGCTTTTGAGATGTGGGTTACCGAAGAATGCTGAAAATTTCCTGGAGAGACCATGTTTCAAATGCTGAAGTTCTGCAGAGAATGAATACAGACGCCCAGCTTCTCCTCGCAGTCAAAAAGCGTAAACTTGAATATTTCGCACATGTCATGCGCAATGAAAAATATAACCTGCTACACCTCATCATACAAGGCAAAATTGAAGGAAGAAGAGCTCCTGGCAGACGGCGAACGTCCTGGCTGAAGAACCTCCGGCAGTGGTTCGGAACCAGCACCCGGTCCCTTTTCCGCGCAGCTGCCTCCAAAGTACAAATCGCCCTGATGATCGCCAACCTTCGATAGAAGAGGCACCCGAAGAAGAAGAAGAAGATGGTTGTGAAAAAATGTACATTAATGAGACAAGAAAGCATTTGTTTTTATCATTACTTTAAATGCTTTAAGCGAGCTGCAAACCAGTCGGGACACATTTGGGACAGACACGTCATAAGAAGAAAATTTGGACAATCCAAAAAACTGGTTTCCCAAATGGACCAAAATATCATTAGTGTGGAATAAATGCAGAAAGATAGTAAAATGCTCCTGTCGAAATCGATGTGCTGGTAGATTCTCCTCCAAAAAATCTTCGTCTTCCTGCACATCTTTATGCACCTCCTGTAAAGAAGTTAGCAACAATGCTATGTAAAATTTATTATTTTATGTTTTATTTGGCATGATTTTAAAAAAATTGTTAGAAATGAAGGAAAAAGATGATAAATCTTAAATAAATAGTGGGAAAATACCTGATATTTGTTAAAACTGTTCTCCAGTTATTATTAATAACTATTGTGTTTGTGCCCACCCTTACCCGGTTCAAGGAGGCCGCTTAGGGTGGTTTTACGTTAACATACGGACATTGCTGTCAAGTATCGTTAAACTAGTAAACCCAAAAAATATATTTATTTCTTAAAACCTACATTTTAAAAAGAATTAATTTAAATAATAAATAGATTCAAATATAATTGTTTAAATTAAAAACGTACAATCTCAATATGAAAAAGCAAACAAAACTTATTATTATTTTACTTTTAAAATAAAAAAAAGTTAACTAAAAAAATAGAAATATTTTTTATTTATTATTAAATAAACATTGAATTATTTTTTAAACTTTTTTAATACTAAACAAAAATAGTAAATATTTTAAAATGTTATTTACTATACGTTCAAAGTTGTAAACTATCAACTATCTTTGTTATTCCACTTTGTTAAATGATTTTACTAACTTGTAATGAATTTGTGTTCTTTAGGAGTGGTGACTAAAAATACGCATTCCTTGGTGGTCCGAGAAGAAATCTTCGAGAGTTCGCCGCATGCTTCAGCCAACGCCAGTTCCTGATGTGATCTTTCGAGAAGGCGAGATGGCGAGACTACACTTCTGGCTAACCGTTGTAAAGGCAGTTGATCCTGTTACATAAACCTGGACAACTTTGGCATCAAACTCAGCAACAGCAACACTTGTAAATGGTTCTTGGACTCATTCGTCAAAACATTTGGTTTGAAAACGCCCCATGCTGTCTACACTTACTATATTTAACAAGACGTCGTTCAGCATCCCAGGGCACGAATCAAAAGCTACATACACCTCTTGCAAACATTTAAACCATGTCCACTGTCGACAAGCGAAAGATTCAGCATCCCTTAAGACGAATCAAACTGTCCACAACAAGCAAACCTGCTGAAATACCATTTGATCAACCTTTCCAAGACCCTGCCAAAACCAATCCTATTTACTTCCAATGATGGTTCTTCAACAATCAAGTCCTTCAACGCTGCCTCACGAAGTTGTCTCGTTTCGATCACAACGCTGCCCAGCCTTTGGATGGACCACGATACCGTTGGATGACCAGGACTACCCAAGGAACCACCCCATGCGTCACCACTCACCCCATGTTTTATGTAAAGCAAATTGGAATAATTTTTTAAACTTTGTTTTTCCAAATTTATTTTACTTCGATGTATTCTTTTTGCTAAATTCACTTTTATTTCCCAGGATCGGGAAATCACGAGCCAGGGGGATGTCACGCAGGGATGTATCTATTACAATAACAACACGATGTAACAATCCTTGAGTTGTCCTATAAAACAGCGACTAGGTTGTTACATCGGGGAGTTACTCAGTGTTAGTTAGAGTTCCTCGAATGCAGTGTATAAACCATCCCCATAGTGACGTTTCCCGGTAAGTATAACCTTCCCTTAATTATTGTATAAAGTATCACCTAATAAATAACAATGTAGTCTTTATACTGTTTCCTTCCAACATCCCAGAACACAACCCCCAAACGGCATGATAAGGGCCAAAACCTTATTTTGCCTGACAATATAAAAAAGTACAAATAATGTTCTTGCCCATGGACAATGTTCATATACTGATAAAGCATCTGCTTCGGGGGGTGGGGCCAGAGAAAAAACCATAGGAAAAATAACGCATACCAGAGTCACATTCCAGATAAATTACAAGGTACTATAAATTGCCAAAAATTACAGCTTTTTCAAGGTTGATATCCAGTTTAATGCATTTGGAGTCAGATTATGTAATTCATAAAAAGCGCCTTCAAAATTGGTGTTTGGACAGTCCTCTACAATATGTTTAATAGTTTCTGGAGATTCACCACATTCACATAATGATCCAGAGTACTGGACCAGTAAGTGCACAAAGTGGCAAATTTAGGGCTCCTCTCGAATATGGATAACTGCCAGAAAGGTGTATGAAAATGGATTTCAAAAAAGTGCATACAAAGGTTAAATGTTTTTTTTTAATATATTGCAGAATTGTTACTCTTGCAAATCAAATAATATAAATTATTTAAAATATAATGAAATGAGTTTAATCGTTGATTAAAGAGTTCAAAAGATAGGTAACCTTATATGGACTAAAACGTATGTATAGAGTATCCCTCTAGCAGCACAGATATTTTATAAAATAAAAAAATTAAACGTTTCTCGTAAATTATAATGCATATAGTTATTATTGCAAGAGTTCTCTCATAAAATGTTGATTTTATAAAAAAACAGAAACATTAACTTATTTGCTAAGAGTATCTTCTAGCCCATTCTTGTTTAGGTGCTTGTCCAGGTTATCAAACTTTTCGAATATTTGTACCTTTTTAAGTAAGGAGACGAGCTCCAACTGGTTCTTAATGCGGGTTTCCAAATGTTTATTTAGGGATTTTACACTTTCCAGTTCGCTTTTTAACAAAACCATCAGTGCATCGTTTAACGAAAATTTTTCTAAATTACTGTCCGCATCCGCAAAGCTACTTTCGTCATTTCCGAACAAGTAATTAAATTTTTTTTTACTGCAGCCTTGTCCACTTCTATAGAAACATTTTCGTTCAGAAGAATGTCAATTAATCACTTTTTACTAAGTTCCTGCGAACATTCAATCTGCACCATTTTAACTCAACTCAAAAAGCGAAAATAAGTCTAGTTTCATGTTTTAATTTTTTAAATTATTTTTTTTATTTGAATATTTTAACATTGACGTTACGTCTATGTAATTTTTAAGGACAAATTTACTACTTTACTAAAAACTTACTTTGCTATGGACCAAAAATGAAGAAAAAAAGTGATGTGCCAAAAAAACGGTTTTTCGTGACCTTTAACCTCGAATATCTTGTGACGCTTGAGATGGGGACTTTTAAGGCAACTTTTAGAATAATAAAACGAAGGTGTATGCAATAATTCAGCCAGCTGTCTCAAATTCCGAGGTTGATTCCTAACGGGCCTGGATTAATAGGTAAAGTCCGGACATACCAATGGGTCTGGTGATGGTCAAGTGGCGGACTCTTATCCTAATCACATGTATTTTGCCGCCGGCGGCGGATCTCTTGGTTTATATGTGTAAGACCGCCGGCGAACGTTTAATTCATTCATGCTTATCTAAAAGCCTTATACGCTTTTGGATAAGATAGATAATATTGTCAGTATTTTTACTTTATTTCAGAAAAATATTTTTTTTTATTTTAACATTTTAAATAACAGGAATATTTTTCTGTTTGTAATATTTTGATTAGAAATGAGGTTAAATTAGGAACCTGTTTATACCCTAATTTCTTATTTTCAGTCATGAATGTATTTTGCCGTTTACCGACAAATATCTTATTTAAAAGCCCATAAAAAATCGGTATTGTTTCTTTATTTCAAAAATATATTTTTTTTAATTTTAACTTTTTAAATGAAATATAGGAATATTTTTCTGTTTGTAATAGTTTGATTGGAAATGAGGTAAATTTACCTTATAAATTCTTAAACAACTTTTCGCTTAATTAACTAATTCAAATTTGTAGCTTCCTGAGATAGTTAAAATGTAAAATAATTATATTTCTACTTACCGCAATAGCTTGAAATTTGTGCCTGGTCAATAAAAATGAAACTAACTGAAAACGTCTATTTAATTGAAAAACAACTTTCGAAGCGTAACATATAACGCAGCCACGAAGTGATATCGCAAAGAATCACCCTGTTTCTGGATTTAAAGGTGTCATGCAACGAATGCTAGTCATTGGTCATGCGCACCTAATATTAAAAAACATGAGTAAATTGGCAACAAAGTTGTTAACTACATTTTGCTTTATAATTTATTTGTGATTTTAGAATCAACATATTGGATAAGTGGCGAAAAAGAATTAGGAAAAAACAAAAACTGTTTCAACTTTTTTTTATTGCAAAATTTGATTATCAATCAATCAAATACCGATGCTATTGCCGAGTTGAGCGATAACAAGATGATATTGTTACGGAATCAAAAGTATCGTTGTTCGATAACCTAAAAATGTTATCGAAATTAGGGCACTTAAAATCTACATACATTCGTATTCCGGGTAGAGCGGATACCGTATCCAAGCATTTTGCTGGTCAATTTGTGGAAAAAGTCAAATGTAACCTTTTGATCTTGAATAAATGTCTGGTTATGAATTATTTCAATTTGATTAAAGAACTAGAGACAATACTCCAGTCACTTACAGACTTAAAATGTAATAAAATATTTAGAATTGAAGTTTGGTGAAGGTGAAGTGAAAATGTAATTTAAAGAATATTTACTTACACAACCTTGTAGCCAATAGATTAAAAACGTATGTATTTAAAAAAACATGTTGCTTGTTTTTGTATGGTCAGATTGATTATCTAAAATTTGGGATAGACAAATTGTTTCTTAAATTTGCATTTCACCACAGTCGTAATGTTAAAACTTTGAAAACGTTCTTCCCAACTTTTCATGTTTCAGTATTCTATCTTGCTTTTATTTCCAATGATCCAAATCACTATCTTCTTTAAAAATATTGTCACGACCCTGAAGTGGGGTGTGACTTTTAGGTACGCCAAACCAAACACAGCATTTATTATTTAAAAGTTATTTATTTTAATATGGATATTATAGATAGTATAAACAAAAAGGAAAAATGTACTTACATCAAGAATACGGCTACCGGGACCATCATTGCTGTTGTGTCCCAAATCGGTTTTCTGGACGCACATCACAATTAGAACTTAACTTTTTCCCAAGTTTTTAGCGATATTAATGCCGGTGAATCGAAAGTGAAAATAAATTTTGTATTTCCGTCGATAACCGAAAAACATCAGAGTTGCACTTTTTAAAGGTAACAACCTTTGTTTTTGAGTTCACCGGATATCGAAGGAAAACTTACTAAACAATTGTAATTTAATATTTAAAATAATTTGTTAATTTACAACTGTTTAGCAAAACCAAATAAAATTGACTACTACTAAAATTCCTATCGGGGCAATATTTTATTTTATATAAAATGGGGCAAACATTCCAATCAAGACGATCTTTCGTCAACAATATCTACATGCGATATGTTGATAAAGTATACAGGGTGTTTCCGAAAGTCGTTTCAATAATTTAACCCGAGATTCCTTACCCAAAAATAGTTTTATTAAGCCCCATTTACCTGTATCCAAAAGTGCACCGTTTTCGAGATACAGGCTGTTTTCCAAAACCAAAATTTTTATGTTTTTTTTCATTACTATTAAATGAAACAACATAGAAAAACAAAATTTGGTATAATTGTCTTACTTTTTATGATCGACACGATGGTCGCAAAGAGAAACCCATAGATTTATTCCATAACCTGAAAATGGGACACCTGCGCCCCCTCTTGGGGCATAACTTTTTTTGTATTTGAATTTTCAAAAAATAAATTATTTTATTGGTAAGATACGTTTAATACGAAGAAAAAATTATACCTCATTTTTTTTGAAAAAACTAACCCTTCTTCAAAATTATTCACATTTCATAATCTCATGTTGCATTCTACTTTTTGAAATATTTTTGCAATTTTTTTTTCTGGAAAACATAAAACTATTATAAACTAAAGTAAACAAAAAAAACTAGAATTGGCCCCACAATAGGACACTGGGCCCCCTTTTTGGAGCATCGGCCCCCTTATTGGGGCTTTTTGAAATATTATTGCAATTTTTTTTTCTTGAATACTTAAAACTATTATAAACTAGCGTAAACAAAAAAAATATTTAAATTTGCCCCACAATAGGACACTGGGCCCCCTTTTGGGGCACCGGACTTTAAATGATGACAATGATGTACTTTTTCTGTAATAAAATTTTTAACACCTAGTATTCTTTTCTTTACAAAATAAAAAGATATGTGAGCCCCAAAAAGGGGGCCCAGTGTCCTATTGTGGGGCCAATTCTACTTTGTTTTTCAAGAAAAAAATATTACAAAAAGATTTCAAAAAGCAGAATGCAACATAAAATTATAAAATGTAAATAATTTTGAAAACGGGTTGGCTTTTTAAAAAAAAATGTGGTATAATTTTTTCTTCATATTAAACGTATCTTACTAATGAAATAATTTATTTTTTGAAAATTCAAATACAAAAAAAAGTTATGCCCCAAGAGAGGGCGCAGGTGTCCCATTTTCAGGTTATGGAATAAATCTATGGGTTTCTCTTTACGACCATCGTGTCGATCATAAAAAGTAAGACAATTATACCAAATTTTGTTTTTCTATGTTGTTTCATTTAATAGTAATGAAAAAAAACATAAAAATTTTGGTTTTGGAAAACAGCCTGTATCTCGAAAACGGTGCACTTTTGGATACAGGTAAATGGGGCTTAATCGAACTATTTTTGGGTAAGGAATCTCGGGTTAAATTATTGAAACGACTTTCGGAAACACCCTGTATACCAAAAGGTATTAGGGTAAAATGGTCCTTTAAACTAAGATTAATCAAAAAAAATAACACATTTTTTAGAACAATTTTTGACATTTTTACTAAAAGTGAAGTTTTTAAATTTTTACTTTCAAATTTGACTTTTTCCACAAATTGACCAGCAAATGCTTGGATACGCATAAGTTAGTCATTTGTTTCATTACCCGTGTCCGCCATACCTATAGAAACGTAGTTTCTAGCAATCATCAAATATCCAACGAGAAATACTTGTCAAATTATTAATTTAAAAATAGTTTGTTTAATAATTATTATTACCCATTTAAAAAATGCAGAATAGTGATACATTTGGAAAAAAGTAAACTTTCTTAGAAGTATAATAAGAAAAATAGACTTTCCAGACAACATTTCTGTGAAAGTTTTAAATAGCAAAGATATACGAACAAATGGGGTGGAGTTATTAGGGAAAAGAAGTTGCCAAACATTATTTTTTTGTTGCGAAAATCATTTAAACGTAAGCATACTTTGCGGTTTTAATTATTTTATAAAGCAAGCCCCTTAAATAATAAAATAAACTTACTTTTTGTGTACACATTTTTTTTCCTTCTAACGCGGGATAATAGGGTTGTGAACCAAATCACAAATTCAAACTTTTGAATGAGGGATTCAAAAATATATGTAATAATGAGTCGTTGGTAATTTTTATGACTTATAATAACTTATAATGCCCTCAGAAAAAATTAATTAAAACCGACAAATTTTAAAACGATTTGGAAATCGTCGTTTCACTAGCAGGCTGGGTGTGACGTAAGTGCCGGCGGATTTACATGATTAGTTCCGGCCGCTTGTAGTATTCGAAGCCAGTGCTATTTATGAACTGACAGAGTTTGACAGTTAAAATATTACCTATTTTGTTGACTATTTTTATTTTTGATTATTTGTTTTTAAATCATATACTTTACCAACGGTGTTCATGTTTGGAGATGTTGAAGATTATACAAATTAGAGACAATGCAGATTTTCCTGATCTGATGCCGAATTGAAACAAAATATAAGATTATCAAGTATTTGCTTTGCTCTTGATCTTGCAGGTAGGTTTTGTCTACATACCTAAAAGGTAACGAAAAACATTCGTTTTAGATAAGATGTATTTGCTATTTTACGTAATACCAAAAATGCATTTAAATTTTTGCGGCAAATGCAGCCCATGAAAAATGACCTGCAGATGCAAAGTCTGAGTAAGTTAACGACATAAAAAAAAATTCAGGTACCCTAACTTTACTCAAAACTTACAATTTTTTAGAAAATAAAATAGCCCAGATTGACATCGGGCCCTCGCAGTCAAAGTCAAAAACGCGAGAATGTTTAAAAGTGTACTGGCGTATTTCATATATAATCGACCAAAATTCGGATTTCGAGTTGCAGCATGATTTTAAATCCTTTTGAGGTTAGTGCTTACTATTGATAACTTCTTTCTATTAAAAAATTAGCAGCTACATATTTGCACTCCTTCCCTAATAGTTAGCACCTCAAACTATGAAAAATATGACCAAATTTGTGCCTAAAACAAGCAATGGTCATTTTCCAGGCAGCTAGCCTGGTAGATAAGGAGTGCAAATATGCGGTTTATATTTTTTATAAAAAGATGTGTCCTTTGTCAACTAAAAACGACTACTAATTTTAATCTTTCAAGAATTTAAAATATAATTTGATCTTGTTTAAATTAAACGTACTCGGTAATATTTTAAAAGCATTGCTGTTTCTAAACGAAGTAACTCATTCGCCACATAGGAGAGGGATGACTTATGTGGCGAATGAGTTAAAGTTAAATCACAAAAAAAATATTTTTTTAATGAATCTCCATAAGCACATTAACATTTTAAAGTTATCGAAAAAAAAATCTACCCAGTCCCACATAGCTTTTTTTAGACCTAAACTTGATCATTTTCAATAGTTTGAGGTACCTAATAGTAGAGAAGGAGTGCAAATATGCACCTCCTGATTTTTTAATAAAAATAAATGTCTATTGTCAAATTAAACTTACTATAAATTTTAATCTTCCAAAATCGCAAAATCGAAAAATTCATTTTTTAATCTAAGACAAGAAAAATTATGAAAAAAGAAGTTGAAAGCTTTTCTATGAAGGAGACGTCATAGACCAAAAATATTTTGGAAACATAATTTTGCATCCTTTATAAGGAAATACTAAAAATTTTAGCCACTTAGGATAATTAGTTATTTTTTTAATTTAAAGGTCCAAATGGATTAACCTCTCATTGTATTAAACATACAGGGTGTATCACGACGAGTATAAGGCATACGTATCTCAAAAACGGTTTGTTATATTTTTTACAAATTTGGTATACACAGGTTTTGGGATAGGATGCATCTACCTAAAATATTTTCAACTTTGTGCCACTTCCGGTTATACCGGAAACTAGTGTTAACTTTGTTATTTTAAATGGAACTACCTATTTTTTTTTCGATATTATTATCTCTTTTCACATTTTGAGTAAAATTTGCAAAAAAAAATCCAAAAAAAGTTTTTAGTTTTTTTGTAATCAAGGTTTTTCGAATTTTTTTTACTGTTGTAAGGATTTGGAAGATTATCGATTATTTAAAAACTAATAAATGATTTTAATTGCAGTGTTAGCTTACGCATAAATAATGGTCCGAAAATCAACTTTTGTGATTATTAATGAAATAAAAGTTAACCGGAAGTAAGATATCGGCCATTAAACCCACCTCTTTAAAAATTACATTATCTCATTTTTTTTAAATGTAATGCCATATTTTTTTTTATTGTTTCTAACTGGGGTTTTTAATACCTTTCAAATGATGTATCATTGTCCTATACCTATCTCTACTAGTTATCGAAATAATAATTTATTTCAATTATTACAATGCTATTATGACAAAATTAGAGTTTTTTTTAGAAAAATCTAGTAAGTCATGAAAACAAAAAACAACTATTTGACGTTTACCACATTAAAATTCATTGTGGAGTGACAGATACTTGTTTTTTTTTTCTAAATTTATTCTAAAATAGTTTTTTGTTTTCATGACTCACTGGATTTTTCCATAAAAACTCCAATTTTTCCATAATAGCATGTAAAAATAAAAATAAATTATTTTTTCGAAAACTATTAGAGATAGGTATAGGACAATGATACATCATTTGAAAGGTATTAAAAACCCCAGTTAGAAACAATAAAAATAAATATGGCATTACATTTAAAAAAAATGAGATAATTTAATTTTTAAAGAGGTGAGTTTAATGGCCGATATCTTACTTCCGGTTAACTTTTATTTTATTTATAATCACAAAAGTTGATTTTAGGATCATTATTTATCCTTAAGCTAACACTGCAATTAAAATAATTTATTAGTTTTTGAAAAATCGGTTATCTTCTAAATCCTTACAACAGTAAAAAAAATTCGAAAAACCTTGATTACAAAAAAACTAAAAACTTTTTTTGAATTTTTTTTTGCAAAGTTTACTCAAAATGTGAAAAGGATTAATAATATCGAAAAAAAAATAGGTAGTTCCATTTAAAATAACAAAGTTGACACTAGTTTCCGGTATAACCGGAAGTGGTACAAAGTTGAAAATATTTTAGGTAGATGCATCCTATCCCAAAACTTGTGTATACCAAATTTTAAAAAAATACAACAAACCATTTTTGAGATACGTATGCCTTATACTCGTCGTGATACACCCTGTATATGTTCTTTAATGACATTTTTATGTATTTTGGAAAAAATTCCGCTCAAAGCTCAAAAATTGGGAAAGCTATAACCGTAAATACTTCTATTTTACAGTCTCTTACGGTAACCGCTATTTGGCAAAGTTGATGAGGTACACTGTGAAAAATGTGTATGTGTAAACGCAATTTTGTAATTTGTAAAAAAAAATGTGTAAAAAAATCACACGTATTTGAGTTTTTTTAACACAATGTGATTACACAATTGTGTCAAATTACTATTGTGTAAAAATTACAAACAACCGTGTTACTTATTTATTTCTGTGTTAAGAGGGAATGCGATACCCCCTCCACTCCATGTAAATAAAGCACAAATTTGAGGTCCAGCAGGTGCTGCTTTCAATTGGCATTATTTAGGTCAATACCTACTTAGCGAATTTGTATTCTAATTAAGTGTATCAATTGTCTACAAGGGTGCGTCCAGGTGCGTCTAGCTTTATAATAACATTGTAATAGGCAACACGCAAAACGTTTATGTAGATGCGTTAGAAAGACATCAAGGTATTTTTGGCTAAACATTCGGTGGACAGGTAGGAAAGAAATGTATCACTTTTTAAATATTTAACCAAAGCGTCTTTCTTAATTAAGGATTTTGTTTAGGGTAATTATTTTAACTGACAAAACTTATAAATTTACATTTTTTATGGCTAATAAATGATTATTTATTTATTAGTTCATAACTTACGCACTATTACATTTTTTTATACCCTGGTCCATAAAATCAAATCCCAATAAACACGATTTTTTTGTAAGAAAATTGTAAAAACAAAAAAATTTTGCAAGTAAAGACCGTTATTATAAAATTAAACAAATAACTAACAATATTTTATGGGTAAGTAAGAAATAATTAATTATTTATTGGTATTTTTATCAAACTTTTAAAGAAATTTAATTAATTTCCCGGTTAATTTAAGTTATTTTCAGGTAAGATACTTATTAAAATAGTTTTAGTTTTAACTTGTTACATTTAAATTTCCCGGGAAGCAATATGATTGGTGTACTACGATACAGCGTGGTGTGTAGGACTGTACATTAATAACCTATCAGACACCACGCTTTAGCGGCTTCAAGATAAGAAAGTAGCTTTTTGTTTTCCAACCAGTGTTTTACTTTTACTGTTTTTGCAAAACGACTTGTATAGACACGAGGCACTCTTGTCTATTTTTCGTATTTTGTACTGTTTTTTGTTCTGTTTTTTGTTATCAAGTGTATTTGTGTTGTTATTGTTGTTATTGGTATCAAAATGCCAAAATCTCGGCGGTGTTTGAGTAAATCTCGAAAACGCAATGCACTTTCCAAATCAAAAAGACTTCAACGTGCTAATAGCCAAAGTTGGAATAAATCTTTACCCCTTTTGTTAGAGTAAGTATGAATTATTTTTATTTTTTATGCAAACGCTCTTTAAGTAAGACAATATTTTAACAGTGGTTATATTTTAGTAATACAAAAACTGATAATGTTCCCATTTCCCTGTCGAAAAGTTTGGACGCCATTGACACTTTCGCGGAGATTTCTCAACCTTCAACATCTTTTCTAAGGTAAATTTTTGCTAATTACCTATTTATATATTCTTCGCAGACAAAACAACAAATAATCGGCGCGGGTGGTAATTGTTCCGTAAAGCGTACAACCATTTGTGTTTTTTTAACAATTATTTAAAAAAATATGTTGTATTGGTATGCCACACTGGTTTATTTTTTTTTAACATATTTTAGCTGTTACTTTAGAGCAATTTTGGTAAAACATAAATTAAATTGACTGGTGTACGCTGTACGAAACTTTTACTAGAATAACATTGTCGGGAAATAAGTTAAAATAGCTGTCTATTTTTCCAATCAGGTGCCTTGCCGATCAATGGAAACCGCGTGCAACAAAACATAACTTTATCGGAGGCTGATTCAATAGTATTTTTTCTAACAAGTGCAAAAAGTGATACCAAGCAAGGTGCGTAAAAGACACTTTCTGCACGTGTTAGGATCATTTTTTTTCTACAAGCAATAAATTTTAAAAAATTGTAAAAATTAAAAAAATATGTGTTGTCGGAAAAAACTTTGCCGCACCCATATGCGTGCGGTAATATCTATTTATACAACTAGTAAGGAAACGATGGTCATTATTTCACGAATGCATAATTTTGTGAGCATAAGTGAAACAATATCTATTTATACAACAAGTAAGGAAACGATGGTCATTATTTCACGAATGCGAAGTTTGCAAAACGAGGCTTCAGCCGAGTTTTGTAAGAGCATAAGTGAAATAATAACTGTTTCCTAACGTGTTGCATACAATATTTTATCTACGACCACTTAATAACTTAAAAAAATAAAAAAAAATAATAAAAATTTTAAAAAAATTCTTGTGGTACATCCTGTAGACCTAATTGTCATCATGACAACATGTCAAATTTGAGTGAAAAAATGATCTCATTTCCTAACTTATTTAATTTCCGTAGATAGTAGATAGTAGATAATAGTATATTACTACCGTGGGTGGAAAGGGTTTCATTTCTGTCGAGAGAAAAAGATGGTTTACCAAGGCGCGTAGCGCCGCGGCACATTGATCCCGGACATATTATTGTGAAGTGCCCCAGTGAAATAATTTTTATAAAAAAAGTTGATTTGATTAATTTAGGCCTTTCTACATTTTAAACCCCCAGTTCTTAATAATTAGTTTTGTTGTTGAATTTCGTTGAAAAAATAACTAGGCATTCTTTAAAATAAAATGGAATCTATATTTTTTTTTTTAATAATAGTTTCTTAACAAGAAAAATTACCTTTTATCGAGCCTTTTATTGAAAAATATCGTAAAAACGTTTTAAGCTCTTTTAAAATTAACCCGATTTTAGTAAGTATAAATATTAATTATTTTCAGGAATTGGAAAGGAGTAAAAACCTATCCAGCGAAAAAATGGGTGAATCCTTACGGCGTTCTATCTACTGATTCTTACAATGAGTAAGTCTGAAAGTCAATAATTTTAAAACGATTTGTTGCATTAATATTGTTTTAGAATTAATTCCACGCATTTGGAAGTTGTGTCAGTCCCACCGGAAGCCTGTCCAATCATAAGCGGCAATAGAATTGTTGAGTTGGGATATGTTTTAAATTGGGCTGTTCGTCTTCAATACAATCATTCCAAAATTTGTACCACCGGATCGCTTTTGGTTAAGGAGGAAAAAAGACGTGGTTTGGGACTTGTTAGCACAATTGTCTTCCAGTGCAATTTATGCGACAGGGAGTATTCGTTTGATACTGAAAGCCCAAATAAAGCCAGGAAAGGAGATTCATTGATAAATAAAGGAGCTGTGTTTGGTACCTTGGCATCAGGAAGCCTATGCTCATACTTCCGAACTGTTTGCATGTCTCAATATTCCAACAAAGCCGGTTGAATTTAACATTCAACTAGAGACTTTTTTTCATGTGCAAGACAGCCTAAAAGAGTCGATGCAAGCAGCAGGAAGGGAAGAAAAGGAACATGCTCTTGAATGCGGCAATATTTGTCCAGATGGAACTCCCTGGATAACGGTTAATGTTGACGGATCTTGGGCTAAAAGATCTTATAATACAAACTTTAACTCCCTCTCTGGAATGGTATGTATTATTTTTATATTAATTAAAAATTATTATAAATCTAACAAACTTTGCTCATTGCTTCTTATATTATTTTTATTTCTTTTAGCTTGCCATTGTTGGAAAGTACACTAAAAAATTAGTGTGGGTTGGTGTACGCAATAAATTTTGCAAAATTTGTGACAAAAGCATTGAAGACCCAGAAGAAGGTGAAGAACCCCAACAAGAAAAACAAGTCAATGTGCCCGTTCCAGCCGCATCTATAGATTCCTTGGAAGATTACAATCACATGAAAAAATCTTCAATGCAGTGGCATATATGTTTTAAGAACCACAATGGTTCTGCTCCCTCAATGGAATCCGATATGGCAGTTGAAGGTTTTAACCTGAGCGAAACAATGCACGGCGTACGTTACGCGCAGTTTGTTGGGGATGGTGACTCCAGCACGTATGATAAGATCCAGAAAAAGGTGTCCTACGGGTCGAGTGTTCGGAAAGTGGAATGTACCAACCATGCTCTTAAAAATTACGGCAAGCATCTTTATAAGGCAAAATCTGATGTAACGATTCACAAGGATGGAAGGAATTTGTTAACCAAGGCCGTTATAAAAAAGTTGACAAAAAGAGCAAAATGTTCCATTTTTCAACACTCCAAGACACTTGACGTGGGCCAATTATCGAAGGATCTAGCAACTGGGCTGCACCACGTCTTTGGGGATCATGAAAAATGCCGAAAAGCCATCTGCAATACTGTTGGCGATACGAAGGCGTCTGTCATACCCACTTTAAAACGGACGTTTATGTACAACCGCTTAGAAGGTAGACATTACTCATATATTTTTTTAAATTACGTGCTATAGCAATGGTTTTTTTTTTTAGAAATACTAAATAGAGTTATAAAAAAAACTGACCGCCTTGTTTTTAACGAAAACAATTATGTAGCCGAACAGGTGATGAATGGTGTTAGTCGGTTTACAATGGGCAAGCGACTAAATTTAGTTATGAAAGGTTCGTACGAAACAAGGGTCTACGCTGCTGGATTAAGATTCAATGAGAAATGGGACTGGTACAATCCGGTATGGCAAAAACTAACTGGCTGTAGCATTGGCGAACACATGAATAAATATGTCCGCAATTGGTCTAAGTGAGTGTTTACTTTTTTTTTTATTAATATTATAGTAAATTAATTTGGTAAACAACTTATTGTTAAAAAACTGCTCGGAATAAATGTAAAAAATATACTTACTTAAGTCATAATTTTTTTTTAGAAAAGATGAAACAAAGCAGCGCCGTGCAGCTTTTGCGTCTTTAAATTCGGAACCGCCAAAAAAAAGGAAAAAAAAGCAAGCTGCTGATGTAAGGGCAACCAAAGACTATGGTCCGGACGCAGAAGAAGGGACCTACGATGAGGAATTTGTGCAAATAGAGAGTAAAAGAAGAACTGAGACTCTACAGGTATGTTCACTAAAATATTATTGTTTATAAATAAGCTTTTTCTATAATATATACGTTATTTAGTTGACAGACGACACCGAAAGGAGAGAGATTGCCAAAAACACCAAAATGCAATTTGAAAGCCCAAGTTACGTCAATCATCGGCGAAATCGATTAACGGCATCTCTTTTTGGCCAGATAGTAAAAAGGCGCCCATACACGCCTTGTCACTCTCTAGTAAAGGCTTGCCTAGAGAGTTCGACCTTTAAAACTCAGGCAACAGAGTATGGGCATATAAAAGAAGGAGATGCCATAAAACGTTTTGAATCAACCAACAACGTAAAAGTTAGTAGATCCGGACTTTGGATTGACATGGATCATGGATTTTTGGGTGCATCTCCTGATGGTATGTAGAATATAGTTATAATTAAATTGATTTCATTTTTGCATTTTCCATCAAGGTTTGGTTTCCGATGACGCTTTAGTGGAAGTTAAATCTCTGCTTACTGGCGCAGAGAAATCATCATTAGAAGAATGGCTTAACACTAAAAAAATTTCCAAATGTTTGGAAAAAGTGGACGGGATTATTAGGCTAAAACGATCCCATAATTATTATTATCAAGTAAGATTATTTATCAATGAAGCGTATTCATACAAATTGGTTGGGCTTACCTAGGATACTTGTCATACAACCCGTCGTTCAGGATGCTAACTGACATTAGCTTTGTTCGCAGACGACAGAATCCCGGATTCTGACTGACCGCTGGTGTAAAAACCATGCGCAGAACTTCATTTTTTTGATATACTCAACCTGTTGACAGTTTGAAAACAGTCAGAATCCGGGATTCTGTACTTTATTATACTCTTCGCAAGACTAGGTCCGAAGAGTATATTGCAATCGATACGAAAATCCTAAAATCGTCAATTTTCATCGTAGAGCAAAAATTCTTGCAGATTCGTGCGTTTCATGACTTTTTAAGATTTTCATTTTTTGTCCGTCCGTCGGTCGGTCGGTCGGTCGGTGTGTATGTATGTCACGTTTCTTGTAAACACGCTATCTTAAGAACCAAAATTCCAATCCAATTCAAATTTTAAGGAAAAATCGATCTCAATAAAAGGAAGATCCCTATTGTTTTTGATAAGAATCCGAATACTACAAAGCCCCCTTTTCAGCCCACCAAATGAAAAAAAAATCGTAGCTCGACTATTATTAAATTTACAAAAAAAATTATTCGACATAAAATATAGACAATTTAATTCTTCATCAAAAAGTATTCCTTAATTTTTTTGTCCAACCCCCCAATTACCCCCCTGCACTAAAAAACCTTCTATCTCCGTTATTATTCAATCTACAAAAAAAAATATTCACTACAAAATAAATAAAAATTTAATTTTCTATTAAAAATGTTGCTTCATTTTTTGTAAAGTTAGTTAGTAAGGTTAAAAAAACAAAAACTAAAAGATTTCAGTAGCAAAAAACTTCTAAGTCCAAAACGCGTAACGCGTCGGTCAAGGAGGCCATGCCAAAAATATTTCAAACAAAGAAACAATGCCAGCTGTCAGAACAAATAACCTTAAATATCTTAAACGTCAGAACTGACGTGTATCCTCTTCGTTAACTAAATTCTTCGTGTTTTCTGTTAATAGTTTGCACTCTTCGCAGATTTTATTAATATCCTGTAATAATTTTCTCGCGAAGAGTATCCCATAGAATGTGTAGCAATTATATAGAAAATTGATTTAGCTTTGATTTACAAAATATAAAACTACACTTCTACCGATTTCGAATTCTACTCGAGCTACTTATTTGCGAAGAGTAACTTCTACGCGTTTCGACTTCTACTCATCCCGACTTCTACCCATTCTAGTTTTATATTTTTATCAAATATTACCAAAAAACAACAAACTGCCGATTTAAAACATTCTATATATCAGCTAAAAAGTTTGTATAACATTTACGGAGTGTTTTCTAACTTCAATTCTTATTTATTTTAAACATTCACAAAAGTACTTTTGTGAAGTACTTTATAAAGAACTAAGATAAAATACTCCCTTAAAATGTTATACAAACCTTTTAGATGGTACATACAATATTTTAAACCGGTAGTTTGTTGTTTTTTGTTATATTAGCGTTATATTTGACAAAAATATAAAGTTCAGAAGTGATGCCAGTTAGCATCTTGAACGACGGGTGGTATGACATATATCCTAGGTAACCCCAACCAATTTTTGTACAAATACGCTTCATTGAAGCAGTACGGGAACTTATTGAATACAGTTATCAATATGTATTTTAGGTTCAAGGACAATTAAACATTTGCAAACGATCCAAATCTTTCTTTATTGTTTACCTTAACGATAATATTCCGCTCTTCGTTGAGGAAATTAAAAGAGACGAACAGTTATGGGTTACGGAAATGCTTCCAAAACTGGAGGGTTAAGATGCGTGGATCCATCTTACATTTTGGAAGCCATGACAGCTCATAACGAGGAAAAGGAAAAAAAGGCTAAGAAAAAAACGCAAAGCACAAAATAATCTTGAATAAAAAAAAAGAAGAAATTTGTAATCATTTTTATATCGAGAGAGTGTCCTGGCAGCTTGATTTGCAGATGCTGCGATTAATTGTACCACCACAATTTTGACATTTTACAAATAATGTTTTTCACTTTTATTGCTGACTAAAGCGATACCGATAGCGAGTAGCCTAATTTTCGTGACGTCACAAAATTGGATCTTCTAGAAAATATGGCCTCCAGGATTCAAAAAAATAAACATGAGAGTGCGCCGGCCTGATAAAATGAAGTATGCCTTGCTACGAATCACTTTTTGTCTGCCAAAAAATGTGACATTTCTCTTGTTGGAATTTTCAATATGCCAATCCGGAACCCACCTATATACTTTTGGCTCAAAGCCCTAAAAAAACATTAGCCAGAAATAAACTTCTTAAGTAAGTATCATTTATTAATGCATGCTACAAATATTATTAGCAACCAACTCTAGAGTATAACTGGATTCCATTAGTAGCAATGGGCTTTGAACCCACCAAGGAAGCAACAAATTTCTATCTTCTTGGTTATATCAGTCGCAGTGGATTTCAAACCCTCCCACCAAGGAAGCGAAATGCCTATCGTCCTGCATTTATTTTAGATTTTATCAGTGGCAATGGTGCTCGAACCTCAGCCAAATCGACCAGCAACCAACACCAGAGTATAACTGGTGCGTGCATCAGTAGCAGTGGACTTTGCACCCACCAATAAAAGTATCTTTGAAGCTAATACACGAATTACAAAAAAAGGGCCTAAAAATACAGGTACCCAAATATCTATCACTAATAATAGACATGAGTAAAAAACTACTCTACAAATTGTCTGTAATGTCATGGGAAGTAGGGCTCACACGTAAATACGTAAGGCGATGGACCCATGTAAATAAAACCAACGCGTCAGGCTGAATTCACAGAGATTTAATAAACGGCAGCGCCACAAGTTGCACTAATGGAATAGCTATGAATTTTATTGGTTGTAACTTGTGTTGCTGCTGCTCGTCAAAGCTTTGTGAATTCGGTTTAAAGATAGTACCTCATGGGTGACGTGGAAATCTATCCTAGTATTTAAACCAATTTAATTTTTTGTTTTTTTTAGTTTTTTGTTTTTATAGAAAAAAATACAATCTTTAATTTTATCAAGATATTTAAATCGACGTCCCCGCTTACGAATACCCCGGAGCACCACCCACAAAGATTGCTTTAAGGAGTCTTAAGTGGTAGTACTTAGTGTTTTTATTTGCCTATAAGAATAATAATTTACTAGGTATTTACATACGACAACAAAAATTAAAATCCAAATTATATGTAAAATATTTTAATCAATAAATAAATTATTATTTTTGTTTAAAAAGGTGTTCCCTTTAAATGTTGTGTAAAGTATGTGTAACATTTTTAAATTTTTAATTTAAATAAATAGATTTTTCCGTGTCTTTGTTTATTTTTTTCAATTTTTTTAGCATTGTTTATGTTATTTTTTAATGTATTAGTCAAAAACTAATCAATATATTACATTGTAGTTGCAAAACAAGTATTTTAAATTGTACTAAAAAAAATCAACGTTTTCATCAATAAGAACAAACGAATTTTTTTAAGTTTTCGGCATTAAAGCAAATTAAAAGCATTTTATTAGTATACTTTTATTAATATGACTGAAACCAAGCAATTAACAGGTACGTTTAGTAATAAAAGCAATATTTTGGGTCTTTAAATCGGAAAATATTAAAATATTACGCTTTATTGTTATTTTTTAATGAAACGATAGTATCGCCACCTATTAGAAAGGGTTGTAATATGTTGAGTTAATTTAAAATCAAACAAATTTAAAGTTAAAGTACTGCAACATCTGGATTTCCAAGAAGGATGTTGTAAAAGAAAAAGTATAGAATTACGTAACGCTTTTTCTCATGGCTTGGGATTTGTATTTTGTTTTTATTATCTCGACAAAGTTGTCATTCAATAGACCTTAAAGTTTAGGCGTTACTAAATTTATGCTTTCATATGTTGTTTTAATATTTTCGGCAAAAGGGCCAATAAATTTAACTGTTAATACAAAAGACACTATGGGTGGTTTTGACGCTGTACTGCTCTGGAACAGTAGCGTTACTTCTTACTTTTCTTTAAGGGGATTTTGCTAAGTAATATTTTGTTTATTGTTCGAATCCCAGAAACAGAAGCAATTGATAGGTTACTTAGTGTAAATTAGTTACTCATTATATAAGATGTAGTTAGAATACTTTTTGCATTTATCTGATCTGTTTATATAGGAAACCAGATAGATTTATCAAGTTCATTTATGCTAAATGAACCACAGTTTTATTAGGTTTTTACTATCCTTTTTATCCTAATCAATTAAACATTATCTTAATTACTGTGTCGTAAGACGGGGATAGCCGCAGATTGTTAAATCACTTTTTTGTATTGTTGCTTAAGTATTCTAAAATAATTGTAAATAATTTTGTGTTCGGTATATTTTTATTGCAATATTCATTTGGTCAATCGAGAAGTACAGTTCGAGTAAAATCACGTAAGGGGAAGTCGTTCCGACTAGAGGGATGATAAGCTAGGGTACTATTGTCCTATTGGCTGGAGGCAAATGATTCTTGGTAAAGAAACATTTGATTGGTTCCTGCTGTACCATCCCCTATTCTGGACTTTGGCTAGCTGAGCCGTTGGCTCACTTAAGACCTTCAGTTATATTTTAACTTCTGAATTTTTCGGTTGGCTCTTGAATATTTTAAAATATATTTCTTATTTTCTATTTATTCTGTTATTAAATTCTATAGTAATATTTAAACAGTGATTTAAAGAGTAGTTTAGAGTTCCCTTATACCTCGTTTAATTAACAAGATTAGTCGGTTTCGGGTAATCAAAGTTTAGTGACTTAAGTGCCCTAACTTGGATTACTATTTGAACATCTGAAGCCTTGGCTAATAGGTAAGTACATCTTTTGTTAATTGAATCTAATTACGCTACAAATCAACTATGTGAAATTTATGTGGTAGAAACGCTCCAATCACATCGATATATTATTACCATCAAACCACTAAAATTTTACAGGGTATGAACTAAGTTTTTTTTACGTCATTCGTCAATTGTCTTCCTTGAAGAAAATGTCAGTTTTATTTGTATATTTTGTGTATTCGGTTGTGTTTTCCAACCGAAAAGGTAAACTAAAAGAAAATTGAGACATTTTTTGGTTTGTATAGACTCTTAATTAATGTAGCTATTACTTAACAATATTATATTTCCCAAACACCCCCACGTTTTTAAATTTTTGCAGAAAGTCTTTTTCGAGTTTTTTGCGAATTACTTTGTTATTATTTAACTTTTATATTATCAGAAAAGCTTAGGATATAGAAAAACCCCTGCCTAATCTGATTCTGGCATTAAAATTTAAAAAAAATGGCTAGTTTTAGATATCGGTTGGCACAAAGAAAACAACGATGGTGCCATCTTTGACTTCCAGTCTCGTATCGTCAGATCTTAAAATTACAAGTTTATGTGTATCATAGAAGTAGATGTGTAAATTTTAAAATATGTTTATACATACTGTGTTATGCTTGACTTTATATTAGGTCAAAAATACAAAAATATTACATACAAGCGTGTTTGCAATTAATTTATGAGTTAAAATAACAAATGTATGTGTACTACAAAAGTAAAATGTATATTTTAAAATATATTTACACATACTTTGTTTAATTTAACTATATGTTAAGTCAAAATTACCAAAAAATGACTATCAACCGTGTTACTTATTTATTTCTGTGTTAAAATTACAAGTATATGTGTATCATAGAAGTAGATGTGTAAATTTTAAAATATGTTTACACATACTGTGTTACATTTGACTTTATATTAGGTCAAAAATGCAAAAAGATTACATACAAGCGTGTTTTCAATTTATTTATGTGTTAAAATAACAAATGTATGTGTACTACAAAAATAAAATGTATATTTTAAAATATATTTACACATACTTTGTTTAATTTAACTATATGTTAAGTCAAAATTACCAAAAAATGACAAACAATCGTGCTATGCATTCGTCTTCAATTACTATTTAATATGTAAAACCAACAAAAATTTTTTTTGTTTTTACACAATGGATGTAAAAATTAAATAAAAATAGTACATTTTTACGCTAAAATAATTAATGTAGATTTTACTTATCTTTGTAGATTGATCAAGATTTTGCATTTTTATACTCGAATGCAGGAAACCAAACGTTTAAAGACCAACATGATGACAGAATTCAGAAAATCCTAGACGAAATTGGTAAGTAAAGAAATAATTTTGTTATATTATTTTTTAATCCTGATGCCTTTTGGGGTAACCCAAGAATCATTGCAACATGTTTAAAAAAAAATGTACCCATATGTGGGTTTTTTCAATTATTTTTCTACCATACCCAATTTTAGCGTATTTTTCTAAATGATCGTAAAAGTTGAATTATTTAACATTTTCTCGGGGGTTTATGTTTATCACCACAACTTTCGTCGTTTTGCGTTTTTGAACATCTTAATAAACACAGTTAAAACAAAAATGTTTTCAAAACTTTATAACTAATTTTATGCTGCTTTCTAGCCTTGGATGCTACGACAAGTTGGACAAGATCGCTTACCATCTAGCAAGCTGCCATTAGAACTATTGAAGTATTTACGAAGAAAGAAGTTTCATACAATTTGCATACTTTACTGTCTGTAGGTATATTTTTTTTAATATTACTTAACGAATTAACATATAGGTTAACGATATCGGTGCATATATCATGCAGACATACTTTATTGTTTTTTTTTATTTACAGTAGTAGGTAATACTTATTAAGTTAAAATACTATACTAACATGATTGATATTTATGACTAATGAGTTTTTATCAATAAATTTTAAGAGCCTCGAATTTGCTTTGCTTGTACAGCGAATACGAAGCTCTTACCAGGTTTTAATTTCTGTCTTTTTTTTATAGTGTAAATGTACACATTTACACATTTCCGAGTCCTAACTGAAGGACTCGAAAATGTGTAATATTTTTACAAAAAAATGTAAAAAAATAAAATGACACATTTCTGTGTCAAAACAAGTCTACTTATGAATGTGTAATATTTTTACAAATAAGTATGTAACAAAAATAACACATTTCTGTGTCCCAAAAAATTCACTTAAAAATGGGTAATATTTTTACCAATTAGAACGTTAAAACAAAATAACACATTTCTGTGTCCTAACAGGTTAACACATATGTGTGCGTAATTTTAAACACATTTCTCTGTAAATATTTTAAAACATTTCGCTGTGGACCTATTGGAACAGCGAAATGTGTTATTTTTGTGTAAAAGTAAATCTTTTTATTTGTGTGATATTTTTACAAAAAATTGTGTTTATATAAAAAAACACATTTTTGTGTAAATATTTTAACACAATAAATGTGTACGCTTTTGACAAATATTAACAACATTTACATTTAACACATTTCGCTTTGGAACAGCGAAATGTGTTATTTTTGTGTTAAAATTTACACATTTTTTTTTACAGTGTACAAGCATTTAAAAAAAAAAATAATATTCCTAATAGAGGACTAGACTGGTGAAAAATGAAAGAAAATTCGACAAAAATGATAGTGGCTTCTATGTGAGGCTTTGAATTGATCAGACAATTCTTGTAGTTCAGATTTAAAAAAACCTCATTGGTTGTGATGGCAATAGTTTTCGAATTGAGGTTCAAATTGATTAAACATTTATTGAATTGTACAGATATGTCCCTTATCAACATATTCATGTATTTTGGGAAAAAAAATTCGCTCTTAACTCAGAGATATAAGAGATATACAAAAGCCACAACATGAAAAAACGTCTATTTTGCAGTAATTTATTGTAACCGCTATTTGGACCGGTTAAAGAAGTTCAATCATCTGCAAAAAAAGATTATATTCCTAAAAGAGGCCTCTGGTCAGAAATATAAGTAAATTTTGCTAGAATAATAGTGGCTTCTATGAAAAGCTTTGAATTTATCAGACAGACCTCGTATGTTTGGTCGATTTTATATGGAATGTTCCTACTATCTACCTACAGCCCTTACAAGAATCCAAATTTACATTAAACGAACTGTTATTTTGTAAAAAGCACATTTTATAATAAAAGAAACTGCCAATGATTAGAAACGAAAGTCGTGCCTTTCTAATAAAAATATTTTTTATTGATCAATAAAATTATACTTAAAAAAAACATAATACATTTAGTACAGTTAACGCGTATATGTGGACATCGACAAAATACCCGGTAGGGCCGCCTTTTTAGTTCATTTCTCTAAAGGAAATGTATACTATTGTAATTGCAATTTCTGAAAATCGATGTTTTTTTGCAACTGTGCCTAAACAAAGCAAGATACGTAAATGTTAAGGGTGTTGAAAAGATGCTACAAAAAATTACCGATCTTTTAATACTAGAATCATCTCGATCGGACCATCCACTGGGTTGTTATTAAAAAATATCACTTTGGTGTATGTTAGGATGGATGGATGGATGTACGGAGCAAAAAATTTCTTTAACTGTATTGGTTCATTTCTCTAAAGGAAATGTACTATTGTAATTGCAATTTCTGAAAATCGATGTATTTTTGAAACTGTGCCTAAACGAAGCAAGGTACGTGAATGTTAAGGGTGTTGGAAAGATGCTACAAAAAATTACAAATTTTTTAATTCTAGAATCATATCGATCGGGTTAATATTAAAAAATATCACTTTGGTGTATGTTAGGATGGATGGATGGATGGATGTACGGGACAAAAAATTTCCTTAACTGTAATTTACTCAACTATGGTACTGGATAGAAGGTTCAAACTTGGCATAAGTAATTACCAAAGCCTTGTGGTCAAGGTGACCTCAAGGTCAACATGACCACTGGTCAAGGTTAGATGATATTGCATGCAAAAAAAAATCTAGCCCAAAATATTGTGATTTTTTTTTGCTTAAACATATTCTTTCGGAGAGCCCTTTGTGTTAAAACTTTTAAAAAAAAATTCTATGTCTAGGAAAAGAGCTATGACGTTTTCAAATGTCAATGTTTGCATTGACATAGCTCCAATACTACAATAGTTAGAGGACTCAAACTTGGAGGATGGATACACAAGAGACAGGGGTTCAAGGTCATGTCAAGGTCATATCTTTCTAAAGGTCAATCAGCCTAATTCTATATGCATTGAGATTGATGTCAACATTGAGATATTGACGTAAAAATGACAACCGACAGACATTTCAACACTAGGTCCACTCTTTCAATTCTTTAACGGTTGAGTTCATCTTTATGTTGATTTAAACTTGACTTGAAGTCAAGTGACCTTGATAATGTAAAGGTTGAGATTATTTTGCGATTCTGTAAGAGCTTTTTCAATTGACTTTAGGTAAAAGATTAAGATTCGTTAATTGAGATGAAGCAAGTTTCCAAACCACCTTGCTGAGGAAGTTGACTTTATCAAAAAATTTTTAAAATAAAGTTTTAAGTGTTTTCTAGTGATGGATTTACCCATTTTAGATTTGATAAGAGATCAATTAGAGAGGTAACCAAATATGAAATATAGGAGTAAGTAAATTTTTAAATAAAATACATTTGTGCGACCCATTTCAAGCCAAAAATAAATTTCTAGGCGGGATGTTAATAGAACCAGGCGACATTTAAGGGATGCAAATGACCCGTTGGCAATATCAGACGAAATGTTTCGCCAAATTTACAGGATTAGTAAAGAAGAAGAACTCCTCACTTGAGAGATGCTCAGCGGGTCACTTACATTCCCAAAGTAACAAGGGTAAGTAAATTGCAATTTGTATGTTCGAATTAAAATATTTATGTATGTATAAGGTCCACGTAGCATTGCAGTTTATGGCCCAAGGGTCGTACCAACAGGGAGTGGGGCAGGACTTCTTGATCAGCATGTCCCAAAGCTCGGTTAGTAGGTGCTTAGCCGAAGTATCCGATGCTATTGTTCATCACTTGGGGCATTTTCCAGATACTCCAGAGGAGAAAGCAGAAGAGAAGGTTCGGTAAGAAATTTAAATATAGCTTATTTTTTTAAATAACATAAAACATTTAAGAATCTCAACTCATGTAATTTATTCCGTCTCGAAAAAACTCAAGCAAACTGCCCGTAGGTACCTTTAAAGAAACCTTTAAACACACTTAGATTTAACCTCGACTTACCTTATACACTTTTTAACCCTTGGAAACGTACGCGTATGAAGCAATTAAGTCGAGCGAGGCCTAGCGTTAGCTCGAAGTGGCTTGAAGCCTAATTCCTAATTTCCTTAATTCGTAAGTTTAGGTATAATTATTATTATATTTTTAGATTTCCATAAATCAAGGGAACATGGTTTTCCAGGTATTTTGGGGTGCGTTGATGGGACGCAAGTGGCAATAGTAGCTCCCCCCACAAATGACCCCGACCAACCGGGCGTAATCTTTTATTGTCGAAAAGGTTATTACAGCCTTAACGTACAAATTGTAAGCATTTAACAGGAGCCAACTATTCACCTATTCCTCCAGGTTTACAAACGCGGTCGTCACGTCCTACTTAACAATATTTTGACCATACCAGCCTGACTTAAATTAACCTGAACGGGATAGATGTATCTAAAAATAAGAACATAAAAAAATTTATTATTTTTTTATAGGTATGCAATGCAGATTTAAAAATTATGGCTATTAACGCTCGGCACAATAAATTTCTTTTCAAAATTAAAACTACGTTTTTGCTAAACTGACATTTTATCACAAACAAACTTTGACAACTACTACATAGGCCAGTGTCTAAAATTGTTCTCGCTATGATTATAAATCAGTTTAGCTAAACCGAAGTTTAAACTTGGTTTGTACAACCGGCCCTTAAGCTTCATTCACAATGAAAATTAGCTTGCATCCGGTAAGAATTAAGGTAGCTTGCAAGAGCTTGAAATATGTATCTAGTCATTCATAATAAATTAGCTTGTAAGAGATCATGCAAGCTAATTCATTGTGAATGGTATATCCCAAATACATAGTTTAAGCTCTTGCAAGCTACCTTAATTCTTATAAGATACAAGCTAATTTTCATTGTGAATCCCACTTAAGTGGTAAATTAAAATCGGTTAATTCTTTAAATTAAAAACATGACGTTACAAATCATTGTTAGATTTATGCCACAAAAAATTAATCGATTTTAATGAAACCAAAATTTATAAAGACTTACACTTAGTATCACAAGACACTGGGACACTGTCAAATTTCTTTTACTAAATTTGGCATTAAATTCTTGATATTTGGGAGTTTTGTGACTATATTCTTAAAATATGGAGAAGCAACGAAACAACCATCATGAACATGATTGAATCATGGCAAAATTAGGGTCATATTTACCAAAAGAAATTTGACAGCGTCCCAGTGTCTTGTGTGTATCTCTCAAGTTTTAAAAAGTGAATCCAGTTTTAATGGACGATGAAGCCCTCGTATAGAAGTAGTCTTGGCTAAAGACACTAGAATAAAGGACAAGCCGTTTGATGTTATTCTGTGGTTGCATCAAAAGTCATAGAACTGTTAACCCATTATATAGGAAGATCTAAAAGACTTTTTAAATTTTTATTTATGGTCTAACATAGATTTTTTTATGTAACAAGTAAGCAAACTTTAAAGTTGTAACACTTTTTAATGATAAAATAAAAAATTAATTAATTAATTTAATTATTATTAATTAATTATTCTGGTGTCTTTTGTCTTGGGTAAAAATGACGAAAGCTCAAAGGAGATGACTTTTACTAGCTTCTAGAAGCACAGATTTTCATGTTTGCAGCTCTGGCCATAATAATATTTCACAATGAAACAATTTTTTTTTGTTTTCTTTAGGAGATTCTGGATATGGACTGGAACCATGGCTACTAACGCCAATTTTAAGGCCCGTTAATGAATCCGAGCGTAATTTCAACATCGCCCATAAATCTATCAGGAACGTGTTAGAGAGATGCAATGGGGTGTTAAAACAACGATTTAGATGTTTGCTTGAACATAGGGTTCTGCACTACAATCCCGATAGGGCAGGATCCATCATTTATGCATGTGCAATCTTGCATAACATTTGTGTATCAAGAAATGAAAGACTAGATGATGATGGTGATTTTTGCATTTTCTTAAATGAATGCATACAATCTAAAATGAATTTTTTTTCAGAAGATTTACCAAATAACGATGTTGACGACGACGACGACTACCCCCCTGCAGCACCTGTAGGAAACGGTAGAGATATTCGAAACCGAGTTATACGAGATTATTTTTAATAATGTTTAAAGACGCTCTTGTTAAGTTAAACTTATATTGGATAATTGATGATTTCTGTGGCGAATGTTTAATATAAAACAAAGATTCTCTCCAAACCACACTTTATTTAGAAAAATCTGAATACGTATTTCGACAGCAAAGCTGTCATCCTCAGCAGAAGATAGAATTCTATCTTCTGCTGATGATGACAGCTTAGCTGTCAAAATACGTATTCAGATTTTTCTAAATAAAGTGTGGTTTGGAGAGAATTTTTGTTTTATATTAATTAAACTTATAGGGACATTCCATGTAAAATCGACCAATCATAGTTGCTATTATTTGATTTATTTTATATTTGGTAGATACAATCCTTACTCATTGTAAAGGTAGTAAAAAAAACAATTTTCTGAATTTTCATAATTTTTTTTGTCAAATAATCGAATTTTCCGATTTTACGATTTTGTAAGATTAAAATTGGTAGTAATTTTAAGTTGACTTCTTTTTATTAAAAAACCACCAGCTGCATATTTGTACTCCTTCTCTACTATTAATTACCCCAAACTATAGAAAATGACCAAGTTTAGGTCCAAAAAAAGCTCTGTGGGACTGGGTAAATTTTTTTTTTTGATTACTTTAAAATGTTATTGTGCTAGTGGAGATTCATAATAAAAATAATTGTTAACTATCTAGTTGAGATTCAAACACGATTTATTGAAAAATAACGTATATTTAAGTGAAATATTACAAAAACGTTCTCAATACGAAGCAGCTACGCCACACACAACAACAACGCTACTCGCTAACTTCAGCTCTAACTACTCTCGCCCTCTATGATTGCGTTTACTAACTATTATGTTTGCGCGAATATTTGAATAATTGAATAAACTAAAAACTTTAACATTCGGCCATTTCTGACAATTTTGTTTGGCCTCAAACAAAGACTATAACTATATAAAATAAACAAAATTATAAAACGAAAGTAAATTAAGAACATTGAACAAAAATGATTAAGCTTCTTGTAAGTCATAATCTTGTAAATACTGTGGTTTCTTCTTGTTTCTTCTTGGTCTTTCATCTTGTGTCTTCTCTTCCAAATCTTCACCATTCTCGTTGTCTTTTTTAATAACAGTATCAAGAGTTTCATCGAAGATATTTAGATTTTCTGAAGAGTCTGAATTTATGTCGTTATCACTATCATCATCGCTTTCCTCATGATTCTTGTAAATTTTCAATTGAGAAACATTGGCTGTAGTCTGTAGTCGTGAAATGCCTTTGACCCTCCAAAGTAGCTACGCGATAAGTGTCACAAGGTAGCACTTCAACAACAACTAAGGGTGCTAATGCCAAGTTGTTTAAAGAATTCAGCACACAACATGTCCCTCTGTCACTGACTACTTGTTTAGGCAATCCATACAAGTTAAACAAAGTTTGCAAACAATCAAGATTTTCGTCGGTTCTGGTACTTTCTACAGGAAACAACTTCACAAATTTAGTCAAAGCATCTATCACGACTAAAATGTACATGTTTTCTTTCTGACTTTTAATGAACGGCCCAACATGGTCAATATGAATGCGTTCAAAAGGTCTAATAGGTGGTTCCTGGGGATGCAATTCTCCTGGAAGTTTTCCCCCTGGATTTTTCGACAAAAGAGCACATGCAGATATATGTCGTCTTACGTAGCGTTTCATTCTGGCAAACCAGAATTTCTCTCTTATTTTGTGCATGGTACGATCAACACTAAAATGTCCCATAAGATCGTGACATTTTACAACAATACTTTTACGAACTGCTTTTGGAATAACGTAAAGACATTTCTCTTCGTTGTTTTCTTTGACAATTCTGAATAATCGTGAATTATCTAGTATATAATTTTGGATAGAACTATTCTCAGTTCTTGTTAATTCATCCTGAGGTTTTTTGAGTAAATCGATGATTTTCTTCAGTTCCTTATCCCCATATTAGTAGATACATTGTCGGTAGTTTGACCACCCGCGGTTAATTAATTACCCACACGTGCATATCAAAAACACCTGCGTTTAAAAAAACTGAATTAATTAGGTGCACATGCACGTGTGAAACACCTGTGCTTTAAAAACTGAATTAATTAACTGAACATGCATATAGGTGATAAACACCTGTGTTTAAGAAATAGCCTTTGAACAATATTTTTGTTCTTAAGGGTGGATATTTTTTATATTCTCACGATCGTTTATTAGGATTATTTGTATAAATATCTATCATCTTAAGGTAGGTGTTATTATGTCCTTTTTCTAGATTTTAAATCTTATTGTGGTTCTGCCATAAGATTCAACCCTAATAAAATAAGCTATTTAGCAAAAATGTTCTCACAGTCAATTTTATGTAGCTTGGGTGGTCCAGATTTATTTCTTTTAAAAAGATTTGATACTTCAAAATTTTGTAAGGGTTTATCTTAATTATCAACCCTAATAAAATAGGTTATTTAGACGCTAATCTTAGCTTCTTTTTTAGTGGTATAATACCTTTTGTAAATATTATTTTAATAAGTATCTAACATAATTCAGATATTTTAGTTTTCTCACGTAAGCTATTTAGCAAAATATTCTCAGTCATTTTTTATTTAGCTTGGGTGGTCCAGATTTAATTTCTTTAAAAAAGATTTGATGCTTTAAAACTTTTGTAAAGGTCTATGTTACTTTTCAACCCTAATAAAATAGGTTATTTAGATGATAATCTTAGCCTCTTTTAATTGGTATAATACCTTTTGTAAATATAATTTAAATAAGTATCTAACATAACACAGTTATTTTAGTTTTCTCACGGTAAAATAAAAACAAGTATAGACAAGTTTATACAAGTTTTTACTATATAAAAATAGTACAAATGCAAGCATAGACAAGTCATTAACGTAGTTATTTTTGGTCGCGAGATGAATCAATGTATCATAGGAAGGGTTAAAATGGTAGGGGTGACACCAAATAGGTATATTAACTCGACCGTATGTAGACAGCATCAGTTTAACGAAAACATAAACCAAAAAAAGTTATTAATATGAATTCAGTTGAACGTGAACAATCCTTTGAGCAAGTAGTTAAAAAAATTAAACCAAATTATGCGCCCTTATCACCAAAAATCACATCAAAAACATGGGAGCAAGGTTTTAAAACAGCGCCGACGTCGGGGCAGAAAAAATGTCAAAAAAATGTTTTTCAAGACTTCAGCGAGATATCAGCCATTGACAACACAAAATCTCAAGAAGTTTTATCGAAAATGAAGTGCTACGAATCGTGTAGAGTTATTTACGAAAAAACATTTCCGCTTACAGCTACCAGCTGTAAATATGCTGTAGTAGGTTTGGATCCAAGTAATTCTTTCGAACCTGTATTACACATTATCAAGGCATCATCCACATATCACATTAGTTTTACCTCAGGATGTTTCAAGGAGTTTGTTCAAACAGTTAAAGAAAAATTATTTGATGGTCAGCAAGCCTCCAAAGATGTTCGTAGACTACACATCAACTCTTTGAAGTCTGAAGAATACATATGTGGTTTAAGAAAATATACCTTACATGTCTTACCTGAAAAAAATATATTTGTTTTTAAACTAAACAATGAAATCAAGCTATATCTAAGCGAATCGTCTTTAATTATGATGATTAACATGGATGAGTTTCTAGACAACATTTTTGAGGACTTGTCAATTAAACAAAATAATATTATAAAAGAAGCATTTTCATTAGACATGTTTACAAGTCTTGTAGCTAATGAAGCTTCCGATCAGAAACCTAAAGATCTTAATAATTTTGTGTTAAAAATAATAAATACTCATTTTGATTCTTGGGATATGTTGTATGAACTCTTTTATAAATTCATTGTTTCTTTAAAGTATGACATTCAGCTTAAACTACATAAAATAAGCGAAACCAATAGATATATGTATTAATTTTGATGTGTACTTTTTATAGTTATTATATAAGAATAATAATAAAGAAACTGAAAAATAATAACTGTTTTACTTATACCTTTGTTCTTAAAAATACTACCTATGCATTGTGCTTACGCAATCAAATAAAAAAAAAAAGGCGTGTATTTATATTTGTAAATCTGCGAAAAAAAAAAGAAGGGCGACTTAGGTAGTTTTTAAAAAGATGCTAATCAGCTTTGTATTATATCCCTTAAGAAAGAGGGTGTATACCTTTTTTGGAAATGATCTTAGAGGGCGGACGGTTATTTGGCTCTTTTAAAGATATAAAGGTGAACATCACTTCATTTTTTAGTTTAACGTTTAACTCTAAAACAGTCTTTTTAAAAGAGAAAAATGTCTGAGAATCCAGTTATTTTGCCATTCCAGTATTCGGACGTGACACAGGCAGACTTCGAAGAGTTTTTAGACGCAGATACAATCATGGATTGGTACCAGCTAGAAAGAGAGGTTATAATACAACCTTACACGCCTCAAGAACAAACAGTGGAAAATGTAATACTCCATGCGGAAGAAGAAGAAGAAGAAGATGATGATATCATTTCTATAGTTTCAACGCCTGAACTATCAATAATAACGCAGGACGTCCAATGGCGTGACGTTGGTGGATCATCTTCCGCATCTTTGTACATAATAGAGGAAGAGACAGATAACCGCATCCAAGATGTCGAAGACGCAATAAATCATTATCGTGAAGAGGAGGACTTCCCGGACGACTTACCACCCATTATAATGGAAGACCCTGGGGTACTTGAAGAGGCGTATAAGTGGCATTTATTTATTAAAAAACATAATATTAGATTTTTATAAATGATTTTATAATTTCTGTTTTTATTTTCAACTTTATTTAAATTATAATTTTACAAAATATTAATTGTGGTATTTTAGTTTTAAAATAATAAATTAAAAAAAATATGTTGATTTTTATTTAAAAAATGTCTATTAAACTATAAATGATGGTGAACAAAATTAAGTTCACCAGTGATGAGCTTACCTTTATGAAAGACACTATACATTTTAACATAAAAAAATAAAAAGTGAACTATCTTGTTTTAAAATGGATTTAAGGTTGAAAAATCCATTCGTATGCGCTGTAGTAGGTATGATGTTTTTGTTTATCAAAATAAAAGACTCTTTTTGCGTAACAAGTCCATACACTTGTATAAATAATTTCTTTCTTTCTAGGACCGTCAATGAGTGGGAAATCATATTTTACTTATAATTTCATTAAAAATATAGACGAATTATGTAACACAAAATTTAAAAAAATTATATGGTTTTACGATGAATGGCAGCCGATTTATGAACAAACTAAATTAGAAGTGCCTCATGTAATTTTTAAGAAAGGTTTGCCGGACTTATCTGAGTTTGATGGCGAACCATGTTTTATTGTAATCGATGATTTCATGGAGCAATCCGATTGTTTATTAGATTTTTTTACCAAAGGTAGTCATCATAGAAATATAAGTATTTTTTACATTACACAGAATCTTTTTCATAAGAGTAAAAATTCTAGAGATATGTCTTTGAATTGTAGTTACATAGTTTATTTCAAAAATCCGCGCGATTCTTCACAAATAGGCCATCTAGCGAGACAAATATATCCAAAAAACAGTAAATTTTTAATCGAGGCCTATATAGACGCCACATCAAAGCCTCACGGTTATATTTTAATTGACCTTAAGCAAGACAGTTGTGATTTGTGCCGAGTAAGAACTAATATTTTACCGAACGAAACACCTACTTATTGTTATTTACCTAAAAAGGATTGAAATACAACTCTGAATATTTTATTTAAGTGAATAAAATCCTTATTTTATTTAATATGGCACCAAAGTCGCTTTTAAACCATTCTCATGTAATACAGTTTTTGCATAAAGCTACACCTAAACAAAGGGTAGCCCTATTAAAATCCGGCGATGCCAAATTAATTAATTGTTTATGTGAATGCGCTTTAAACACATTGAATGGTAATATTGTTCTTAATCCTGCGCAGAAGTCAAAATTATTTAAACATCGCAAAGTATTAAGAAGCTTAATTAAAAAGGGTTCCACCATTGACAGTAAGAAAAAAGTTTTGATTCAGAGTGGAGGTAGCATATTACCTTTAATCCTAGGTCCACTAATTTCTGGCCTTTTTGGTAGTTTGTTTAATAAACAATAAAATGGAGAATACTAAAAAAATGGTTTTAATTGAACCTGATGTATTTTACAAATTAAATCAAACTAATGCTATAAAACCACAAACAATATCTAACCTCGATACAGAAATGATAGATGTTTTGAATAAAAAATCAGATGATGCCATAAAATGGCACCAATATCGTCAAATATTGCAGAAATACATACATTTTACAGGTCAATTAAGGGAACCAGTTGAATTCTCTATGACTGAAACAAATACTGATCAAATTTCTGAAACTAACCTGAAAAAATCCATCACTGAAATTATAGATCATATACCAAAAACATTCAAGGAAAAGGCCCGATTGCTCTTAAGTTCCATAGAAAAGTCTGGACTAGTTAATTGGGATTCTCTAGGACAGGTCTCTATAGAAAAAAATCGAATTGATGGAAGCAATATTATTGACCTTTTGAATGACGTACTTAGATCACGTAAAAATTCAGATCCCAAAGGATGGAAACCATTTACCGAAGCTATACAGAAAATAAATGTTCCATTAGAGTTAATTGGGAATTCTAAAAGAAAAGATTATATAAATCAAATTATGAACAATTCTTTTTTAACAGAAGATGAATCAGTAATTTCGAATTCAGAAAGAAATCATTCGACACCTGTTTTAGGAAGTAAGAGGAAAAAAAAATCATCTAAAACATCACAATCATCAAATACACCGATCAATAGTCAATTGTCAACACCGACGAGCGGTCTAAACGACTCCAAGCAGCAGCGTTTCTCTTGGACAAATTTTTACAATAAATAAATTAAGTTTATAAATTATGTCAATAAAATTATCAAAAAATATATATTATAATACTACCAGTCCTGTTTCATTTACAACAACTGAGAAATTGTACTCTCACTTAAACGGTAAATTACCACGAAAAAAAATACAATCATGGTTGGAAAAACAAAATGCTTATACGCTTCATAAACCTGCGAGAAAAAATTTTTTACATCAAAAATATTATGTTAATAATAAAAATGATCTTTGGGAGATGGATCTCATTGATTTGCGAAGTTTAAGCAAACATAATGACAATTTTAACTACATTTTGACTGTCATTGACGTTTTTACTAAATATGCTAGAGTAAAGTTATTAAAAACGAAATCTGCAAACGAAATTTGCACAGTGTTATCGGAAATTTTTGTTGAAGAACAACCATTGAAAATTCATACTGATAAGGGTAGCGAATTTATAGCCAGTAAGGTACAAAATCTATTTAAAAAATACAATATTAATCATTATTGCGCTAATAATCCTGATATAAAAGCTTCAATTGTATAACGTTTTAACAGAACTCTTAAAACTAAAATGTTTAAATATTTTACGTACAAGGAAACTTTGCGTTATATTGATGAAATGCAAAATTTTGTAAAAAGCTATAATTCAGCATATCATTCAACAATAAAAATGACACCTGAAAGTGTAACTGACGATAACATCTTAACTGTATACAAAAATATTTATGGAAAACCCCCACATAAACGAAATAAAATAACGTTTAAGCTTGGAGAATATGTGCGTATTTCAAGAGATAAACATATTTTTCAAAAAGGATACGAGGTGTCATGGACACCAGAAATTTTTAAAATTATTAAAATAACAAAATCCAATCCCCCTGTATATCGCTTGTGTGATTTAGAAAACGAACCTATTCAAGGTATTTTTTATCGAGAAGAGCTGCAAAGAGTTTATTACTCGCGAAATAATTTATTTAAAATAAATGAGATTTTAAAAAAACGTGTTCAAAATGGTATTCAGCAACTGTTTGTGTCCTGGGTAGGATATCCGGCTAAATTTAATACATGGATAAATAAATCGGATTTAAAAAACATAACATAAAAATAAAATGTCTAGAAATACAATGATTATAACATTTAATTATAAAAGCTTGTTAAACATTTTTACGATTAATAGAAGGCTGAACTTCACGCAGGAAGCATCCTTTTATAAAATATAAAATTTTCTAAAACACTATTTTGTAAAAATGAATGAAACAAAAAATAACTTTTATATGACACTTGTTTCTAATAGCTCATTAGACTACTACAATGAAAATAGAACAAATAATTTCACTACACAATTACCAAGAAATATCATATTAGAAGGAAATTGGGAGGTCGGTATTTCTGAACTTATAATCCCTCACACTTGTTATAACATTAATGAAGGTAATAACAATATTTACATAAGGGAAATGGCTAAAACTAGTATCATTAAAAAGATTAGTATCCCCGACGACTTTGATTTATCAAAAATAAATCACAACGATGAGATTCTCTATCAAAATGATCAGTCAAATACACCTACACCTTTGAAATTTCACAACGGTTCTGTGCATAAAAAAACTATTCCACCAGGTCGTTATAATAAAATATCAAAAATTATAGAACTAATAAACAAAGAATTAACACCGTATAATAGTGTTTTACAGCTTGATCCGAGGACAGATAAAATTGTTTTACTCATGCCTAATGAGTCTGTAATAATATGGTTTTCGGATATTTTAAGTGCTACTTTAGGTTTTGAACCGCACGTGTTATTAACCACCAATAGTAAATATCATAAAAATGTTAATGATATTGTTTTAGTTCGTGCTGAAAATAAACCAAATTTATTATTAGGCTTACCAACACAACTTTTTATTTATTGTGATATCATAGAATCCCAACTTATAGGTGATACCTTTGCCAAAGTTCTTCGTAATATGTGTATAGACAGTACAAATTACTCATACGGTTCAGCAAAACATTATAACTTTTCAACTATATATTATGTTCCAATAATTAAACGTAATTTTGAGAATATAGAAATCGATATAAGAGGGAATACCGGTGATAAGATATCATTTGTATACGGTACTTTGTCTGTAAAACTTCATTTTAGACGTTATAAAAATGGAGCATAATACCAATTGTCCATATGCCCATTACTATGTACAACAAGCTGGTACAGGATATGGATTCATTCCATATATTGGGAAGGATGTTCAGATGCAAACAGGGCGTGGCTTTGGTTCGTTTCTAAAAAACATTTTTCGCGCAGCGTTTCCATTAATAAAAACAGGCGTTAAAACCCTAGGTAGACAAGCTTTGGAAAGTAGTGCAAATTTTCTAACTGATCTTGTAGAAAACAAAAATGCTAAAGAATCATTTGAGACGCGAGCTAAAGAAGCATCGAGCAATTTAAAAAGAAAAGCTGTAAACAAACTACAATCCATGATCGGGAAAGGTATAAATAAACGTAAAATACTGAATACAACACACAAAGCTGTGAAAAGTCGTCGGCATAACAATAAAAAACAGGTTAATCGTAAACAAATTAAATTTACAGACATTTTTAACAAATAAAAATGTCCTTTTTACATAATAAATCGTGTGAATGTTTAAAATCAGAGCTAGACTTATTTTCGGTTCCTCCTACCCAAACCAGTATTGAAAGCGGCTCTGGCGTATATTATAAACCACTAGCCTCTTTATCCGATGACGCCCCGCTGGAATTTTTTATTCCTGCTAGTGCGGATGAATATTTGGATTTGGCTTCAACAATGCTAGAGATTAAAGCAAAGATTTGCAAACTTGATGGAACAGACTTACTGGCTACTGATATTGTTGCCCCTGTTAATGGTTTTATGCACGCAATGTTTTCTCAGGTAGAAGTATATTTAAATCAGAAATTAATAACACCTACAAGTAATACCTATCATTATCGTGCGTATCTTGAAAATTTACTTAACTACAGTAAAGAAGCTAAAAGTACACATCTAACGTCTTGTTTATGGTATAAAGATAATGCTCAATCTTTTGATGAAATTAACGAGCAAAATACAGGTTTTGAATCTAGAATGAATTTGTCAAAAGGAAGCCGTCATATTGATATGGTTGGTAGAATTCACTGCGATATTTTTAACCAAGAAAAATTCTTAATCAATGCAACAGACTTAAGGATTAAACTAGTAAAAAGTCGTGATTCCTTTGTTTTAATGTCTGCACCAGATGTACAAGCAAAAGTACAAATTCTTGATGCCTCAATCGTCGTTCGAAAAGTTAAAATAAATCCTTCAGTGTTATTAGCACACGCTAAAGGCTTACAAATAGCCACAGCGAAATATCCTATTAACAGGGTGGAAATGAAAGTAATAACTATACCCTCGGGATTACTTCAAAAATCACTGGATAACATTATTTTAGGACAATTATGTAATAGAATAACAGTAGGTTTTGTAACCAATAAGGCTTTTAACGGAAATTACCGATGTAATCCTTTTAAATTTGACCATTTTAAATTGAATTATTTGTCTTTACATGTAGATGGAATACAAGTACCTTCTAAACCACTTCAACCAGACTATGTCTCAAAAAATAAAAATTATGCTAGAGCATATCACACTCTGTTTAGCGGTTCCGGTTTAAACCATTGTAACGATGGGAATAACATTTCGATATCAGAATATCCTTACGGATATTGTTTATACGTATTTGATTTGACCCCCGACCTTTCAGCATCGTCACATAATCATTTCAACCTTGTTAAAAATGGTAGCTTCCGATTAGAAGTCGGGTTTGCCGAAGCTTTACCAGAAACTGTAAACTGTATTATTATGGCTGAATTTTCGAATATAATTGAGATTGATAAAAATAGAAATGTCATTGCAGATTTTAGCAGTTAATAAAAAGTGGTGGGGGAAATGGATATTTTATAAGTAAAAAATATATAAAACGGTTTTATTCAATATTTATATCATTTATTATTGAAATGGATTGTATTTTAGACTTTGTCGGGTTCATCGATGCGTCTGAAGACTATGTTATTAAAGAATTAGCTTTTATATCCCTTGACGAGTGTGTGTTAGAACATTTTATTTTTAAACCACACACTCCTGCTGAACAAGTTAATGATTTATGTGGTAAAATTAACAAATGGAAAACGTTAAATGAACACGGTATAATTTTTAATTCTGGTTATGTACCATATTCTGACTTAAATGTAATATTAAAAAACATATGTCTATCATTTAAGAATATTTATCTGAAAGGAGGTACAAAACGTCATATCTTTCAAAGACTTACACAGTGTAACACAGACAAGTTAATGTGGTTTGATCCGGATGTTTGTGAATCATTAACTAATATTAAAACAATTAAGCCGTTTAAACCTTGTTCAGCTCACACTGAAAGCGAAACCCCTGAATGTGCTTTGGCTAATGTAAGAGCGGTAGCTTCGCTTCAAAATGAATACCACAGAAATTTATCAATACCTTGTCGCGAATATGACAGTCCCGAGCATTGGTTTTGCTGTGTCTGCAAGTAACAACATTCCAACCCATATAAAAAAACCATCTTATCTCGTGATCAATTCTGATCCAATTTCAAAGGAAGGTAGCCATTGGTTTGCAGTTTATATTGGAAAAGATAAAAAAGGTGTATTTTTTGATTCATTTGGGAGACCGCCACCTACATCTGTTTTAAATTTTTTGAAAAAATGTTCTACACAGTATAAATATAACGATATGATACTACAAAACTTTTCTTCTGACCTCTGCGGAAAATATTGTTTGTTATTTTTAATGTTTATGTACAATAATTATAGTTTAAATGATTTTCAATCAGTTTTTTCAAATGATTTATTTAAAAATGATAAAATTGTTAACAAATTGTTTCCAATATACTTTAAAAAAAATAAGATATTAGAATGTAATAATTTTAATTGTATTGTTCTTCAAAGATGTGAAAAAAAATTACATAAATAAAATAAAAAGCAATTACTTGAAAGTTGTGTTTTATTCTTACATTTAAATTGTCTATGTACAAAGTATATGATATTATGAGTTTATAAATACAATATAGAAAATAACCTTATTTAGCATTATTTACAGTACTTATGCTGTAAACGCTATCATGTTCATTATAGGCTTCATTATCATTAACACATCGATTCCACAGGCCCTTGTTTTTTCGAAATTTGGATAATGGAACCCCTCTGTGATCTTGGGTTGAATCGCACAAAGGAATCGTATTATTTAAATTTAAATATTGTCGTCGTAATCCTACGATTATTTTTATAAAGTCTCTTCTAGCTTGTATCATCTCACGAAGAGGTGCTTTATGTCTCTTCAAATCTTCGAGTATAAAAAACTTCTGGTTTTCTATAATACTTATTTGTTCATCCAATTCGTCCTTAGACAAAATTGTTTGTATTGTTGGTTGTTTTATCACGTCACTCGAAGAACTCACATTTGAGGAACTTATTTCCATTTTTTTTCTTTTTTTTATTTTAAGAAATCAAGACGATATTTTTTTATTGTGTTTATGAACCTAAAATAAAAGTTAAAGTCTCTTTTATAAGAAATTCTGACCACACCTTTTATGTATAAGGGATAAAGCTAACCAATAGGTTAGGTTGGTCGTATAAAAGGAACCATTTCTTAAGGTACGGGGATAATACTAACAAAAGAAAACAAGATTTTTAACTCTCTCTCTCATTCGATTTATTTTAATTTTAGGTAACAGTTAAATCGGTGTTTAAATTTTGGTACAAAATCAAACTTTTGTAAATTCTATTTTTAATATTAAAAATTATAGTTATTACAATTTTAAACACAAATTTTCTTTTAACATTTCATATACGGTATTTAAAAATATTTTATGAACCTATATTATAAAAAATATTCATTGGAAAACACTTATTTAACAAAAAGTCAATAAAATGCAGAAAATAAAAAACAGTATAACACTTGAATCAGTACATATTTTTTTTAAAAAAAGTCAATAAAAAGCAGAAAATAAAAAAAAAAAACAGTATAACAGTTCAATCAGTACATATTTTTTTTTTTTAAACAAAATCATATCGAAATTATCTAAGCATTTAAATATCCATACGGAACAGTATCAAATGAATTTAATAATCTTCGGCGTTTATTATAAACAAATGAATATTTCTTATCCTCTGTAACTGACATGACTACAAAATCTTTTGTTCTAGTTATTTTTTTGTCAGTATGAATTATTAAAGACTCCTTACTGTCGTTTAAAACCAACTGTTTTATAGCCTCAAGATTTATAATTTTAGAGTTCTTATAATTTAGAGAGATACCTTTTACTTTACAAATCGTTTTGGTCTCGTTGGTTTCAGTGTTAAGAACTGTAAAACCGTAATTTTTTGGTCCACCTGAACAAAATTCTGAAATTATACAGTTCGGACCAAAACCGTCAGCAATTTCATCTGTCATCATACCTAAAGTATCACCAATTTCTGGAACCCAGTCTCCTTTTTTATGAAGCCAGATAACAGAATCTGTATCATAATATACGACTTTTTGATCTAGTTTTTCTAGATAACTATACAAAAGAAGTCTCGCATGTGCTGTTGTGTATGATGCTATGGCAACACTTAATGCTTTATTAGGTGTTATCAACTCTTCTGGACGTTCATGATGAACCAATATGGTGTCTTCATTAATGTAATCAATCGAATTTACACATACGGAAGGATTTGATAATAATTCGTAAAATTTCACAGGATCATGTATAATTGTCGTTTGATTAAGGTTATCTCTCTGACCAAATTTGCCCCAAAATGAATTTAAACAAAGTTTGGCTAAAAACCGTAACCCTTTATTTTTTTCAATTTTATCTTTATCAAGAACTACACCTTCTTTTTCTAAATAATTTTTTATGTAAATATCTTTATCAGTTTCTGATACACACCAAGCAGGGTAGCCTGATGATTCCTGTTTAATTTTTAAGAATGCATTAACATAATCAGTAAATATCCCCCCTTTTTTGTTGATTGAGTCATAGGTTTCTACTTGGTATTCCCAAATTTCGAATATCGATTTTACTGTATATCCTTTTTCTAAAGCTTTTTGCAATTCAATTAAAGCAAAGGTACCCTCAAAACATCTTTGTTCTTCCGTATGAAAACATTCATTTTGATTTGTTAATTCGCCACACATAAAACACAGAATAAACATTAGTTTGCCATGCATTCTACAAGGTAGAACTGGATGGTATAAATTTCGAGGAGGTAAAACCACGCATTTAATAAAACCGTGCATATTTTTATAATCTACTTTTTGACATGTAGCATTACCTATGTGTAATTTTGGATGTCCTACGATTTGCGCACAGTATTTATTTACAAACGGGTACATACTCGTAACATCAAAATATTTTAGTTCTTCCCCATTTGTAACGTCTGGTTTACAATAAAGTTTTACCGCATTCGTGCGACCTCCAAAAAAACTGTGGCGTATATTTAACGGTTCTTGATTTATAATGGGAGATGCTACTGTGTCTATAAAAAATTTTAATTCTGGATTTCGCTTAATTTCTTCCCTAAACTGACATTCCCAAATTTCTATTAAAGTGTAGCCAGCACTACGGATTTTTCGCGTTTGCGCGACTGTTCGATCACGACGTTCGCTTATACTGTCTTTACCACCTAAAAAACGAATTGTAGGATTTTGAAAACATCTTAAACAACCGTGATAATAACATCCCAAAAAACTATAAATTGTACGCGTATTTGCTACGTAACCGTCTACCAGATCACTCTCGCAAAGACGTTCTTCTCTGTTGTTGCCCGCATGTTTTATTTTAATGCCTTCTTTATGTTCAATCCACATCAACCATTGCAATGCAACTTTTGATTGATTGTCAACGCGTCGATAACCTCTTGGTGGTTGAATACCAATGGTGTCCGGTTTCATATAATTACGTCTATAAACGATATTTACCGCGCTGGCTATTGTAATGCATTCACGAAACGGATCGACGTTATTTTTACTCACAAACATTTTCCAAAAATTAATACAAGTTATTCTCAAAATATTTACATCGTTAATGCAATATTCTAAAATTTCTTTTTTAAAATTAAATACGTGGTTTTTATCTAAACAACTTTTATACCATCTTTCAAACTCTTCATGTTTAGATTCTGACATTTCATCACAACCGTAATATTTTCTATCAGGCATTGGGCCTATGTAATTTTCAGAGCATTTTTTATTAAAGTGGTGGGGGAAAAACCCCTTCATGGCATTAAAACCAAAAGTTTGAGGCATGTCAGACAGAGGCATAGGAATAAAATTTAAGCTATCAATAAATTTGATATTTCCTGATTTTATGCATAATAATTTTGTACCTGTTGTAATAATCTCCGGTGCCCACGCTTTACTATTTGTAAAAAGTTTTCTTAAAATAAATTGGCCATCAAACGCTTTGCTGTTATGGGCAATAACGTATATTTTGCATCTTTTTTTATTTAATGTTGTTATGTAATTTAATAATTCATTAACAGGATTTTCTAAAAATATTCTTTGTCTTACTCCACAAAATTGACAAGGTACCGCTATGTTCATGTTGTTAATACAGATATGGCAAGCACTTTGTAACACACAAAGATTAACAACATGAACAAATTTATTATTGTCTATCTTAGTTTCTTGATTTGTTTCAAAATCATAAAACAGAAAAATAAATTCATCGGTCTTCTTGGTAACTTTTTTTGTATGTATAGCCATATAACAATCATGTCTAGTAGGAAGCTTTTTACAACATGTATAACAAAATGATATACCACAAATATGTTTTTTTGAGTTGATAATATAGCTTCTACAATGTTCACATAATTTTACTTTCTTGCACATCGAACTACTAATATGCCTGTTAAAACAATGAATACCTCGAAAATCTCTATTGCAATCATTACAATGTTTTTCTATTGCAACTTGTGGACATGGAGGTGCAATTTTACAACAAGCACATTTATTAATGCATTTTAAATGCTGATGTTGATTGCTAAATTTCTTTTTACAATATTCACAAAAATATGTACTGCTAAAGAACCCTGTTAAACTTAAAATTACGTTGTAATGATTATCTTCTAAAAATAAGTTGAGTGTATGTCTGGTAATGCCCCGAGGTCCTTCATAATAAACTGTAGGGGCATGCCTACTATTCCAAACAACAATGGTGAAATCATGAAGATAATTTTGAAATTGTTGAATGTGATCAAACGAGCCGCCATTCTCTAAATTGACATTAACGGTTCTACACAGGTCTATTGTTTTTTGTTTTAAATAAGGAATATTCTTTATTTTTTTTAAATAATCTTCTTTGGTTATTCTCGTTTGTTCAAATTCAACACGTATCATCGATAAAACAAGCGCGGTTGCCAAACATTGATTACCATTGATGTACGGTGTTACAAGAATACTTCTTTTATTATGACAAAAATCCTCGAGGCGTTCACCGTGCATTTTTCGGGTACGTTTACCACAACCTACCGGCTGGTTTACTCGATCAACATGAAAGCTTAGAATGTCGTTTTGAAAGAAGTCCGAATTGCTTTGAAATATCCTTGACAGCATGTCCATAATGACTTGGGCGTTAATTTGGCTGGCCTTTCGGAACGACAAACCAGCGGGTCTGTCCGGATAATTACTATTTCTTATTGTTAAACCCACAAAGTCCTCTAAACTTCCATCACGCAGAACATGGTCAACAATTTCCTTGACACCATTCTGAAACAAGGAATATTTTTTAGAAATTGTTTTTTTTTTAAACTAAATGAATCTTTTAATTAAATGAATCTATTATTTTAAAATCTTACCTGTACTCTTAAAAACGGATTTATCTCTTGATCGTCAGACACAAATTTAAAATGTACAGTTGTTCCTTCCACGTTGAATTTTTTTATGACTCGTCGTTGTTCAGATATAATGTTCAAATGTTTGAACCCACGGCCTATCTGAGATGCCTGCAAAAATTAAAAAAATTTTTGGTTAATTTTTTAATTATTTTAAATATTATAACATAAAACACAAAACAAACTGAGATGTTTGCAAAAATTTAAAAATTTTGGTTATAGCTCAATTTTTACTTAATTTTTAATTATTTTAAATATTATGACATAAACACAAAACAAAAAAAAATGCTTACCGTTTGATCTTGTCTCCAATTAGAACAACCTGGCTGGCCATTATTAAATGTTCTCTGATTTAAAGGTTGCACAACAGAGGTTTGATTATTTAAATTACAGATTTGCATGAAATTGTACGTATCCTGTACCAATTTGCTGCAGTTATTTTCACCCAATCTTGATGCAATTACAAAAGCAAATAATTCGTAAAATTCCGTTAAACATCCAAGCATTGGGTCATTACAACTGAAACGTTGCACCAAAACTTCTAACACATCATTTAAATCACTCTCTTGAAAATAATTATTTTTAAACATTCTTAAAATATCGAAACTTGTAAATTTTTCAACTCGCTGCTTAAATGTCGACATTTTCACTGATTATTTTAATAACCAAAGTAGTAGTCACAAACGAAGTAAGTTTACTAAACTTAAAAAAAAAAACCCTGTGAGTGCGTTTATAAATATTTTTGTTTAAGGAACACCCCTTTCTATCTTATTGGTACGACAAATGTAAGCTCCACCCCTGTTTAAAAAAATAGAGTAGTGGTACACAGGTACCATCCCTTACTAAAAAAGTTTTAAATCATAATTATCATAAATTGAATTTACACAAAGATTTTATTTTACCGTGAGAAAACTAAAATAACTGTGTTATGTTAGATACTTATTTAAATTATATTTACAAAAGGTATTATACCAATTAAAAGAGGCTAAGATTATCATCTAAATAACCTATTTTATTAGGGTTGAAAAGTAACATAGACCTTTACAAAAGTTTTAAAGCATCAAATCTTTTTTAAAGAAATTAAATCTGGACCACCCAAGCTACATAAAAAATGACTGAGAATATTTTGCTAAATAGCTTACGTGAGAAAACTAAAATATCTGAATTATGTTAGATACTTATTAAAATAATATTTACAAAAGGTATTATACCACTAAAAAAGAAGCTAAGATTAGCATCTAAATAACCTATTTTATTAGGGTTGATAATTAAGATAAACCCTTACAAAATTTTGAAGTATCAAATCTTTTTTAAAAGAAATAAATCTGGACCACCCAAGCTACATAAAATTGACTGTGAGAACATTTTTGCTAAATAGCTTATTTTATTAGGGTTGAATCTTATGGCAGAACCACAATAAGATTTAAAATCTAGAAAAAGGACATAATAACACCTGCCTTAAGATGATAGATATTTATACAAATAATCCTAATAAACGATCGTGAGAATATAAAAAATATCCACCCTTAAGAACAAAAATATTGTTCAAAGGCTATTTCTTAAACACAGGTGTTTATCACCTATATGCATGTTCAGTTAATTAATTCAGTTTTTAAAGCACAGGTGTTTCACACGTGCATGTGCACCTAATTAATTCAGTTTTTTTAAACGCAGGTGTTTTTGATATGCACGTGTGGGTAATTAATTAACCGCGGGTGGCCAAACTACCGACAATGTATCTACTCATATTGTATTAACAAAATATAATCATCCTCATCCATTAATTTTAATACTTCGTACTTCTGGTGGACCTCCCCCAATGTATCGTCTGGATCCTCAACCGGTGCTCGAGACAAACAATCCACATGTTGCATCTTTTCACCTTTTCTGTGTTTTATTTCCACATCAAATTCTTGCAATAGTGCAAACCATCTAGCAATCTGTGAGTTTGTTGTCTTGGTGTTCAAATATAAAGGAATTGATAAAAGAAGATTTCTCAAACGCTCAATGGACCAAACGACTGCCATTAACTCTAGTTTACTAGAATGATACTTAGCTTCTACATCTGTTGTTTTCTTAGAAACGTAGTACACTGGATGCAACTCTCCTGCCTCATTTGATTGGAGCAAAATTCCAGACAATCCCAATAAACTTGTATCCGTGTGCAACTCAGTTCTCTCAGCGTTAGGGTTATACAATTGTAGTACTGGATCCGATGTCAATGCAACGCATAGTTTCTGGAAAGCTTGCTCTTGCTTTTCGCCTCAAACAAATTTTTCAGTCTTCTTGGTTAGATCACTCAAAGGTCGAGTAAGTAAAGCATAATTACTTATGAAACGACGAAAATATCCTGTTAGGCCCAAAAATCGTCTTGTGTCGTGTACATTTCGAGGTTCTGGGAATTTCAAAATGGCTTCCGTTTTCATCTTTCCCGGTTGTATTCCCTGTTCTGTCACGATGTATCCAAAGTATTCGACCTGTTTAACGCCAAAGGTACACTTTCTAAGTTTTAGAGTAAGATTCGCGGCACGAAAAGCTTGTAAAATAAGTTCAAGTTTTTCTATTAAATCGTTCCAATCGGAAGCTCCTACCAAAATGTCATCTATGTAGAACATGCACACCTTTTTGCGTAACGGCCCCAAAACTAGATTCATCAGTCTACAAAACTCTTACGGACCATTCGTTAAGCCGAACATGTCTCTTAAATTGACCAGTTTCGTCTGGTGTTATGAACGCGCTTTTTAACTTAGCCTTCTCCGTAAGAGGTATCTGCAAATAACCGTGCGCACAATCGAGGGTACTAAATAATTTTGACCCACTTAGGTTTTCGAATTGTTCGTCTACTGTTGGAATAGGATACGGAATCTTTTTAGTTTGACTATTTAAACGTCTATAGTCCACAACGAGACGCGGCTCGCTGTCTTTCTTTTTCACAAGTAACACGGGACTCGCGTATTCACTATTTGTTTCTTTAACGATACCGACTTCTTTCCACTCGCGTACTATTTTTGCAATAATCTTCCGTTCCCGTAAATCACTTTTGTTAAGTTTAGATATTACAGGTATATCATTGTCTTTTATGTCCGTGGTTAAAACATTTGTACAACCGAGTTCTTGCAAATTAAACGCGAAACATTCTCGATATTTATTAAAAAGTTCACACAACTCTTGTTTTTGTTTAAGGGTTGTTTCTGGATCTACCCGAATCATGTCTATTTCGATTTCTTTTACCTCTTTGTCACTTTTGTCGAAGTCTACAATTTGCAAAATTTTCTCTTCGCATTCTACAGGTTTTTGGTACTCAACATTTAAAACAGACGGATCTAATTTGGACAAGAAATTCTGTCTATAAGTAGAGTGAAGCTGGTTATCGACTTTGTAATACGCGATCAAAGAATCATCTGTGAATGTTCTTCCAACAATTATGTCAACATTTTATGCAAAATCGGGAACAACGCACAACAGGCACCTCTACCGAACCGATTGAGATACTACCACGCACCTCACCTATGCATTTAAGTGGCTTTTCCGACGCATAGCCAAATAAGTTAATGTCTTTTAGCTTAACCGGCCATTCTTCGCGCCTAACAATACTTTCCTTAATCTTACAGACCGCACTTCCGGTATCTATCATAGCATTCATGTCTATTCCGTTGACCTTGACACATTTTAGGTACTTTTCAAAATTTTCCGACCTATCTGGATTATCAATAAGTTGAACTTTTGCGTTAGATTTGTCATCAACTTGCGCGGTACAATTTTTGGCGTAATGTTCTGTAGATTGACATTTAAAACATTTTCTTTGATTAGGTTCTGGACAGTTCTTAGATAGATGTCCCGAAGATTGGCAATTAAAACATTTAAACTCGCGCTTAACCTCTAATTTAGTATTAAATACTTCTTTCTCTGCGTTTTTCTTATGCCTGCCCTAGACCATGCGATCCGACTGATACGACCGTCTGAAACGACGTACTGTTCAGACCGATCGAAGCGTCTAGGGCAGAAATCGTAGTAAAAGTTGATCTGAACAGTACGTCGTTGGTCGTAAGCCCGCTCCAGACCATGCAATGAAAGTATGTATTTTGCACTGAACTGTTGGTCTGATACGATCATCTGAACGTGTGGAGAGAGGATCTTAGTAAACTGTGGTCGTATCAGTCCATCAAAGAGAAATACCGACGTGTCAGAATTCCAATCCGACCAAATATATTTTAATTTTTTATTCATTCACTTACTGAGGATTTTTGTATACTTTTGAGATTTATAATAAGAATAAAAATGATTTTGTAAAAAGTGTTGAGATTTGTAAAATTTTTTGTAAAAAAAATTTGCTTTTAACTGTTCTAAATAATTAAAATTTTCAATTAAAAAAATAATTGCATATTTCGAGGGTTCTTCGTAAATACTTTCTTCTTAGGGTGACGATAAAAATAATAAAATCCGTGATGGATGTTTTTTTAATATCCCAAAATTGTATTTTTTTTAAATAATATGTATAGGTACACTATATTTTAAAAATATAGCAATAAACATTTTCGTATAATATATTAGTTTAAACTTGAAATTATTTTTTAGCAATGCATTGTGTATGTATTTTCTAAATTTTACGACAATTTAAATAAGCACGCAGCTTATTTATTTCTGAAAAAAATAATCTAGACATTTGGGTACTATACAGGGTGTCCGCGATCAATGTGCTTTTTTTTTAATGGAAGATAGCTGGGAAAAATCCAAGACATTTGGTAAAAACAGTTTTTTGAAAAAGTGCCCCCCTTCGGAAATAACGGCCTTCAAACATGTAGACTAAAAACCCTTAATCGTAAATATTTACCAAACGATTTCACCAACCATCATGAAAGTTGTACTATCAATAAAGGTAATAAAAAGGGTCAATTTAAACCCATTTTGAAATTTGGGGCCCCCTTTAAAATGGATTAAACACTAGTAGTGTAGATAAAAACTGCATGTAATTTCTTTACCTTTAAGAATTTTGTAATTTTATGTACTTTTTTAAATACCCCAATTTAAGTAAAAACATTTTTTCCACTTGAAATTTCTTAGAAACTGTACCGTTTATGAATAAACTACCAAAAACACCTTTGATGTACCCCATATTTTGCGTTGATTTGACAAAAAACTTACTTCAATGTAGTGACAGTGGTAAGTGACATACAAATTTCAAAAGAAAGTCTAGTCTTAAGTGTGATTTAGAGATCAATTAACTTAACTCAACGCCACTCAAAGCTACTTTACTCCACTTAACTTGACTTGACTAAATTAAGGCATTTATAGTATAAATTTATACGTTAGTTAAGCACAAGTAAATTTAGTAAACGCCATCTATCGGTAAATGTTAGAATCGTCTTATTTCTGTAAATATACACAAATTTATATGAAATTCTTCGATAATCTTTGTAATTTTAAAAATTTGGTCTAGTAGCCGATAGATGGCTCTGTGAAGAGGCTTACTTAACATAAAATTAGATAAAATTTACCAAAATTAAGAAATAGAACCTTAAGTAAACGTCAAGTTAAGTTAATTGGATCTGTAAATGCGATTTCATCTTTCGTATAATTTATTTCAGTCGCGCTACGTTAATTATAAGTGAAGTTAAGTTAATTCATCTATAATTCAAGCTTTATGCAAAAATATGGGGTACATCAAAGGTGTTTTTGGTAGTTTATTCGTAAAAGGTACACTTTCTCAGAAATTTCAAGTGGTAAAAGAGTTGTTACTTAAATTGGGGTATTTAAAAAAATACATAAAATTACAAAATTCTTAAAGGTAAAGAAATTACATGCAGTTTTTATCTACACTACTAGTGTTTAACCCATTTTAAAGGGGGCCCCAAATTTCAAAATGGGTTTAAAATTACCCTTTTTATTACCTTTATTAATAGTGCAACTTTCATGATGGTTGGTGAAATCGTTTGGTAAATATTTACGATTAAGGGTTTTTAGTCTACATGTTTGAAGGCCTTTATTTCCGAAGGGGGGCACTTTTTCAAAAAACTGTTTTTACCAAATGTCTTGGATATTTCCCAGCTATCTCCCATTAAAAAAAAAGCACATTGATCGCGGACACCCTGTATAAACCTGGATATACAGGCTGACGTAAATTTAAGGGCCACCGTTTGAATCTTGCTTATCTTAAAACATACAAGGTCGGTTAAATAGGTACAAAGTTGGCAATAAATTTCACAGACATTATTTTAATGCATTTTTGTGAACTGTGACGTAGGACTTGACCATCAGGGGCCCAAATAGCAAACTTTTTTTAAAAGGTCAAATTATGTTTTACACATGATTTCAAAACAACAAAAGTGTTAACATAATCAATTTTGTAACGTCATCTCGTATACTCTAAAAAGTAGTGGGGGATGTCTTTAGTTTACACCAAAGTTTAAAAATTAATTAAAAAATAGTCGCTGGCTTAAACAAATCATAATATGCAATAACGTACTCTGACCGCTTTATCTAAAAAGCAAAATTTGGTCAAAATCTTTTACGTTCATGTTCCCTATTATGTATCAAAATTTGTACTTTTTACACAAATTGTAATTATTTTAACAATAAATAACATTTGAACATAATACAATTATTTAAAAATATAGTAGGTATTTCTGTAAATTTATTAATTAAATAATTCATTTTAAATCCTTCTTTTATTTATGGTCTTGACATTGAAACAATAAATAGTAAAGTTGTAAAATACCTACCCTTTCATTCATCAAACAAGAAAGATTAGGTGTTTGGCTATTTTTAAACATAATGCGGTCGGAAGCAGTTGGCAGTTACAGTTGAACTGAGTGTCTGGAAGCACCAAAAAAATTGCACAGATCGTCGTTTCGATCGGTCGTACGATCAAACTGTATGTCTAGGGCAGGCATTAGTTATATTTAAGGTAGGATTAGGTTGAATTCCTGAATTTATTTTTGTACCTACGCCACTGAATTTTATTCGATCTAATCTGCATGCATTTAAACGCTCGGAGTGACATAAATCGTGGTACAAATCTTCAAAATTATCATGCTTTTTTATTGACATAGCCTGACAAGTGTCCTTGCTCCAAAGACCTATCAATATTTGTTCTTTTGTCTCATCATCGCTTAACCTAACATCTTTGCATAATTTAACTTTTTCAAAAAAATAGGATTCTAAAGACTCATTCTTTTTCTGAACTTTTTCGGTCATTTTCTTCCATAGTATTGTAAAGTTCAACTCTTTACCAATAAACATGCAAGTAAACTCATCAATAAACTGTTTCCAAGTAGTAATTTCTTTAAACTGTGACCAATATAACGCTGGCCCCCTAAGATGAGCTTTAGCTGTTTCTAAAGTAAAAGAATCCGGCCATCTATGAAGACTTTTCATCGTACTTAAATTTCCTAACCATTCTTTGGCTTTTGTTGGATCGCCCTCACCGTTGAAATAATTTATTGACTTAGCATAATTTGAATAGTATCATTGCATAATTTGAATAGTATCATGCGTACTTACTTGGGCAGGTTTAGTATGACAAACCTGAGACATTCTATCTAAACATTCCTGGAACTGCATATCCCGTCTCTGGTTATCCAAAATTTGCATTTTCATCAAACGCAGCATTTGTTGTTCAAAACTCGCAGGAACATTATTGTTGTAAGGATAAGATGGAAGCTGGAACTGTGGAGCACCTTGATAAAATTCGCCTGGCCCACCCGACGCGACACCACTGTCTCTTGGTACAACAGGTTGTTTTCCTCCGCGCGACATCATACCCGGCATTTGCGTACAATTACTAAAATCTGTCAAAAATATGTCAAGTTTTTTTTACTTTCTTTTAGAATATTTTTATAAATTTTACGATGTTTTATTATTATTATTAATTGATGGAAGACGACAGCCAACGTTTGGCTCATCATGGACTGGAATGGAATATATTGCAGTCCAAATAGTCGTCACTTAGATGCCCGGACCATGTCCCTTAGACTCTCCCGGGCTTGCAAAAGTTGCCGCCATCAATACCGAACAACGTATTGTAATTTTCTTGTAACTTTAAGAAGAATCATACGAATATATATACTAAAATCTGAGTCAGTTTCATTAATTTCACTACCTTTAAATGAATCGTAGTCTTTTAACTCCCCGTCAGTCATTGTGGATTTGGAAATAACACCACCGCTTCCCACAAAAAGAACGAACTGTTATCCTGTTCCCAACAGCAAATAACACCACACGGCAAATATTCCACGAATACGTCACCGATTCACAGTCTTTTCGTAGCGATTTAGTTCAGATCAATCCCACTTCTGATTATGTTAACTATCTAGTTGAGATTCAAACACGATTTATTGAAAAATAACGTATATTTAAGTGAAATATTACAAAAACGTTCTCAAAAACGAAGCAGCTACGCCACACACAACAACAACGCTACACGCTAACTTCAGCTCTAACTACTCTCGCCCTCTATGATTGCGTTTACTAACTATTATGTTTGCGCGAATATTTGAATAATTGAATAAACTAAAAACTTAAGGATGAAGTATACCTAGATTTAGTAGTTGGAAAAAACGCGAGATGGCGCGCAACAATTTTTGCGTATCTAGGGAACACACCTTTTGGAAATAGATTTCTTCTTAGTAGTTTTTACCTGCAGAAAAGTAAAGGGTAGAAAACTTAGTTAGACTATTTGCCAATAGATTGTGCCCTTAAAAATATGGTTTAAGGTTTAATGACCCTACTATGGAGCCAGGTAGAATAAATTTTAGAATTGTTTATTAGGCTATAAATAGACCAGACAATGGTTTCTTAATGGGATTCTTTAGGTCATTATCTAATTTAGTTTTGGATTTTGGCAATAACTTTATACCTACAAATTATTATTTCGTTTTCTACTAATATTGCTGTACTTCTTTATCATAACAAGGCGGAACTTATCTTATACTAATTTATAATCCTTGCAGATTTTTTTATTTTGTGAGACAATGTTCTCCTGGAGTTTATCAATTGGTTTAAAAATTTATTTTTAAAAAAATGCTAAATACATATGGTATTTATTTTGGTACACATTTTTCCGTATTCGCTATTTTAAAAACAAATCATACCTTATTGCTATAGACCTTTCCCGTCGACGACCAAGATCGCGGTGCAGATTTGTGACCTAAAGCTCGGTTATCGTGGAAACCATTGTTATTTAGAAAATAAAAATATTTAATACCCTAAGTAATCCTATTTAGAAATTTTGATGTGTAGGACTATTGTACCTGATCGAAATCAAAAGTCACTAAAGTCAGGTACCTAATTATTGAGAATAACATACATTCTAATTACATAGATGATAATTGTGCAATTAAAAAATAGACCCATACTATTTTATAATTACACAATTACCGTTTACATAATTAAAAGGTATTTTATTCTTAATAATTAGGTACCTGACTTTAGATTTCGGACAGGTGCAATGGTCCTACACATCAAAATTTCTAAATAGGATTAACCGGGAGTACAGGGTAATTTGATTAATTTAATTACCTAAGAGAAAAAATGGCATTTTAGCCCCACCCCCAAAAGTAGTATATAAATAATTTTACAAAAAAAAAGGCTTATTAACATTCTGTGCAGCAACCAGCCAGAGTAACTTTTATAACAGCGATTTTTCTACAGTGATAATTTAGTGAATTATAAATATGGTTTTCCCCAAAAAATCGAAACGTGGGCTTCACTTAAAGAAACCGAAATTACCTTCATTTGACAACAACGAAGATAATCATCAAGAAATGTCAAATTCAAACTTAAGTTGTGAAATTCCTAATAATATTCAGGAAGATTTCAATATATTGCCTATAACAAAAATTACAACTCAAGAGCAACAAATGGAAAAGGAAACTGTAATTCAAAACGATTCTTCCTTCGAAAGTCTAGAAATTGTCTGTGAAAGAATTCCTGGACAAAAGGATCGCGGAATGGAGATGCTGACAGGTCGAAGAATTGTTGATATAAATCATTTTATTCAACAAATTCGTCAGCTTGAAAATCACAGGTGCCCCGTAAAGACTTACACCGGGTTTTTGTCCTTTGAGAAGGAGATACAACATGGCCTAAACTCCCAACTATTTTTTAAATGCACAGATTGCTGTGAAAAGCGATCTATTTTCACGAATCCTTGTGAAGAAAAGCAAAATAATGTGAACGTGTTATCAACGTGGGCTCTTATTTCTAATGGAAGGGGTTTTTCATGTATGGATGAATTGTTTTCAATGATTGATGTTCCATGCATGTCCAAGAGTACGTTTCTCAAATGTCAGCAAACGGTTGGTGATTTGTGGCACGACTGTATCACTTCATCCATTTTGGAGGCAGGAAAAAAAGAATATGAAATTGCGAAGGAGAACAAAAAAATGATTGGTGATATTGGACAATGCACAGTGATTGTGGATGGTGGATGGAGTCATCGCTCCTACGGACACAGATATACGGCCAAATCAGTTGTGGCTTGTATAATAGGCAAGGAAACAAAGTCTTTGTTATATTTGGGAGTTCGCAACAAGTATTGCAGTATTTGCACAATTGCAAATAGAAAGTCAGTCCAACCTCAAGTGCATCAATGCTATAAAAATTGGTCGGGCTCTTCTCCAGCGATGGAAGCTGATATTCTGGTGGAGGGCTTTAGGCATAGCGAAGATATGCATAATTTGCACTATACTGCATTTATTGGAGATGGAGATTCCAGTGTCTATACAAAAATATTGGAAAATGTTCCTTATAGCAGGAGCATAAAAAAAATTGAGTGCGCTAATCACCTCACCAAAAATGTAACCAAACATCTGTACGAGTTAGCAAATGAAAAGGCTGCGAATAAGAAACTGTTGCCCTCTACTAGAATAACGTACATAGGAAAGCTTTGCAGGAGAACAATTAGTTTGAATGCTTCTAAGGAGAATCCGTCTGTAGCTTTATTACGGGAGGGATTGTTGCAAGTAATCCCCCATGCGTTTGGTAACCACATACGTTGCAAAGCAGACCTTTGTCTTAAAAATGGTACAGTTGAGGGTCCTAATACCTATGACAATGCTCCAACAGAATTTAAGTCACGCATTATGACAATAATTGGCAATTTAAGTGCAAAAGCAGATAGCCTTATAATGGATGCTACCAGCAACAGTGCCCAGCACTTTATGCACCATGTTGCCAAATTCAATGCAGGAAAACAATGTTTTTTTGGACGAAGGAATTCTTTTAATATTAGATGTGACGGAGCTGCCTTGGCCTATCAGTTCGGGCCAAACTGGATATGCGAAGCATATAAACATAAATACAACAAAAGTCCATCAACTAGAATTTTTAAACGTTTAGTTAATTCTAGAATATCACTAAATTCCAGAGGTGTAAGACGAAGGAAATTGTTTATTCCGGAAGCAAATAAAACAGAGCAGAAAAAGGATTATGGACGAAATTGTAATAAACCTGACCTGCCAGAAGACCAAGTTAAACTATTAATAGCCCAACAAATATCCTTGCTGGACGTCTCAGCAGAACGACAAATTTCTATTGAAGAACAAACGAGGGGGCAGAGCGATAATCCAACATGGCTAGACGAAAGAAAGAACAGAATCACTGCTTCAAATTTTGGGCTTATTTGTAAGCGTCGGTCAAAGCATGGGAAATTGGTCAAATCTTTGCTCTACGAAACCATACCACGGCTCAAGCAATTAGAGTATGGAAAAATGAATGAGTCAGTAGCCATACAACAATATGAAATGGTAACAGGTCAAAAAGTGGTCAGTTGTGGTTTATTTGTCTGTAGTGAAAAGGGATTTGGATTTCTGGGAGCATCTCCAGATGGTCTATTAGAAGCGGGAGACAAGATAATTGAGGTGAAGTGTCCTTATAGTGCACGTCAGATGACACCCTTGGCAGCTGCCAAAGATGTCAAAAACTTTTACTGCACATTAGATAATGGAAAATTGGTATTAAAAAAGACGGACAAATACTATTACCAAATTCAAGGACAATTATTCATAACAAAAAAAACTAAGTGTGATTTTATAATCTGGACTCCAAGAGGCTTGCACGTTGAGGAAATTATCTATGATAAAAAATTTGTAGATAATATGCTTCCGAAATTAGAGGAGTTTTATAATAAATATTTTGCGCCAGAAATTGTAGATAGCCGCCACTCAAGAAGTATGCCCTTACGCTATGTGTAAAAATATATATAAAAAAAAATAAATAATTTTTATCAATTTTCTGTGTCATTATTTCTATATTTTTTAATTTACTGTCATTACAATGGAAAGAAAAAGAAATAACTCATTTTAAAGCACATTCCAAGAAATGTATAAAGAAATAGGTACTATACTTATACCAGATTAATTTCAGTTTTGGCACGATTGTCAAATTTATTAGTAGCATTGTAAAGTAATTATCCCCATACCAAAAGGTCAAAGCCATTAACAAATTGTGTAAAAGGTGTGTTGACCTTGTTGTTATGATTTTTATACCAAGCTAATTACAGAAATATGTAGGAGCAATATTTTGTTGTTTAAATCTCTCACCCACAGATGGCACAACAAACGGTCAAACAGTTTAGTTCCAGTCACTTATAGATAGCAGAGGTCCCCACAAGCTGGAGATCTAAAATGTTAGGCGCGTAATTCAATTATTTTTTTGAAAAATTTGCTTTATTTAAAAGGTACATAAACGATTTCATTTTTTAGCAAAATTATATCAAGTAAATACATTTTGTATTATTTAGAATCAAAAGTTTTCAATTTTTTCTAAATATTAAATTCACAAATGCAAATTTGGTCTTTAAACTAAATTTTCAAAATTTCGATAGATTTAAAAATTTTGAAAAAATTACAAGATACTTTTATAGTTACCTCTAACAACATACTCAATTTTGAAAAAAATCGTATGTCAACTTTTTGAAATATTTAAAAAATTTGAAAAAAATCATGGTTTTTTCAAAAAAAATCAAAAACTAAACATACGATTTGCATGAAATTTTGGGAAAATCTTTAAATGGATTTTATACATGTCTGTGATTTTTTTCAAAATTTTTGGATTTCGCATTTATTTTTTACTCGGTATACTTGTACCGTTTGTGATTTAACTTCGTTTAGAAACAGCATTGATTGTAAAATGTTACTGATTACGTTAAATTTAAACAAGATCGAATCGTATTTTAAATTCTTGGAAGATTAAAATTAGTAGTAGTTTTTAGTTGACAATACACATATGTTTCTACAAAAAAAATATGAACCGCATCATTGCTCTCCTTCTCTACTAGGCAGCTATGGAAAAAGACCAAATATGGCACTAAAAAAAGTTATGTGGGACTGGGTAAATTTTTTTTTTAATAATTTTAAAATGTTGATGTGATAATAGAGACGCATTAAGTAAAAAAAAAATTTTGTGATTTAACCTCGTTTAGAAACTGCAAAGGTTTTAATATGCTACTTTTACAAAAAATCGAATCACAATATCGTTTTTTTTTTATTGTATACCATGTTCTTGGTAACATTTTAAAATAAAAATAATAAAAATTTACTCACTCCCACATAGCATTTTTTAGACCTCAATTTGGTCATTTTTCATAGTTTAAGGTGCTTACTGATGGGGAAGGAGTGCAAATATGCAGCTGCTAATTTTTTAATAGAAAGAAGTTACCAGGAGTAAGCACTGGACTAAACCTCAAAAGAATTTAAAATCATGCAGCAACTCGAAAACCGAATTTTGGTCGATTATACATGGAATAGGCCTATATTATACATACCGTACAAGTATTGATACATCACCCACAATTTCCTTTATAAAAACTTAATTCTTATTTCGATTGGAGGTTTTTCAGTTTCCACTTTTTTTTTGAATTCAAGAACGCCAATATTGAACAAAAAAAAACGCCATTTATTGCCTATTTTTTTCTTAATCTACCAAGAAAGAGGAAATGGTTTTTTGAAGTCAATATTTAGTGAACTTTTGCAGGTTTTTTTTGAGTATACAGTTAAAAATTGTAATACTTTTTTAAGCTTAGTAATGATGGTTGCTGCCCAATGTTTTGGATGCCATTTTAGTGACCAAGTAGTGATTGGGTTAAACACCGCCACGGAGGAGAGCCGATGCTCTCGGTAAGTGTCTCATTTGACAAATTTGCAACATTGCACCATTCTTAACGGGGATAATTGTTACAAAGGTATACAAAATGGCTATACGAGAAAAAAATCGCATTACAATAGCCACCAACGATCGATTTTAGCGTTTAACAGGACTAAGAATACGAGATTGTACGTTCAGAATGTTACAAAATAAACCACTAGAGGCTTAAAACCAGGGGGTTTTGTTGCAAACATTTCAAAAAAGTCTCAGAGGGCACAATACTTGTCTAAGGGTTCCTGTCCCTGTCCCCAAACTCACCAGAACCAACCAGAGAACACTGTTAAAAACTTTTAGGATCTGTCAAATTGGGGCATTCGGAATCGGTTCAATATTCGGTTCCCGAAGTTTCTTTCAACTGGAATGTGTCTATTTGGTCTGCCCTTAGATAATAAACAAAATTTATGCCCATAGAACCAGGAAAATGTCCCAATTTTAATAACCCAATTTAACGGATTCTGAAAATGTTTAACACAATGTTCTCTGGTTGGTTCTGGTGAGTTTGGGGACAGGGGCAGAAACCCTTAGACAAGTATTGTACCCTCTGAAACTTTTTGGAACAAAACCCCCTGGTTTTAAGCCTCTAGTGGTTTATTTTGTAATATTCCGAACGTACAATCTCGTATTCTCAGTCCTGTTAAATGCTAAAATCGATCGTTGGTGGCTATTGTAATGCGATTTTTTTCTCGTATAGCCTTTTTTTATACCTTTGTAACAATTATCCCCATTAAAAATGATGCAATGTTGCAAATTTGTCAAATTAGACACTTAACGAGAGCATCGACTCTCCTCCGTAGATGTGACTAACTCAATCACTACATTATGGTCATGGTCACTAATATGGCATCCAAGGCATTGGGCAGCAACCATCATTACTCAACTTAAAAAAGATTTACAATTTTTACCTGTACTTCTCAAAAAAACCCTGAAAAGTTCACTAAATATCGACAAAAAACCATTTCTTCTTTCTTGGTAGATTAAGAAAAAAATAGGCAATAAATGGCGTTTTTTTGTTTAATATTGATGTTCTTAAATCCAAAAAAATGTGCATACTGAAAAATCTTCAATCGAAATAAAAATTAAGTTTCTAGGAAAGAAATTGTGGGTGATGCATCAATACTTGCGCGGTATGTATTATTATTTATCCTAATCAAAAATTAAGGGGTGTTCTGAATGCAGAATTTCTAATTAATTAAAAATATATTGGGAGTCACATTTAAAAAATTTGTATTTTTTTAAACAACCTGTATATTTTAAGGTCTATATTTGGTTTATTATTAACAATTCCAACAAGAGAAATGTCATATTTTTTGACAGACAAAAAGTGATTTGTAGCAAGACATACTTCATTTTATTACGCCGGCGCACTCACACACTCACAAATATTCATTTTTTTGAATTCTGAAAGCCATATTTTCTAGAAAGTCCATTTTTGTGACGTCACAAATATTAGTTTGGCTATTCGCTAACGGTATCACTTTAGTCAGCAATAAAAGTGAATATCGGAATTAAATACAATTATTACGAGTTACAACCAATAAGCTTTTAAAATTTTTCTATAACTTTAAAATAACCAAGAAAAAGGGGGGGTCAATTCACCCTAGGACACACTGTACAACCCATTTTTATTCTCATGACAGATCGTGGCCCCATTTAGAAGGGAGTTGTTAATTTTAAAATGGGTTTAAAATGTCAGTTTATCAACATTTTTGAAGTGCGTTCATTTTATTTGAGTGCGACAAGAAAAGATGTGCTTATGACCAAATCATTTTGGTATGGTCAAAATCTCTGGTCAAATTTGGTCAAATTCTTGAAAACTTTTGAAGAGAACCCTTTGGTGATGTCATATGAAAAATTAAATTATGGTTATCTAAATACTATATTTTTATGCATAAATAAATCCCACTAAGCCAATTTTATGCAAAATTAAAACAACATTAAAAATGTAGCAAAAAGTGGCAGATTAAAAAAATTCATAATTTGACCAATTTTCCCAATTTTGGGTTATCAAATGACGGTAAAAATACCTAGTCATAATCTTGGTCAAATACCACTGGCACATCTCTAGGTCGACAAGTCATTTTCACAAAATCTACAAGTAGGGCTTTTGGTCTACCTTGCTTAAAGTATTTACGAAACGGTGCACTTTAAAAAAATGGTATTGACCGTCTTACTTTGCTTTAGGGAATATGTAACCGGTGTAACGTATTAACGGGACACACTTGCGGTCGTATAAGTAATCGATTTTTTATTTAATAAGCTATCATTTCGCTAAAAAATAATTACAATTTTTTTTAATTTAGCTTTAATTTTGGCATCTATCTGTTTACTCGATGAAATATAAATTAAATGAAACATTATTTTAGCCTATACCCCATACTTGTACGAATTTATAAAAAGCAGCAATATTATTAATAAATAAATAAACGAATAATCTCTTAAAATTGTTTATTAAATAAAACATAGTCACAAAGTTAAATCCAGCTTCAACTAAAAAATATACAGGATGTCCCAGAATTGGCGCACCACCTGTATGGTACGTTAGGGCATGCCTAGTGATCCAGAAAATTGTTGAAAAAAAATCTATCTCATATACCCTCGGAGATATGAGCAACAGCAAAAAAAATGGCTTAATACAAATCCTTTCTTAAAATATTTTACTTTTTGTTCATCTATTAAATGGTCAAATAACATTTTTTATTTATAATCAATTTAATTTCACAAAATTTTCATAACATCGAGCTGACAACAAATGTCATAAAATCTGATCCATATTATTATGGTCAAGAATCATAAATGGATTTTAAAATGCAGTGTGCTAAATAGAGTTGCCGAATTTATCGAATTTTAACCGTATTTTTTCCAGAGATAAGAAGAGGGATATTTTTTTACAATTTTCTGGAGATTCTTAGGCATGCGCCACAGCGTACCATGCAGGTGGTGCACCAATTCTGGGCGTCCTATATAACAAACAGCTTTCTTAATTCTTATCATTTTAGCACTGAACATAATTTGTTCAAAGCTTCATTAACTCGATTCAGGGCGGTTATCATTTTTTTAAATTCTACTGCCCGTGTCTTCAGAATACTATTAAACTTTTGCTGATTTCTAAAGGTATCTAAAATATAGAAATAAAGTAAACAAAGGTGTCCCCGATAACGAGGTCATATATCCAAGGGTATATGGGATAAATTTTTTGGAACATTTTTTGAGGGATTCCTAGACATACCCCCTATGGTGTCCAACAATTGGCGCATAAACGTAATGGTACAGTGTGTCCCAGGATGAATTGACCCCCCCTTTTTCTCGGTTATTTTTAAGTTATTAAATTTTTTTTAAAAATTATTGGTTGTAACTCGTAATAAATTTTTTAATACACACCGTCAAGCCATACGTCATCAGTTCACAGAAGTGCATTAAAATACTATTTGTGAAATTTTTTTAGGCAACCAACAACCACAAAACATTATTTAAAGAAAAATAAGAGAGTTGTTTAGGTCCCACTGATGTAAAAATGTTCCTTTATATCTAATTTACGATATTTTAATTTAAAATTACACGAGAAACTACCGCAAGTATTAAAAAATCCCTTATTAATCTGATGGTGATGATCACCCACCAACGAATTGTGTAACAAGTCGTTTTCTGTCACTTTGGTTTTACCAAAATGACTTACGGACTATACCCTAAATATAGGCCTTTAAAAATACAGGTTGCTTAAAAAAATACATATTTTTTAAATTGAGCTACCAATATATTTTAATTAATTAGAAAGCCCTAGAAATTCTGCATACAGAACATCCCTTAATTTTTGTTTAGGATAAAAAATAATAAAAATATAGGCATCGAAAATCGAAAAGTGATCATGATTTGCATTAAATATTAATAATTTTAGATGCTTATATTTTGATTATTTTATATCCTATCCTCCAAAAATTAAAATTAAAAATTAAGGTGCGTTCTGTATGCAAAATTTCTAGGGCTATCTAAATAATTAAAAATATATGGTATATTTAATGGCCTATATTTGGTTTATCTTGGAAATTAAAAAATATATTACGATTACAACCAATAAGTTTTTAAAACATTTTAATACACACATCAAAACAATCTAAGGGACAACATCTTTTTCTTAAATTTTTGGTTGGTGATTTGAAGTTTAGTTGTTTTTACCATTGCAGCACAAGATGTTGTCCCTTAGATTGTTTTGATGTGTGTAACTTTAAAATATCCGAAAAAAATGGGGGGTTATCCTGGGACACACTGTACTGTACGTTTATGTCCCAATTTTTGGACATATATATATATACATACATACAACACACATACAGGGTGGTCCTAGCAAAAGTTTCCACCCCCATTATTTCCTGAACGAATTTGTTCTGGAGGAACTGCCGCGACACGTCATTTTTTTTTGGAGGGGGACATCTAATTAGGGTATTTTTTAATTTTTTTGTTCAACCCTCCAAGCGGGGTGACTACCCCATGAAAAATTTTAAATGGCACTACCGGTCATGTGGGGTCTTATTTAAAAGCTACAATTTTTCTCCTTTCAAAAAAAACAAATTTTCAAAATTGGGCGAAAGTTTTCCAAAAATTTTTATTTTTTTGAATTTTAAATTTAATCATTTTTTACTCTTCTTAAGAAGAAAATGCTTAGACAGGTCGATTTTCTCTTGAAGCAGAACATCTAACAACATATTTCTTAATTTTTTTCTTCAGCCACCCAAGCGGGGTAACAAACCCATCAATAATTTTTTTATTTTAAATCTAAAAGTAAATTTAAACACCTAAAAATTGATTTTTTATGAAATTATTCTTGAAATAACATTTTTAATTTTTTTCTCAGAAAATCAAAATTTTAAGGTGTGTAAATTTACTTTTAGATTTAAAATATCAACAAAATTTCGAAAAATATTTGTCCGATTTTAAAAATTTTTACTTTGCTGAAAAGAGAAAAATTGTAGCTTTCAAATAAGGCCCCACTTACCCAGAATGGCCATTAAAGATTATTGATGGGGTTGTTACCCCGCTTGGGGGGTTGAACAAAAAAATTAAAAAATACCCTAATTAGATGTCCCCCTCCAAAAAAAAATGACGTGTCGCGGCAGTTCCTCCAGAACAAATTCGTTCAGGAAATAATGGGGGTGGAAACTTTTGCTGAAGAAAAATATTAAGAAATACACACATGGCAATGGTCTAGGGATATTTCGAAATTTTTAAATATTTTTTTTTGCCATGATACAAATCCCAAAATTTTTTTTTTATGTGAAAAACCATTTATCTCTTCCAATGTTAAACCACTTACTTTTGATTTTTTTCAAACAAGACTATCGGTTTTTTTATTTTATTAAAGATCTGTTTTATCCTTTCTTTTTCTTGGGGAATAATTTTAGTTTCTTTTAATATTTAAACAAAAATTTTGGATTTATCGATTATGTTTACCTTCTTTACACCTAAATAAAGTATGAAAAAAAAGCATTTGAGTTTCGGGTGTATGCAAAGAGCTGTGAAGGGGATTGAAACTGGTAAAGGACAATCTAACAAAACCAAAGTGATGGACAACAGTCAAAGGGTCATCTTGTGCTTAAAGGTTAATTTTAGATTAACTGGACATGTAAAGAAGAGAAATAAAGGCAATCTATGTTTAACATTAACCGCCAAAGACCGCCTTCTCCAAAAAGTTGCCTTACGAAATGCTACCCTTACGTGCATAAAGTTGCAATATGCAATACTCCGAGCTTATGCACTAAAATTTTGGAATAAAAGCTGTTGCTTATTGATCACAAGAAGCTTGTCGTTGTTCTAGAAAATTTAAGAAGTGTCTGCCGTAAGCAATGAAAAATCGCGAAGCCAAACAAAAATGCATTTGCAAAATTTTGGAGCTTAAAAATTATGAGTGGTTCAATATTTTATTCGTAGATAATTTTCGGTTTGGGTTTCGCACTGATGATTTTCATCTTAACAGTATTATTGTAGAATTATGGTTTAAACACATTTGAAATTATCAGTAACTAAAATATGGCCCTCTACTAAATTTTTAGCTTCAAAATTTTACAAGTGCATTCTTATTTCACTTCGCGATTTTCAATTGCTTACGCCTGACACTTCTAAGATTTTCTAGGACAACGACAGGCTTCTTGTGATCAAAAGGCAACAGCTTCTTTTCCAAAACTTTAGTGCATAAGCACGGAGCATTGCATATTGCAGCTTTATGCACGAAACGGTAGCATTTCCTAAGGCAACTTTTTGAAGAAAGCGGTCTTTGCCGGTTAATGTTAAACATGGATTGCCTTTATTTCTTTTTTTTACATGTCCAGTTAATCTAAAATTAAGCATTAAGCACAAGATGACCCTTTGACTGTTGTCCATTACTTTGGTTTTGTCAGATTATCCAATACCAGTTTCAATCCCCTTCACAGCTCTTTGCATACACCGTAAATTTAGATGTTTTTTTTCCATGCTTTATTTAAGTGTAAAGAAGGTAAACATAATCAAAAAATCCAAAACTTTTGTTTGAATATTGAAAGAAACTAAAATTATTCCCAAAGAAAAAGGAAGGATAAACCATTTCTTTAATAAAATAAAAAAACTGGTGGTCTTGTTAGAAAAAAATCAAAAGTAAGTGGTTTAACATAATAAAAGATAAATTCTCTTTCACATAAAAAAAAAATTTGGGATTTGGATCATGGCAAAAAAAAAATATTTAAAAATTTCGAAATATCCCTAGACCATTGCCATGTGTGTATGTTGTTAGATGTTCTTCTTCAAAAGAAAATCGACCTGTCTAAGCATTTTCTTCTTAAGATGCGTAAAATATGACTAAATTTAAAATTCAAAAAAATAAAAAATTTTGGAAAACTTTCGCCCGATTTTGAAAATTTTTTTTTTGAAAAGAGAAAAATTGTAGCTTTCAAATAAGACCCCAATTGACCCGTAGTGCCATTTAAAATTTTTGATGGGGTAGACACGCCGCTTGGAGGGTTGAACAAAAAAATTAAAAAATACCCTAATTAGATGTCCCCCTCCAAAAAAAAAATGACGTGTCGCGGCAGTTCCTCCAGAACAAATTCGTTCAGGAAATAATGGGGGTGGAAACTTATGCTTGGACCACCCTGTATATACAACACCCAGATTTTTTTATGTGTTAGAACATCTAAGTAACGATTATCGAAATTGAGTAGTCCTTTTTAAAAGAAAAACTTTATTTTCGAAATTACAAATGTAGGTGAACTAGTCTCTAAGTTAGTATTGCAAAGAATGAATAACATCTTCAAAATTAAAACATTTTAAAATTAAAACATAAATGTTAGTAAACAAACAGATCATTTTTATAATGAATAAGCAGTTTTACATATTATAACTCTTCCCTCCTTAAGATGAAAATATTGGCGAAGTATTTTCATTTTTTGCCAAAGGGATGAAGTTTGGGACAACAACTTTTCTTGATAAACATCTTCGGCGAAGGAACCATAACGCAGTAAGTATTAAGCAAATGGTTAATAGGATTGTGCATGTGCTCAATGAACTCCAACCAAAGACATGAAGTTTAGCGACTTTATTTGGAACATGGAGTAGTTGAACTTGTTTCAAGTTGAATTTTATTTTCGTTTAGCGTGTGCTCAGTTTCTTGAAATTGAATCTCTGGTAAATGTATTGGATTACCATTTAATTGAAGCTGGGTGTTTGTAAACTGTGCTTCATTTATTTGGACTTTGCAATTTTTTGGAATTTGCACCAAACTGGGTGTGGTTATAAGCATATATTTGTCATTACCACAATTTTGGTGAAGTTTGATTGGCTTTTCAGTCGGAACTGTAATGACATATTCGTCGTTGATGGCTTGAATTACTGGAGTTTGAACATTGATTTTCATTGGTTTGCAATTCAGGTCTTCCGCTTCTTTTACTAGCGATACAACACAGCTGTTGAACATTGGTTGTAAATTGTTTGGACATACGTAGATGTCTTCAATAATTGGGCATTCCATATCATCAAATTGTAATGTTTCCGCACCAAGAATAAGATAAGGGTGTGTCGGAATTATTATGGTTTGTTTTAAAGGAATTGGGTATAGGTGAAAACATTTAAAATTTTGTTTTTCAAAAATTGGAATGTGTATTGCGAACACAATTTTATTTGGCAAATAAGTAACTTGCAAGCCAGCTAGCTGATAATAAGACATAATATTTTTAAAATCAATAATCTTCATTAGATCGTAAAGTTTTGCTAAATATTCAAAAATATGTTTTAATTGTTCCGCAGAAATAACTGAAGTATGCAAAGTATTTAACTTTGAAAACATCAATGCATTTTCCAAATTATCTAAAAATGTAATTAGATTTTGACAGTTCAAAATTATTTGATCTAAAGTATTTTGTGCACGTAAATATGCTGCTATATCATTTATTGTTTGGTTCATATTAAATTCGAAATATTGAAGTCTGTTTTTAATAAGCTTTTGATTTGAATCTAAAAGCGTTATTGTTGTATTATAGTTTGAAATTAATTTTTTGCTTAATGATATTTGTAAAGAAAGTTGCGTATTAAGCTCATTTTGATTATTTTGAAGTTCTAAAATAGCGTTATCATACCGTTCTCCATCATCGGAATCTAAAGTACCATAAAGCCACTTGTGTAGTTTACCGATTCCATTTATAAGGCCACGCTTAAAGCGATTAAAAGGTGTAATGTTACTTAATTTCATTTTTACTTCTGATATTAAATAACTTACATGTTTTAAAATTTAGAGATAACATTATAATGAGAAAATAATACATGATCTGAATGTGTCTTAATAATAGTGTTGTTTAAAACATTATAAAAATATTCAATATTTTTTATTTGATTAAATAGTGGTAATAATTCCACATAATGAATAAATGTATGTTTACTCTCAATAACTCTACCATTTCCCATAAAGAAAGGAAGTAAAGGAGCTTTTAGAGGGATAACATTTATAGGATTGTCAAGTTGAGTCGGCAGTAACTGTACTCTTGTCAGTACGGCTACAAGTAGGCATATCTTGGTCAGTTGAATCATTTTCCTGTAAACAAGATTTCATTTTTACTCTTGGTTTACTTAATTGTGATTTATGAATAAGTCTATTCTGACTTGTTTCTATCTTATTTCCGAGGTCTTGTGTAATTAACACTTTTGTTTGTTTGGGTTTTGTCTTATTTCGATCTGCAAGCTTATTTTTTACGAATCCTTTTGTGTTAGGTTCATAACTTGCTGATTCTTCACGATTTTTGTTTATTTTCTCAATTACGCGAGTTTTTTCTTTCAAAGATGTTTCATGAATTTGATTAAATAAAATTTTTAATCTTTCGCGTCTATCAATAATATATTGATTTAATATTATTCGGTTAGATCAAAAGGATCAATAGCATTAATTCGTCCATTTATGATATCAAAAGGTCTTTGTTTAGTGACACTATGTACCGAAGAATTATAGCCTAAAATTGCGTACTGCATTAATTGCTTAATGCTAGACTTTGAGTCTTTTAGTTTTAAAACTCGAATACTGTCAATTAAAGTTGAATGAAGCCTTTCAACTGGGCTATTACTATTTGAATTTCCTGCAGTAATAAAATGCAAATTAATATTATGAAGTTTACAAAAATCAATTAAAAGTGAAGTTTTAAACTCTGTTCCGTTATCACATGTGATTGATAATGGGAGTCCAAAATGAGTTGTAAACATTAAAAGATTTTCAAAAACTATTTCTGCAGTGCAAGCAGGTTGTAAAATATAGGCTTGTCCATATCTAGAAAATACATCTAAAATAGTTAAGAACTTAGTATTGGCAATTTGAAAAGTATCAATGTGAATTTTTTCAAAAGGTTGAGTAGGTGTTGGTGTTAAATTAAATTTTATTTGTGGAGGGTTTCTGTCGTATTTAGCTTGTTGACATACCTCACAATTATTTATATATTCAGTAATTTGATCTTTTATTTTAGGCCAATAATATGTTTTTCTAAGAGACATGGAAGTTTCGCTGATTCCACGATGACATGTTTTTGTCTCATGATGATATTGCATTAATTCTTTTTGTCTGTTTATGTCTTTTATATCTGTTAGGAAAATATTACTCCTTATTAAACGAAATGCATTATTCTTAAAAGTTTCTCTTAAAATATTGCATATTTTTGGAGCTAATTCGATTTCAGATTCTTTTATATAAAAACAATATAAAAGTTTAGGATTGATTTGTTCTTTAAAGAATCTAATAATTTCTGGTTCATAATTTTGTGACAAATAAACAAGTTTTCTTTGTTTTTGATCGAAAGGTCTATAATTTATAACATGATATACATGAGTTTTCTTTTGTATGAAAATAATTTGATTAGCATAATGATTTAATGAATTTTCGGTTATTGGTATTTCTAAAATTGGGTTTTCAACTGAAAAGTGAACGGTTTCATCGTCATCACTATTTATTTGTGTTGGTAGTAAAATATTATCATTATTTTCAGGGGGATTTATTTGTATATCAGACATTACATTTATTTGTTTACTGGGATTAAAAATTTGATCAAGCTCGTCTAAGTCTTCTAGTGTTACATCGGCTGATATGTTTTCATCATTAAGATATTTGTCAATTTCGGAATCAATATCACCTGGATTACCTATAAGTGAATCTGATTTGTTTTTTGATTCGAAAACATTAATTTCAATGCGAGATAACGCATCTGCATTTGTATTGCTACGACCTTTTTTGTATTCAATTGAATAATTGTACTCTTCGAGTCTTAGTCTCCAGCGAACTAAACGCGAATTTGGTTCTTTAAGATTAAATAGCCAAACGAGTGGTTTATGATCAGTTCTGATTGTAAAATGGCGTCCGAATAAATAAGGTCTAAAAAACTTTGTTGCCCATACTATGGCAAGCAATTCCTTTTCTATTGTACTATAATTAATTTCGGCTGGGTTTAATGTTCGAGAAGCATAACTAATAGGTAAGTCATTGGGATCTTGACTTAAAACTGCTCCAACCGCAAAGTTTGAGGCGTCTGTTGTTAAAATAAAAGGTTTTTCAAAGTCAGGTCTCTGTAAAATGGGATCATTACATAAAATTCTTTTACAGATTTCAAAAGTCTCAATAAATTCTGGTGTATGTACGATCTTTTTATTTTTCTTAAGACATTGAGTAAACGGTTTTGTTAATTTTGCAAAATTCTTAATAAAGCGTCTATAATAGCCTAACAAACCAAGAAATGACTTAATTTCTTTAGCTGTTTTAGGTATAGGAAATTTTTGAATGGCTTCAATTTTTTTTGGATTAGGTTTTATTCCGTCTGATGTAATTATGTGCCCTAAGAATTCAACTTCTTTTCTTAAAAACTCAGACTTATCTAACTGAATTTTTAATTTAGCATTAAGAAGCTTTGAAAATACAAGTCTAAGATTACTTATATGTTCAGTAAGGCTAGTAGAAAAAATGATTATGTCATCCATATACACTAAGAAAACTTTATTTAACATAAGCAGATCTCTTAATACATTATCCATAACACGCTGGAACGTCGCAGGAGCATTTTTTAATCCAAAAGGCATTCTGACGTATTCAAAATGTCCTTGTTCTACATTAAAAGCTGTTTTTTCAATAGAATTTGGATGCATCTCTATTTGATGAAAACCGGATGCTAAATCTAATGTAGTAAAATATTGACAGCGTCCTAGCTTATCAAGTATATCTGTAATATTTGGAAGAGGAGGTTTTTTCATTGACCTTGCGATAATCAATGACTATACGCCATTTATGTTTGCCGCTTGCATCTAATTTTTAAGGAACTACCCAAATAGGGCTGCACCATGGGCTTTTACTAGGTCTTATTATTCCGTCATTTAACATTTTTTCTATTTGCTTTTGAACTTCCTCTTTGTGTATAAAGGGGTACCGATATGACTTTGTATGTATAGGTACTTCGTCGGTTGTTCTAATCTCGTGTTTTACCGTGTTTGTGAAACTTAAGATATCTTTTTCATTGTAAAATAATTCTGAGAACTCGTGACAAAGATTTAATAATAATCGTTTTTCTTCAGAATTTAAATGATCACAACGAATTGATTTGTCAATATCGAGAGTTGTTTTGGATTTTAAATTATTTTGCAATAAATTTTCCATATAATAAAAGTCAAAATTTTCTTTAGAACTATCTGGAAAAGCATATACGTTGAAAGGATTATTTATTTCTAAAGAAATGTTTTTGTCAGTGTAATTAAATATATTTATTTTTGCAAACCCTTTTTTCGCAGTTGTTAAAGTGTCTGGTATAAACAAATTATTCAAGGTAGTTTCAGGAAATATAATATCTCCGTCATATTGTGAGACAGGTACTTGAACTGAAGCTACTTCGTTCGCATTTATATTTAAAGTACACATTTCTAAATTATTTTCTGGATTTCGAAAATGTATTGGAATTTGGGTGTTATTGTTATATAATATATTATTATCAAGATCAATATTAAAGTTTTTAAGTTCTTTCAAACCTAAAATACCGTCAAAATATGGATGAAAGTCAAATAAAACGAAAGGTATAATATGTTGAGAATTTAACTCAGGAAAAGCTGGTATGTCAGCTTTAAATCTTACTAATTTTTCGCTGACAGCTGTTTTTATTACTGTTGGGTTTTGATAAATTGTTTCTGGATAATATTTTTCTGCAATGGAAGGTTTTAAAATGGATTTAGAGCTACCAGTATCTATTAGTAGTTTTATTGGTGGAAATAAAATATTAATGAAAGGTAAGGTATTGCTAGATTCCGTATGCATTATGTTACACACGTCTTGAGGCTCGTTTGCCAAAAATCCTGTTATTTTTCAGAATTTTTTGTCTCATTAATAGGAATTGGTTCATCAAATGATTCTTGTTTAGAAACGATTTGATTTTCAGAAAACATAGATTGGTTTTCATTATCATATTGTTGTAAATAGTCATAATAAGGATTGTTTGAATCTTTATAATAAATATTTTGTCCATATTCATTTTGTTGGACATAATAATTATTTTGTTGGTCATAATAATCATTTTGTTGGTTATAATAATCATTTTGTTGGTCATAGTATTCAAAATTTTGCTCTTCATTTGGATCAATAATTTGATATAATTCTTGATGAGTAAAGTTTGGATTTCTATTTTCAAAAACCGGCTTAGGTCTGTTATTAGTATTTGTACTTGGTTGTTGGTATGTACTTCTAGTCATGGTAGACATTGGTTCAGGTTTATTAGTAGGAACTTGACCTGTGGGTTTAAAAACATTTTTTGGTTTACCAAAAACTTGTTCATTAGTTGGGAAATTTTGTTTTATAGGTCTGGATTGAATGTTTATTGGTTGGCTAGGAAATTGTTGTCGTGGTCGATAAAAATTAGGTTGTTGGAAGTTTTGATTTGTAAATCCAAATCTATTATTCTAAGGTTGAGAATATTGATTTCTTGATTGGTTAAATTGATTAGTTGATTGATTTTGGTTAAATCTGGGAAATTGATTCTGGGTAAATTTATTATTTGGTAATGGAAGAGTTGGTGTTTTGAATATATTTTGGCTGTATTGGAAGTTTAGTTCTTCCACAATGTAAGTCATGGCAGTTTCTATACTGTCAGGTTCTTTCAAACGGATTAGACTTTGTAATGGACCGTTTAAACCACGAATGAATGTTCTAAGACAAATTTCATCGTATTGTCTTACATAAATATTTTTTGTAATCGGATCCATGTTGGATGCATTTAATTTTTGTGTTAAGTTACTTCGTAAAACTTGTAAACGTTTAGCAAAATCGAGAATATTTTCGTTTTTAAAAGGTTTTGCTATGAAAAGGTCTTGTTCTAGACATTCAATATTTCTTTTGTCAGCAAAGCACTGATGAAGTGCATCTTTTATAAGTGGCCATGTATTTAGTTCAATTCTTGAGCCTACGAGAAGTTGAGCTCTATCAATTAATTTGGATTGAATTACTCTTATCAAATATTTAGTAAACAATTTATCATTTACATTTTGATAAGTCTCAAACAAAAAGTCGCATGATTGAATAAAATTAGTCAAAGTTAGGGAATTACCGTCAAAATTAGGTATAATGTCAACATATAATTTTAGCATTTGATAATTAGGTGCTTGAGTGAGGAACATGTCCTGGAAGCTGTTGTCTTTGAGAAGATTCAGTCATTTTTATGGATTTTTCTTTATTTTCAAAACTTACTATACTATCTAATGAATTAATTAAATTATTAATTTCAATTTGATCAATGCTGCTATTCATGCAGACCAATGTCAAAATTAAATTACTATTTATTTTTCTTAAATTATTTGATCGAGGCTGCTATTTATGCAGAACAACGTCAACATTAAATTATTGCCTTTTATTTAGGTATTATATTTTTCAAAATTATTTTCTTAAAATTATTGATTTTAACTTTTTCGTCTCTGCTATACAGGCAACGCAGACTTGAAAGCTAAATCGCGTAAAATTAAATCTTAACTAGACCAAAGAAATGGTTTTCCTATAACCCGGAACAAGGGAGAGTGCAAAAAGGGAATTTATTCTAGGAATAAACTTGGCGCTTACCACAGCCCCTAGTTGCGATGACCCAATGCAATATGTTGGCAGGAAGATATGCAGTCTCTCTATCCAACGTTTCTAACTGGAAACAGTTCTTTGGAACTCCAAGTAAAAAGGCCCTCCACTTGTATGAGTCTACAGTAGATACAACTGAGCACACTATTAAGAGTCCACTAGTCACTCTTTGTTCTTTTCGGATTGCACTTAAGAGTTGAAACTCACGAATCGAAGTCAATTGATTACCAATCGTCGAACTGTGCAAATCCTACCGACTGCGCCAGTAACGATTATCGAAATTGAGTAGTCCTTTTTGGCATTTGGAGTCAGATTATGTAATTCATAAAAACCGCCTTCAAAATTGGTGTTTGGACAGTCCTCTACAATATGTTTAATAGTTTCTGGAGATTCACCACATTCACATAATGGACTTGGTAGTGCATTCCACTTATATAGCATATCATTGCAACGTCCGTGACACGTTCTTAGACGATTAACAGCACTCCAAATCTTCCTTGGCTGATCAAAACCTGGAACCTCTTGAGTAGGATCATCGATTAATTCCTTATTGGACACATCAACATTTTGCCAAATGAGTTTCCAAGCATCGGATACTGAATAGGGCTCATGTATATATTCCTCTTGCCATAAGGGCTTCCTCGATTTTAACCGGTTGGGGGGCAACCTCTGCAAATCTTGGTTTATGGGAAATTTGTCCAACTCGAAATGTATCTTGTCCCACTCTCTTTTAGTCGCATGTCTTCTTCTTATGTCAGGGGGTGCTATGTTTGACAAGACTGGCAACCAAGGCGTAGGTGTTGACTTCATTGTACCTGAAATTATTCTCATGGTTAAATTTAATTGGGTGTCAATTTTAGGAACATGGCAGCTGTTAAGCCAAACAGGACAGCAATACTCCGCTGTTGAATAAACAAGTGCCAATCCCGCTGTTCTTAAAGTATGAGCATTTGCACCCCAACTAGTTCCCGCCAATTTACTTAAAATATTATTTCTAGTTTTAATTTTTTGTCTCACTTTTTTATTATAAATGTTAGTAAACAAACAGATCATTTTTATAATGAATAAGCAGTTTTACATATTATAACTTCTATTATATATACAGGATGTCCCTGAAATGGTGCACCACCTGTATGGTACGCTGTTTTGGCATGCCTAAGGATTCCTGATTCCTGGAAAAGCAAACGAACAACACCAAAACCTTAAATTAAATAGTACATGCAAAAAAAAATACAATTTGAATTAAAACTAGAAACAAAGTTACAAGGTATTTAATTTCTGGACGAAATTGCATCCGCAATTTGGAACAATGCAGTCGCAATGTTATTTAGACCGTCAGTGATTCCCCCCATTCCTTCATTCAGGGCACAAGTGTAAGCATCCAATTTTCCTACGATATATATTTTTTTAAATCACGATGTGGTACAAAAGAAATTCAAGTCGATTAAATCACCGGTTTTTTTACAGGATTTTTTACTGGTAAGTTTTTTTATTTAAGTTTTACCTTTTATGATAACTTTTTTTTATCATTCTAGAAAGCAGAAATATTTTCAAATCAAGAAATTTGAATTGTCCTTCACCAAAGATATATAAGGCTTGCAGCAAGCAATTAGGATGCATTCATTAAAAAAAAAACCAAATAAAATTTTGTGTTGTTGTTTACTTACCAGTTTTTCGCTTTGGCTTTGGCTGCCTTTTTTTAGTCTTATATGCTATATAGCTATGTTTGGTGTTCCAACTCGTCTAACTTGTTCGTTGCCGTCTTCCCCCACAAGAACAACTAATTCCTCCACATCGACCAAATCTACTTCATTCTCGTCTTGTTCTAAAGCCTTTTCTTGTTGATGCTCTTCAGTTACTAATTCCAAGACATCTTCTTCTTGATTTTCTTCAGTAACCAGAGGAGCCACCCCCAGCTCCGGCAGCGCTGGGTTGCCTTCCACTACTATGTATAAAACCGATATCTGTGCGGCTTTGGCTTCAATTGGGGTTAAATTTTCTTTATTTCTCAATTTTCCTCTAATGTGTGACTTGAAGACAGTATAAGCCTAATGCCTGCCCTAGACATACAGTTCGATCGTACGACCGATCGAAACGACCATCTGTGCAATTTTTTTGGTGCTTCCAGACACTCAGTTCAACTGTAACTGCCAACTGCTTCCGACCGCATTATGTCTAAAAATAGCCAAATACCTAATCTTACCTGTTTGATGAATGAAAGGGTAGGTATTTTACAACTTTACTATTTATTGTTTCAATGTCAAGACCACAAATAAAAGAAGGATTTAAAATGTATTATTTAATTCATAAATTTACAGAAATACCTATCTATATTTTAAAATAATTGGATTATGTTCAAAGGTTATTTATTGTTAAAATTATTACAATTTATGTAGAAAGTACAAATTTTGATACACAATTAATAGGGAGTATGAACGTAAAAGATTTTGACCAAATATTGCATTTTAGCTAAAGAGGATACCTGTCAGAATACGTTATTGCATATTTTGATTTGTTTAAGCCAGCCACTATTTTTTAATTAATTTTTAAACATTTGTGTAAACTAAAAACATTCCCCACTACTTTCTAGAGTATACGACGAGCTGACGTTACAAAATTAATTAAGTTGGCACTTTTGTTGTTTTGAAATATTGTGTCAAACATAATTTGACCTTTTAAAAAAAGTTTGCTATTGTTTTTCCTATTTCTTATTACCGTTTTTTTTGGCGTGTGATAAAATTGCTTATAATTGGCCAAGTGCTGTGTTTACCAATCGCGAGTAGTGGAGGTGTAATTTATTGTATCAATTTATGCATGGCGTTTTTTTGCACTTAGAAATGAAATCAAAACTTATACCGACCAGTTAAATCCTTGCAGAAGGTGAATTGTTATTTTGTGTTTAAACGAAGATTGTGCCAAAACTGAAGGTCCAAGGTTAAAACCAAAGCCATTTTTAAATAGCAACATTTTTAAACTTTATAACAATGGCTTTGGTTCTTATCTTGGACCTCCAGTTTTGGCACAATCTTCGTTTAAACACGAACTGTCAAAATAGCCTAGGTTTTTAAATTGTACGGAAGATCTGTTTATGCTATTCTAGATTCTACAATATAATAGATCTTGGACTCATTTCATAAAAATTGCAAGTTTACAAGTCCCAAATGGCAGGAGACGTCAATGACGCTGTCTCCTGCCATTCGAGGCTTGTAACTTTTATGAAATGGGCCCCTGCGTCACAATTCACAGGAATGCATTAAAATAATGTCTATTTTTTTATTATTGGCAACTTTGTCCCTATTTAACCGACCTTGTATGTTTTAAGATCCGAACGGTGGCCCTTAAATTTCCGTCAGCCTGTATATTGAGGTAACTCCCGTAAAATTTAAAATGTACATACACAATCCATTGCTAAAAAATAATGGGACTTAAAAGTTAAAACTAATATTTATTACGAATATATGTATAAAAAAACAATTTTGGGATATTAAAAAAACATCCATCTTTATGTTTCGGATTTTATTGTTGTCAACGTCACCCTAAAAAGAAAGTATTTATTAAGAACCCTCAATTAAGAAATATGCAATTTTTTGCAAATTAGGAACAATTTAAAAATGATTATTATTAATTCTTTTTAATGGACTATAAAAAATAATAGGAGTTTAATTTACTTTTCTTGACATAATATGTATTTTTTTATTAAAAAAAGCTAAAAGCAAATTTTTTTTACAAGAATTTTTACAAATCTTAACACTCTTTACAAAATAATTTTTATTCTTATCATAAATCACCAAAATATACAGAAACCCTCAGTAAATAAATAAATAAAAAATTAAAATATATTTGGTCGGATTGGAATTCTGACACGTCGGTATTTCTCTTCGATGGACCACAATTTACAGCGATCCTCTCTCCACACGTTTAGACGATCGTTTCAGACCAACAGTTCAGTTCAAAATACATACTTTCATTGCATGGTCTGGAGCGGGCTTACGACCAACGACGTACTGTTCAGATCAACTTTTACTACGATTTCTGTCCCAGACGCTTCGATCGGTCTGAACAGTACGTCGTTTCAGACGGTCGTATCAGTCGGATCGCATGGTCTAGGGCGGGCATAAACATTAAAATGTATTTAGATACCTACTTGTTTATTTGTATAATTGTTATACCTGCTTCCATCCTGCGCCTGTTTTGGTCGCCCCACCCATGGCGTTCAAGGCTGTTGCGACAGCGTTCCTGTTGGAAGATTAATCTAATCACCAATTAGTTATGACCATCCTGTATGGACATAAATGACGTTGAATTTGTTTAAATATTGATTACACTGTAATTGTCAAGTTCTTATTAAAACTATCTTATTTGCTGAACCTGTAGATTGATTTAATAGGTTATGGGCCCAGATACGTGGTGTAACCTTTAGAACAAGTAGAAATAAAATTCGTTGGCGGAATTTGTATTTCAAGAAAATATACAGGGTGACCAGAATGGTAGAAAGAATTTCTATTGCAAAACTGAATGGGAGTAATTACCAGTTCTGGAAATATAAAGTAAAACTTCTTTTGTTAAAAGAAGAACTGTGGGATGTTATTTCTCAAGAGATTCCAAATCCAGTTACCGAACAATGGAAGAAACGAGTACGAGAAACGTTACATTTGTAATTTCGAAAATAAAGTTTTTCTTTTAAAAAGGACTACTCAATTTCGATAATCGTTACTGGCGCAGTCGGTAGGATTTGCACAGTTCGACGATTGGAAATCAATTGACTTCGATTCGTGAGTTTCAACTCTTAAGTGCAATCCGAAAAGAACAAAGAGTGACTAGTGGACTCTTAATAGTGTGCTCAGTTGTATCTACTGTAGACTCATACAAGTGGAGGGCCTTTTTACTTGGAGTTCCAAAGAACTGTTTCTAGTTAGAAACGTTGGATAGAGAGACTGCATATCTTCCTGCCAACATATTGCATTGGGTCATCGCAACTAGGGGCTGTGGTAAGCGCCAAGTTTATTCCTAGAATAAATTCCCTTTTTGCACTCTCCCTTGTTCCGGGTTATAGGAAAACCATTTCTTTGGTCTAGTTAAGATTTAATTTTACGCGATTTAGCTTTCAAGTCTGCGTTGCCTGTATAGCAGAGACGAAAAAGTTAAAATCAATAATTTTAAGAAAATAATTTTGAAAAATATAATACCTAAATAAAAGGTAATAATTTAATGTTGACGTTGTTGTGCATAAATAGCAGCCTCGATCAAATAATTTAAGAAAAATAAATAGTAATTTAATTTTGACATTGGTCTGCATGAATAGCAGCATTGATCAAATTGAAATTAATAATTTAATTAATTCATTAGATAGTATAGTAAGTTTTGAAAATAAAGAAAAATCCATAAAAATGACTGAATCTTCTCAAAGACAACAGCTTCCAGGACATGTTCCTCAAGCTCAAGCACCTAATTATCAAATGCTAAAATTATATGTTGACATTATACCTAATTTTGACGGTAATTCCCTAACTTTGACTAATTTTATTCAATCATGCGACTTTTTGTTTGAGACTTATCAAAATGTAAATGATGAATTGTTTACTAAATATTTGATAAGAGTAATTCAATCCAAATTAATTGATAGGGCTCAACTTCTCGTAGGCTCAAGAATTGAACTAAATACATGGCCACTTATAAAAGATGCACTTCATCAGTGCTTTGCTGACAAAAGAAATATTGAATGTCTAGAACAAGACCTTTTCATAGCAAAACCTTTTAAAAACGAAAATATTCTCGATTTTGCTAAACGTTTACAAGTTTTACGAAGTAACTTAACACAAAAATTAAATGCATCCAACATGGATCCGATTACAAAAAATATTTATGTAAGACAATACGATGAAATTTGTCTTAGAACATTTATTCGTGGTTTAAACGGTCCATTACAAAGTCTAATCCGTTTGAAAGAACCTGACAGTATAGAAACTGCCATGACTTACATTGTGGAAGAACAAAACTTCCAATACAGCCAAAATATATTCAAAACACCAACTCTTCCATTACCAAATAATAAATTTACCCAGAATCAATTTCCCAGATTTAACCAAAATCAATCAACTAACCAATTTAACCAATCAAGAAATCAATATTCTCAACCTTGGACTTGTTTAAAGTGACCCTGTCACGTCAAAAACTATTTAAGAAGGCCAAAGAGAGGCAAACGCACTGTTTAGGATCATTTCACACAAGCCAAAAGATCAAAACAAAACAACTTGTCTGAAGCGACCCTGTCACGTCAAAAATTATTTTAGAAGCTCTGAGGAGCAAAAGAAACGTTCAGGTTCATTTTAAACAACCCAAAATGTCAAACAAAACAACTTGTTTAAAGCGACCCTGTCACGTCAAAAACTATTTGAGAAGGCCAAAGAGAGGCAAACGCACTGTTTAGGATCATTTCACACAAGCCAAAAGATCAAAACAAAACAACTTGTCTGAAGCGACCCTGTCACGTCAAAAATTATTTTAGAAGCTCTGAGGAGCAAAAGAAACGTTCAGGTTCATTTTAAACAACCCAAAATGTCAAACAAAACAACTTGTTTAAAGCGACCCTGTCACGTCAAAAACTATTTAAGAAGGCCAAAGAGAGGCAAACGCACCGTTTAGGATCATTTCACACATGCCAAAAGATCAAAACAAGGCCTAAAAAAAGCAAAAGAAACGTTCAGATTCATTTTAAACAACCCAAAATGTCAAACAAAACAACTTGTTTAAAGCTACCCTGTCACGTCAAAAAGTATTTGAGAAGGCCTAAGAGAAGCAAAAAAAACGTTCAGGTTCATTTTACACAACCCAAAAGAACAAAACAAAACAACTTGTCTAAAGCGACCCTGTCACGTCAAAAACTGTTTAAGAAGGCCAAAGAGAGGCAAACGCACTCTTTAGGATCATTTCACACAAGCCAAAAGATCAAAACAAAACAACTTGTTTGAAGCGACCCAGTTACGTTAAAAACTATTTAAGAAGGCCAAAAAGAGGCAAACTCACTGTTCAGGATCATTTCACACAAGCCAAAAGATCAAAACAAAACAACTTGTCTGAAGCGACCCTGTCAGGTTAAAAAGTATTTGAGAAGGCCTAAAAGAAGCAAAAGAAACGTTCAGATTCATTTTAAACAACCCAAAATGTCAAACAAAACAACTTGTTTAAAGCGACCCTGTCACGTCAAAAACTATTTGAGAAGGCCTAAGAGGAGCAAAGGAAACGTTCTGGTTCATTTTACACAACCCAACATGTCAAACAAAACACTTGTTTAAAGCGACCCTGTCACGTCAAAAACTATTTAAGAAGGCCAAAGAGAGGCAAACGCACCGTTTAGGATCATTTCACACAAGCCAAAAGATCAAAACAAAACAACTTGTCTGAAGCGACCCTGTCAGGTCAAAAAGTATTTGAGAAGGCCTAAACGAAGCAAAAGAAACGTTCAGATTCATTTTAAACAACCCAAAATGTCAAACAAAACAACTTGTTTAAAGCCACCCTGTCACGTCAAAAACTGTTTAAGAAGGCCAAAGAGAGGCAAACCCATTCTTTAGGATCATTTCACACAAGCCAAAAGATCAAAACAAAACAACTTGTTTGAAGCGACCCAGTTACTCTAAAAACTATTTAAGAAGGCCAAAAAGAGGCAAACGCACTGTTCAGGATCATTTCACACAAGCCAAAAGATCAAAACAAAACAACTTGTCTGAAGCGACCCTGTCAGGTCAAAAAGTATTTGAGAAGGCCTAAAAGAAGCAAAAGAAACGTTCAGATTCATTTTAAACAACCCAAAATGTCAAACAAAACAACTTGTTTAAAGCGACCCTGTCACGTCAAATACTATTTGAGAAGGCCTAAGAGGAGCAAAGGAAACGTTCTGGTTCATTTTACACAACCCAACATGTCAAACAAAACAACTTGTTTAAAGCGACCCTGTCACGTCAAAAACTATTTAAGAAGGCCAAAGAGAGGCAAACGCACCGTTTAGGATCATTTCACACAAGCCAAAAGATCAAAACAAAACAACTTGTCTGAAGCGACCCTGTCACTTCAAAAAGTATTTAAGAAGGCCTAACAGGAGCAAAAGAAACGTTTAGGTTTACGTTAAAAGCTATTTAAGAAGGCCAAAAAGAGGCAAACGCACTGTTCAGGATCATTTCACACAAGCCAAAAGATCATAACAAAACAACTTGTCTGAAGCGACCCTGTCAGGTCAAAAAGTATTCGAGAAGGCCTAGAAAAAGCAAAAGAAACGTTCAGATTCATTTTAAACAACCCAAAATGTCAAACAAAACAACTTGTTTAAAGCCACCCTGTCACGTCAAAAAGTTTTTGAGAAGGCCTAAGAGGAGCAAAGGAAACGTTCTGGTTCATTTTACACAACCCAAAATGTCAAACAAAACAACTTGTTTAAAGCGACCCTGTCACGTCAAAAACAGTTTAAGAAGGCCAAAGAGAGGCAAACGCACTTTTTAGGATCATTTCACACAAGCCAAAAGATCAAAACAAAACAACTTGTCTGAAGCGACCCTGTTATGTAAAAACTCTTAAAGAAGGCCAAAAAAAGGCAAACGCACCGTTCAGGATCATTTCAAACAAGCCAAAAGATCAAAACAAAACAACTTGTCTAAAGCGACCCTGTCAGGTCAAAAAGTATTTGAGAAGGCCTAAAAGAAGCAAAAGAAACGTTCAGATTCATTTTAAACAACCCAAAATGTCAAACAAAACAACTTGTTTAAAGCGACCCTGTCACGTCAAAAACTATTTGAGAGGGCCTAAGAGGAGCAAAGGAAACGTTCTGGTTCATTTTACACAACCCAACATGTCAAACAAAACAACTTGTTTAAAGCGACCCTGTCACGTCAAAAACTATTTAAGAAGGCCAAAGAGAGGCAAACGCACCGTTTAGGATCATTTCACACAAGCCAAAAGATCAAAACAAAACAACTTGTCTGAAGCGACTCTGTCACTTCAAAAAGTATTCAAGAAGGCCTAACAGGAGCAAAAGAAACGTTTAGGTTCATTTTAAACAACCCAAAATATCGAACAAAACAACTTGTTTGAAGCGACCCTGTTACGTTAAAAACTATTTAAGAAGGCCAAAAAGAGGCAAACGCACTGTTCAGAATCATTTCACACAAGCCAAAAGATCATAACAAAACAACTTGTCTGAAGCGACCCTGTCAGGTCAAAAAGTATTCGAGAAGGCCTAGAAAAAGCAAAAGAAACGTTCAGATTCATTTTAAACAACCCAAAATGTCAAACAAAACAACTTGTTTAAAGCCACCCTGTCACGTCAAAAAGTATTTGAGAAGGCCTAAAAGAAGCAAAAGAAACGTTCAGATTCATTTTAAACAACCCAAAATGTCAAACAAAACAACTTGTTTAAAGCGACCCTGTCACGTCAAAAACTATTTAAGAAGGCCAAAGAGAGGCAAATGCACCGTTTAGGATCATTTCACACATGCCAAAAGATCAAAACAAGGCCTAAAAAAAGCAAAAGAAACGTTCAGATTCATTTTAAACAACCCAAAATGTCAAACAAAACAACTTGTTTAAAGCTACCCTGTCACGTCAAAAAGTATTTGAGAAGGCCTAAGAGGAGCAAAGGAAACGTTCTGGTTCATTTTACACAACCCAAAATGTCAAACAAAACAACTTGTTTAAAGCGACCCTGTCACGTCAAAAACTATTTAAGAAGGCCAAAGAGAGGCAAACGCACTGTTTAGGATCATTTTACACAAGCCAAAAGATCAAAACAAAACAACTTGTCTGAAGCGACCCTGTCACGTCAAAAATTATTTTAGAAGCTCTGAGGAGCAAAAGAAACGTTCAGGTTCATTTTAACAACCCAAAATGTCAAACAAAACAACTTGTTTAAAGCGACCCTGTCACGTCAAAAACTATTTGAGAAGGCCTAAGAGGAGCAAAGGAAACGTTCTGGTTCATTTTACACAACCCAACATGTCAAACAAAACAACTTGTTTAAAGCGACCCTGTCACGTCAAAAACTATTTAAGAAGGCCAAAGAGAGGCAAACGCACCGTTTAGGATCATTTCACACAAGCCAAAAGATCAAAACAAAACAACTTGTCTGAAGCTACCCTGTCAGGTCAAAAAGTATTCGAGAAGGCCTAGAAAAAGCAAAAGAAACGTTCAGATTCATTTTGAAGCGATGTCACACAAGCCAAAAGATCAAAACAAAACAACTTGTCTGAAGCGACCCTGTCAGGTCAAAAAGTATTTGAGAAGGCCTAAAAAATGCAAAAGAAACGTTCAGATTCATTTTAAACAACCCAAAATGTCAAACAAAACAACTTGTTTAAAGCCACCCTGTCACGTCAAAAAGTATTTAAGAAGGCCTAAAAGAAGCAAAAGAAACGTTCAGATTCATTTTAAACAACCCAAAATGTCAAACAAAACAACTTGTTTAAAGCGACCCTGTCACGTCAAATACAATTTGAGAAGACCAAAGAGAGGCAAACGCACGGTTCAGAATCATTTCACACAAGCCAAAAGATCAAAACAAAACAACTTGTCTAAAGCGACCCTGTCAGATCAAAAAGTATTCGAGAAGGGCTAGAAAAAGCAAAAGAAACGTTCAGATTCATTTTAAACAACCCAAAATGTCAAACAAAACAACTTGTTTAAAGCCACCCTGTCACGTCAAAAAGTATTTGAGAAGGCCTAAAAGAAGCAAAAGAAACGTTCAGATTCATTTTAAACAACCCAAAATGTCAAACAAAACAACTTGTTTAAAGCGACCCTGTTACGTCAAAAACTATTTAAGAAGGCCAAAGAGAGGCAAACGCACCATTTAGGATCATTTCACACATGCCAAAAGATCAAAACAAGGCCTAAAAAAAGCAAAAGAAACGTTCAGATTCATTTTAAACAACCCAAAATGTCAAACAAAACAACTTGTTTAAAGCCACCCTGTCACGTCAAAAAGTATTTGAGAAGGCCTAAGAGGAGCAAAGGAAACGTTCTGGTTCATTTTACACAACCCAAAATGTCAAACAAAACAACTTGTTTAAAGCGACCCTGTCACGTCAAAAACAGTTTAAGAAGGCCAAAGAGAGGCAAACGCACTTTTTAGGATCATTTCACACAAGCCAAAAGATCAAAACAAAACAACTTGTCTGAAGCGACCCTGTTATGTAAAAACTCTTAAAGAAGGCCAAAAAAAGGCAAACGCACCGTTCAGGATCATTTCAAACAAGCCAAAAGATCAAAACAAAACAACTTGTCTAAAGCGACCCTGTCAGGTCAAAAAGTATTTGAGAAGACCTAAAAGAAGCAAAAGAAACGTTCAGATTCATTTTAAACAACCCAAAATGTCAAACAAAACAACTTGTTTAAAGCGACCCTGTCACGTCAAAAACTATTTGAGAAGGCCTAAGAGGAGCAAAGGAAACGTTCTGGTTCATTTTACACAACCCAACATGTCAAACAAAACAACTTGTTTAAAGCGACCCTGTCACGTCAAAAACTATTTAAGAAGGCCAAAGAGAGGCAAACGCACCGTTTAGGATCATTTCACACAAGCCAAAAAATCAAAACAAAACAACTTGTCTGGAGCGACCCTGTCACTTCAAAAAGTATTCAAGAAGGCCTAACAGGAGCAAAAGAAACGTTTAGGTTCATTTTAAACAACCCAAAATATCGAACAAAACAACTTGTTTGAAGCGACCCTGTTACGTTAAAAACTATATAAGAAGGCCAAAAAGAGGCAAACGCACTGTCCAGGATCATTTCACACAAGCCAAAAGATCAAAACAAAACAACTTGTCTGAAGCGACCCTGTCAGGTCAAAAAGTATTTGAGAAGGCCTAAAAGAAGCAAAAGAAACGTTTAGATTCATTTTAAACAACCCAAAATGTCAAACAAAACAACTTGTTTAAAGCGACCCTGTCACGTCAAAAACTATTTAAAAAGGCCAAAGAGAGGCAAACGCACCGTTTAGGATCATTTCACACAAGCCAAAAGATCAAAACAAAACAACTTGTCTGAAGTGACCCTGTCAGGTCAAAAAGTATTCGAGAAGGCCTAGAAAAAGCAAAAGAAACGTTCAGATTCATTTTGAACAACCCAAAATGTCAAACAAAACAACTTGTTTAAAGCCACCCTGTCACGTCAAAAAGTATTTGAGAAGGCCTAAAAGAAGCAAAAGAAACGTTCAGATTCATTTTAAACAACCCAAAATGTCAAACAAAACAACTTGTTTAAAGCGACCCTGTTACGTTAAAAACTATTTAAGAAGGCCAAAAAGAGGCAAACGCACTGTTCAGGATCATTTCACACAAGCCAAAAGATCATAACAAAACAACTTGTCTGAAGCGACCCTGTCAGGTCAAAAAGTATTCGAGAATTCCTAGAAAAAGCAAAAGAAACGTTCAGATTCATTTTGAACAACCCAAAATGTCAAACAAAACAACTTGTTTAAAGCCACCCTGTCACGTCAAAAAGTATTTGAGAAGGCCTAAAAGAAGCAAAAGAAACGTTCAGATTCATTTTAAACAACCCAAAATGTCAAACAAAACAACTTGTTTAAAGCGACCCTGTCACGTCAAAAACTATTTAAGAAGGCCAAAGAGAGGCAAACGCACCGTTTAGGATCATTTCACACATGCCAAAAGATCAAAACAAGGCCTAAAAAAAGCAAAAGAAACGTTCAGATTCATTTTAAACAACCCAAAATGTCAAACAAAACAACTTGTTTAAAGCCACCCTGTCACGTCAAAAAGTATTTGAGAAGGCCTAAGAGGAGCAAAGGAAACGTTCTGGTTCATTTTACACAACCCAAAATGTCAAACAAAACAACTTGTTTAAAGCGACCCTGTCACGTCAAAAACAGTTTAAGAAGGCCAAAGAGAGGCAAACGCACTTTTTAGGATCATTTCACACAAGCCAAAAGATCAAAACAAAACAACTTGTCTAAAGCGACCCTGTTATGTAAAAACTCTTAAAGAAGGCCAAAAAAAGGCAAACGCACCGTTCAGGATCATTTCAAACAAGCCAAAAGATCAAAACAAAACAACTTGTCTAAAGCGACCCTGTCAGGTCAAAAAGTATTTGAGAAGGCCTAAAAGAAGCAAAAGAAACGTTCAGATTCATTTTAAACAACCCAACATACTTGTCTGAAGCGACCCTGTCAGGTCAAAAAGTATTTGAGAAGGCCTAAAAGAAGCAAAAGAAACGTTCAGATTCATTTTAAACAACCCAAAATGTCAAACAAAACAACTTGTTTAAAGCGACCCTGTCACGTCAAATACTATTTGAGAAGGCCTAAGAGGAGCAAAGGAAACGTTCTGGTTCATTTTACACAACCCAACATGTCAAACAAAACAACTTGTTTAAAGCGACCCTGTCACGTCAAAAACTATTTAAGAAGGCCAAAGAGAGGCAAACGCACCGTTTAGGATCATTTCACACAAGCCAAAAAAATCAAAACAAAAAAACTTGTCTGAAGCGACCCTGTCACTTCAAAAAGTATTCAAGAAGACCTAACAGGAGCAAAAGAAACGTTTAGGTTCATTTTAAACAACCCAAAATATCGAACAAAACAACTTGTTTGAAGCGACCCTGTTACGTTAAAAACTATTTAAGAAGGCCAAAAAGAGGCAAACGCACTGTTCAGGATCATTTCACACAAGCCAAAAGATCATAACAAAACAACTTGTCTGAAGCGACCCTGTCAGGTCAAAAAGTATTCGAGAAGGCCTAGAAAAGGCAAAAGAAACGTTCAGATTCATTTTAAACAACCCAAAATGTCAAACAAAACAACTTGTTTAAAGCCACCCTGTCACGTCAAAAAGTATTTGAGAAGGCCTAAAAGAAGCAAAAGAAACGTTCAGATTCATTTTAAACAACCCAAAATGTCAAACAAAACAATTTGTTTAAAGCGACCCTGTCACGTCAAAAACTATTTAAGAAGGCCAAAGAGAGGCAAACGCACCGTTTAGGATCATTTCACACATGCCAATAGATCAAAACAAGGCCTAAAAAAAGCAAAAGAAACGTTCAGATTCATTTTAAACAACCCAAAATGTCAAACAAAACAACTTGTTTAAAGCCACCCTGTCACGTCAAAAAGTATTTGAGAAGGCCTAAGAGGAGCAAAGGAAACGTTCTGGTTCATTTTACACAACCCAAAATGTCAAACAAAACAACTTGTTTAAAGCGACCCTGTCACGTCAAAAAAAGTTTAAGAAGGCCAAAGAGAGGCAAACGCACTTTTTAGGATCATTTCACACAAGCCAAAAGATCAAAACAAAACAACTTGTCTGAAGCGACCCTGTCACGTCAAAAACTATTTAAGAAGGCCAAAGAGAGGCAAACGCACCGTTTAGGATCAATTCACACAAGCCAAAAGATCAAAACAAAACAACTTGTCTGAAGCGACCCTGCCAGGTCAAAAAATATTCGAGAATTCCTAGAAAAAGCAAAAGAAACGTTCAGATTCATTTTGAACAACCCAAAATGTCAAACAAAACAACTTGTTTAAAGCCACCCTGTCACGTCAAAAAGTATTTAAGAAGGCCTAAAAGAAGCAAAAGAAACGTTCAGATTCATTTTAAACAACCCAAAATGTCAAACAAAACAACTTGTTTAAAGCGACCCTGTCACGTCAAAAACTATTTAAGAAGGCCAAAGAGAGGGAAACGCACCGTTTAGGATCATTTCACACATGCCAAAAGATCAAAACAAGGCCTAAAAAAAGCAAAAGAAACGTTCAGATTCATTTTAAACAACCCAAAATGTCAAACAAAACAACTTGTTTAAAGCTACCCTGTCACGTCAAAAAGTATTTGAGAAGGCCTAAGAGGAGCAAAGGAAACGTTCTGGTTCATTTTACACAACCCAAAATGTCAAACAAAACAACTTGTTTAAAGCGACCCTGTCACGTCAAAAACTATTTAAGAAGGCCAAAGAGAGGCAAACGCACCGTTTAGGATCATTTCACACATGCCAAAAGATCAAAACAAGGCCTAAAAAAAGCAAAAGAAACGTTCAGATTCATTTTAAACAACCCAAAATGTCAAACAAAACAACTTGTTTAAAGCCACCCTGTCACGTCAAAAAGTATTTGAGAAGGCCTAAGAGGAGCAAAGGAAACGTTCTGGTTCATTTTACACAACCCAAAATGTCAAACAAAACAACTTGTTTAAAGCGACCCTGTCACGTCAAAAACAGTTTAAGAAGGCCAAAGAGAGGCAAACGCACTTTTTAGGATCATTTCACACAAGCCAAAAGATCAAAACAAAACAACTTGTCTGAAGCGACCCTGTTATGTAAAAACTCTTAAAGAAGGCCAAAAAAAGGCAAACGCATCGTTCAGGATCATTTCAAACAAGCCAAAAGATCAAAACAAAACAACTTGTCTAAAGCGACCCTGTCAGGTCAAAAAGTATTTGAGAAGGCCTAAAAGAAGCAAAAGAAACGTTCAGATTCATTTTAAACAACCCAAAATGTCAAACAAAACAACTTGTTTAAAGCGACCCTGTCACGTCAAAAACTATTTGAGAAGGCCTAAGAGGAGCAAAGGAAACGTTCTGGTTCATTTTACGCAACCCAACATGTCAAACAAAACAACTTGTTTAAAGCGACCCTGTCACGTCAAAAACTATTTAAGAAGGCCAAAGAGAGGCAAACGCACCGTTTAGGATCATTTCACACAAGCCAAAAGATCAAAACAAAACAACTTGTCTGAAGCGACCCTGTCACTTCAAAAAGTATTCAAGAAGGCCTAACAGGAGCAAAAGAAACGTTTAGGTTCATTTTAAACAACCCAAAATATCGAACAAAACAACTTGTTTGAAGCGACCCTGTTACGTTAAAAACTATATAAGAAGGCCAAAAAGAGGCAAACGCACTGTCCAGGATCATTTCACACAAGCCAAAAGATCAAAACAAAACAACTTGTCTGAAGCGACCCTGTCAGGTCAAAAAGTCTTTGAGAAGGCCTAAAAGAAGCAAAAGAAACGTTCAGATTCATTTTAAACAACCCAAAATGTCAAACAAAACAACTTGTTTAAAGCGACCATGTCACGTCAAAAACTATTTGAGAAGGCCTAAGAGGAGCAAAGGAAACGTTCTGGTTCATTTTACACAACCCAACATGTCAAACAAAACAACTTGTTTAAAGCGACCCTGTCACGTCAAAAACTATTTAAAAAGGCCAAAGAGAGGCAAACGCACCGTTTAGGATCATTTCACACAAGCCAAAAGATCAAAACAAAACAACTTGTCTGAAGCGACCCTGTCACTTCAAAAAGTATTCAAGAAGGCCTAACAGGAGCAAAAGAAACGTTTAGGTTCATTTTAAACAACCCAAAATATCGAACAAAACAACTTGTTTGAAGCGACCCTGTTACGTTAAAAACTATATAAGAAGGCCAAAAAGAGGCAAACGCACTGTCCAGGATCATTTCACACAAGCCAAAAGATCAAAACAAAACAACTTGTCTGAAGCGACCCTGTCAGGTCAAAAAGTATTTGAGAAGGCCTAAAAGAAGCAAAAGAAACGTTCAGATTCATTTTAAACAACCCAAAATGTCAAACAAAACAACTTGTTTAAAGCGACCCTGTCACGTCAAAAACTATTTGAGAAGACCTAAGAGGAGCAAAGGAAACGTTTTGGTTCATTTTACACAACCCAACATGTCAAACAAAACAACTTGTTTAAAGCGACCCTGTCACGTCAAAAACTATTTAAAAAGGCCAAAGAGAGGCAAACGCACCGTTTAGGATCATTTCACACAAGCCAAAAGATCAAAACAAAACAACTTGTCTGAAGCGACCCTGTCACTTCAAAAAGTATTCAAGAAGGCCTAACAGGAGCAAAAGAAACGTTTAGGTTCATTTTAAACAACCCAAAATATCGAACAAAACAACTTGTTTGAAGCGACCCTGTTACGTTAAAAACTATTTAAGAAGGCCAAAAAGTGGCAAACGCACTGTCCAGGATCATTTCACACAAGCCAAAAGATCAAAACAAAACAACTTGTCTGAAGCGACCCTGCCAGGTCAAAAAGTATTTGAGAAGGCCTAAAAGAAGCAAAAGAAACGTTCAGATTCATTTTAAACATTCCAAAATGTCAAACAAAACAACTTGTTTAAAGCGACCCTGTCACGTCAAAAACTATTTGAGAAGGCCTAAGAGGAGCAAAGGAAACGTTCTGGTTCATTTTACACAACCCAACATGTCAAACAAAACAACTTGTTTAAAGCGACCCTGTCACGTCAAGAACTATTTAAAAAGGCCAAAGAGAGGCAAACGCACCGTTTAGGATCATTTCACACAAGCCAAAAGATCAAAACAAAACAACTTGTCTGAAGCGACCCTGTCACTTCAAAAAGTATTCAAGAAGGCCTAACAGGAGCAAAAGAAACGTTTAGGTTCATTTTAAACAACCCAAAATATCGAACAAAACAACTTGTTTGAAGCGACCCTGTTACGTTAAAAACTATTTAAGAAATCCAAAAAGAGGCAAACGCACTGTTCAGAATCATTTCACACAAGCCAAAAGATCATAACAAAACAACTTGTCTGAAGCGACCCTGTCAGGTCAAAAAGTATTCGAGAAGGCCTAGAAAAAGCAAAAGAAACGTTCAGATTCATTTTAAACAACCCAAAATGTCAAACAAAACAACTTGTTTAAAGCCACCCTGTCACATCAAAAAGTATTTGAGAAGGCCTAAAAGAAGCAAAAGAAACGTTCAGATTCATTTTAAACAACCCAAAATGTCAAACAAAACAACTTGTTTAAAGCCACCCTGTCACGTCAAAAAGTATTTGAGAAGGCCTAAGAGGAGCAAAGGAAACGTTCTGGTTCATTTTACACAACCCAAAATGTCAAACAAAACAACTTGTTTAAAGCGACCCTGTCACGTCAAAAACAGTTTAAGAAGGCCAAAGAGAGGCAAACGCACTTTTTAGGATCATTTCACACAAGCCAAAAGATCAAAACAAAACAACTTGTCTGAAGCGACCCTGTTATGTAAAAACTCTTAAAGAAGGCCAAAAAAAGGCAAACGCACCGTTCAGGATCATTTCAAACAAGCCAAAAGATCAAAACAAAACAACTTGTCTAAAGCGACCCTGTCAGGTCAAAAAGTATTTGAGAAGGCCTAAAAGAAGCAAAAGAAACGTTCAGATTCATTTTAAACAACCCAAAATGTCAAACAAAATAACTTGTTTAAAGCGACCCTGTCACGTCAAAAACTATTTGAGAAGGCCTAAGAGGAGCAAAGGAAACGTTCTGGTTCATTTTACACAACCCAACATGTCAAACAAAACAACTTGTTTAAAGCGACCCTGTCACGTCAAAAACTATTTAAGAAGGCCAAAGAGAGGCAAACGCACCGTTTAGGATCATTTCACACAAGCCAAAAAGATCAAAACAAAACAACTTGTCTGAAGCGACCCTGTCAGGTCAAAAAGTATTTGAGAAGGCCTAAAAGAAGCAAAAGAAACGTTCAGATTCATTTTAAACAACCCAAAATGTCAAACAAAACAACTTGTTTAAAGCGACCCTGTCACGTCAAATACTATTTGAGAAGGCCTAAGAGGAGCAAAGGAAACGTTCTGGTTCATTTTACACAACCCAACATGTCAAACAAAACAACTTGTTTAAAGCGACCCTGTCACGTCAAAAACTATTTTAAAAGGCCAAAGAGAGGCAAACGCACCGTTTAGGATCATTTCACACAAGCCAAAAAGATCAAAACAAAACAACTTGTCTGAAGCGACCCTGTCACTTCAAAAAGTATTCAAGAAGACCTAACAGGAGCAAAAGAAACGTTTAGGTTCATTTTAAACAACCCAAAATATCGAACAAAACAACTTGTTTGAAGCGTTACGTTAAAAACTATTTAAGAAATCCAAAAAGAGGCAAACGCACTGTTCAGAATCATTTCACACAAGCCAAAAGATCATAACAAAACAACTTGTCTGAAGCGACCCTGTCAGGTCAAAAAGTATTCGAGAAGGCCTAGAAAAAGCAAAAGAAACGTTCAGATTCATTTTAAACAACCCAAAATGTCAAACAAAACAACTTGTTTAAAGCCACCCTGTCACGTCAAAAAGTATTTGAGAAGGCCTAAAAGAAGCAAAAGAAACGTTCAGATTCATTTTAAACAACCCAAAATGTCAAACAAAACAACTTGTTTAAAGCGACCCTGTCACGTCAAAAACTATTTAAGAAGGCCAAAGAGAGGCAAACGCACCGTTTAGGATCATTTCACACATGCCAAAAAATCAAAACAAGGCCTAAAAAAAGCAAAAGAAACGTTCAGATTCATTTTAAACAACCCAAAATGTCAAACAAAACAACTTGTTTAAAGCGACCCTGTCACGTCAAAAACAGTTTAAGAAGGCCAAAGAGAGGCAAACGCACTTTTTAGGATCATTTCAAACAAGCCAAAAGATCAAAACAAAACAACTTGTCTAAAGCGACCCTGTCAGGTCAAAAAGTATTTGAGAAGGCCTAAAAGAAGCAAAAGAAACGTTCAGATTCATTTTAAACAACCCAAAATGTCAAACAAAACAACTTGTTTAAAGCGACCCTGTCACGTCAAAAACTATTTGAGAAGGCCTAAGAAGAGCAAAGAAAACGTTCTGGTTCATTTTACACAACCCAACATGTCAAACAAAACAACTTGTTTAAAGCGACCCTGTCACGTCAAAAACTATTTAAGAAGGCCAAAGAGAGGCAAACGCACCGTTTAGGATCATTTCACACAAGCCAAAAGATCAAAACAAAACAACTTGTCTGAAGCGACCCTGTCACTTCAAAAAGTATTCAAGAAGGCCTAACAGGAGCAAAAGAAACGTTTAGGTTCATTTTAAACAACCCAAAATATCGAACAAAACAACTTGTTTGAAGCGACCCTGTTACGTTAAAAACTATTTAAAAAGGCCAAAAAGAGCAAACGCACTGTTCAGAATCATTTCACACAAGCCAAAAGATCATAACAAAACAACTTGTCTGAAGCGACCCTGTCAGGTCAAAAAGTATTCGAGAAGGCCTAGAAAAAGCAAAAGAAACGTTCAGATTCATTTTAAACAACCCAAAATGTCAAACAAAACAACTTGTTTAAAGCCACCCTGTCACGTCAAAAAGTATTTGAGAAGGCCTAAAAGAAGCAAAAGAAACGTTCAGATTCATTTTAAACAACCCAAAATGTCAAACAAAACAACTTGTTTAAAGCGACCCTGTCACGTCAAAAACTATTTAAGAAGGCCAAAGAGAGGCAAACGCACCGTTTAGGATCATTTCACACATGCCAATAGATCAAAACAAGGCCTAAAAAAAGCAAAAGAAACGTTCAGATTCATTTTAAACAACCCAAAATGTCAAACAAAACAACTTGTTTAAAGCCACCCTGTCACGTATTTGAGAAGGCCTAAGAGGAGCAAAGGAAACGTTCTGGTTCATTTTACACAACCCAAAATGTCAAACAAAACAACTTGTTTAAAGCGACCCTGTCACGTCAAAAACAGTTTAAGAAGGCCAAAGAGAGGCAAACGCACTTTTTAGGATCATTTCACACAAGCCAAAAGATCAAAACAAAACAACTTGTCTGAAGCGACCCTGTCACGTCAAAAACTATTTAAGAAGGCCAAAGAGAGGCAAACGCACCGTTTAGGACCATTTCACAGAAGCCAAAAGATCAAAACAAAACAACTTGTCTGAAGCGACCCTGTCAGGTCAAAAAGTATTCGAGAATTCCTAGAAAAAGCAAAAGAAACGTTCAGATTCATTTTGAACAACCCAAAATGTCAAACAAAACAACTTGTTTAAAGCCACCCTGTCACGTCAAAAAGTATTTGAGAAGGCCTAAAAGAAGCAAAAGAAACGTTCAGATTCATTTTAAACAACCCAAAATGTCAAACAAAACAACTTGTTTAAAGCGACCCTGTCACGTCAAAAACTATTTAAGAAGGCCAAAGAGAGGCAAACGCACCGTTTAGGATCATTTCACACAAGCCAAAAGATCAAAACAAAACAACTTGTCTGAAGCGACCCTGTCACTTCAAAAAGTATTCAAGAAGGCCTAACAGGAGCAAAAGAAACGTTTAGGTTCATTTTAAACAACCCAAAATATCGAACAAAACAACTTGTTTGAAGCGACCCTGTTACGTTAAAAACTATTTAAGAAATCCAAAAAGAGGCAAACGCACTGTTCAGAATCATTTCACACAAGCCAAAAGATCATAACAAAACAGCTTGTCTGAAGCGACCCTGTCAGGTCAAAAAGTATTCGAGAAGGCCTAGAAAAAGCAAAAGAAACGTTCAGATTCATTTTAAACAACCCAAAATGTCAAACAAAACAACTTGTTTAAAGCCACCCTGTCACGTCAAAAAGTATTTGAGAAGGCCTAAAAGAAGCAAAAGAAACGTTCAGATTCATTTTAAACAACCCAAAATGTCAAACAAAACAACTTGTTTAAAGCCACCCTGTCACGTCAAAAAGTATTTGAGAAGGCCTAAGAGGAGCAAAGGAAACGTTCTGGTTCATTTTACACAACCCAAAATGTCAAACAAAACAACTTGTTTAAAGCGACCCTGTCACGTCAAAAACAGTTTAAGAAGGCCAAATAGAGGCAAACGCACTTTTTAGGATCATTTCACACAAGCCAAAAGATCAAAACAAAACAACTTGTCTCAAGCGACCCTGTTATGTAAAAACTCTTAAAGAAGGCCAAAAAAAGGCAAACGCACCGTTCAGGATCATTTCAAACAAGCCAAAAGATCAAAACAAAAAACTTGTTTAAAGCGACCCTGTCACGTCAAATACTATTTGAGAAGGCCTAAGAGGAGCAAAGGAAACGTTCTGGTTCATTTTACACAACCCAACATGTCAAACAAAACAACTTGTTTAAAGCGACCCTGTCACGTTAAAAACTATTTAAGAAGGCCAAAGAGAGGCAAACGCACCGTTTAGGATCATTTCACACAAACCAAAAAGATCAAAACAAAACAACTTGTCTGAAGCGACCCTGTCACTTCAAAAAGTATTCAAGAAGACCTAACAGGAGCAAAAGAAACGTTTAGGTTCATTTTAAACAACCCAAAATATCGAACAAAACAACTTGTTTGAAGCGACCCTGTTACGTTAAAAACTATTTAAGAAGGCCAAAAAGAGGCAAACGCACTGTTCAGGATCATTTCACACAAGCCAAAAGATCAAAACAAAACAACTTGTCTGAAGCGACCCTGTCAGGTCAAAAAGTATTTGAGAAGGCCTAAAAGAAGCAAAAGAAACGTTCAGATTCATTTTAAACAACCCAAAATGTCAAACAAAACAACTTGTTTAAAGCGACCCTGTCACGTCAAATACTATTTGAGAAGGCCTAAGAGGAGCAAAGGAAACGTTCTGGTTCATTTTACACAACCCAACATGTCAAACAAAACAACTTGTTTAAAGCGACCCTGTCACGTCAAAAACTATTATAGAAGGCCAAAGAGAGGCAAACGCACCGTTTAGGATCATTTCACACAAGCCAAAAAGATCAAAACAAAACAACTTGTCTGAAGCGACCCTGTCACTTCAAAAAGTATTCAAGAAGACCTAACAGGAGCAAAAGAAACGTTTAGGTTCATTTTAAACAACCCAAAATATCGAACAAAACAACTTGTTTGAAGCGACCCTGTTACGTTAAAAACTATTTAAGAAGGCCAAAAAGAGGCAAACGCACTGTTCAGGATCATTTCACACAAGCCAAAAGATCATAACAAAACAACTTGTCTGAAGCGACCCTGTCAGGTCAAAAAGTATTCGAGAAGGCCTAGAAAAGGCAAAAGAAACGTTCAGATTCATTTTAAACAACCCAAAATGTCAAACAAAACAACTTGTTTAAAGCCACCCTGTCACGTCAAAAAGTATTTGAGAAGGCCTAAAGAAGCAAAAGAAACGTTCAGATTCATTTTAAACAACCCAAAATGTCAAACAAAACAACTTGTTTAAAGCGACCCTGTCACGTCAAAAACTATTTAAGAAGGCCAAAGAGAGGCAAACGCACCGTTTAGGATCATTTCACACATGCCAAAAGATCAAAACAAGGCCTAAAAAAAGCAAAAGAAACGTTCAGATTCATTTTAAACAACCCAAAATGTCAAACAAAACAACTTGTTTAAAGCCACCCTGTCACGTCAAAAAGTATTTGAGAAGGCCTAAGAGGAGCAAAGGAAACGTTCTGGTTCATTTTACACAACCCAAAATGTCAAACAAAACAACTTGTTTAAAGCGACCCTGTCACGTCAAAAACAGTTTAAGAAGGCCAAAGAGAGGCAAACGCACTTTTTAGGATAATTTCACACAAGCCAAAAGATCAAAACAAAACAACTTGTCTGAAGCGACCCTGTTATGTAAAAACTCTTAAAGAAGGCCAAAAAAAGGCAAACGCACCGTTCAGGATCATTTCAAACAAGCCAAAAGATCAAAACAAAACAACTTGTCTAAAGCGACCCTGTCAGGTCAAAAAGTATTTGAGAAGGCCTAAAAGAAGCAAAAGAAACGTTCAGATTCATTTTAAACAACCCAAAATGTCAAACAAAACAACTTGTTTAAAGCGACCCTGTCACGTCAAAAACTATTTGAGAAGGCCTAAGAAGAGCAAAGAAAACGTTCTGGTTCATTTTACACAACCCAACATGTCAAACAAAACAACTTGTTTAAAGCGACCCTGTCACGTCAAAAACTATTTAAGAAGGCCAAAGAGAGGCAAACGCACCGTTTAGGATCATTTCACACAAGCCAAAAGATCAAAACAAAACAACTTGTCTGAAGCGACCCTGTCACTTCAAAAAGTATTCAAGAAGGCCTAACAGGAGCAAAAGAAACGTTTAGGTTCATTTTAAACAACCCAAAATATCGAACAAAACAACTTGTTTGAAGCGACCCTGTTACGTTAAAAACTATTTAAAAAGGCCAAAAAGAGCAAACGCACTGTTCAGAATCATTTCACACAAGCCAAAAGATCATAACAAAAAAACTTGTCTGAAGCGACCCTGTCAGGTCAAAAAGTATTCGAGAAGGCCTAGAAAAAGCAAAAGAAACGTTCAGATTCATTTTAAACAACCCAAAATGTCAAACAAAACAACTTGTTTAAAGCCACCCTGTCACGTCAAAAAGTATTTGAGAAGGCCTAAAAGAAGCAAAAGAAACGTTCAGATTCATTTTAAACAACCCAAAATGTCAAACAAAACAACTTGTTTAAAGCGACCTTGTCACGTCAAAAACTATTTAAGAAGGCCAAAGAGAGGCAAACGCACCGTTTAGGATCATTTCACACATGCCAATAGATCAAAACAAGGCCTAAAAAAAGCAAAAGAAACGTTCAGATTCATTTTAAACAACCCAAAATGTCAAACAAAACAACTTGTTTAAAGCCACCCTGTCACGTCAAAAAGTATTTGAGAAGGCCTAAAAGAAGCAAAAGAAACGTTCAGATTCATTTTAAACAACCCAAAATGTCAAACAAAACAACTTGTTGAAAGCGACCCTGTCACGTCAAAAACTATTTAAGAAGGCCAAAGAGAGGCAAACGCACCGTTTAGGATCATTTCACACATGCCAAAAGATCAAAACAAGGCCTAAAAAAAGCAAAAGAAACGTTCAGATTCATTTTAAACAACCCAAAATGTCAAACAAAACAACTTGTTTAAAGCTACCCTGTCACGTCAAAAAGTATTTGAGAAGGCCTAAGAGGAGCAAAGGAAACGTTCTGGTTCATTTTACACAACCCAAAATGTCAAACAAAACAACTTGTTTAAAGCGACCCTGTCACGTCAAAAACTATTTAAGAAGGCCAAAGAGAGGCAAACGCACCGTTTAGGATCATTTCACACATGCCAAAAGATCAAAACAAGGCCTAAAAAAAGCAAAAGAAACGTTCAGATTCATTTTAAACAACCCAAAATGTCAAACAAAACAACTTGTTTAAAGCCACCCTGTCACGTCAAAAAGTATTTGAGAAGGCCTAAGAGGAGCAAAGGAAACGTTCTGGTTCATTTTACACAACCCAAAATGTCAAACAAAACAACTTGTTTAAAGCGACCCTGTCACGTCAAAAACAGTTTAAGAAGGCCAAAGAGAGGCAAACGCACTTTTTAGGATCATTTCACACAAGCCAAAAGATCAAAACAAAACAACTTGTCTGAAGCGACCCTGTTATGTAAAAACTCTTAAAGAAGGCCAAAAAAAGGCAAACGCACCGTTCAGGATCATTTCAAACAAGCCAAAAGATCAAAACAAAACAACTTGTCTAAAGCGACCCTGTCAGGTCAAAAAGTATTTGAGAAGGCCTAAAAGAAGCAAAAGAAACGTTCAGATTCATTTTAAACAACCCAAAATGTCAAACAAAACAACTTGTTTAAAGCGACCCTGTCACGTCAAAAACTATTTGAGAAGGCCTAAGAGGAGCAAAGGAAACGTTCTGGTTCATTTTACGCAACCCAACATGTCAAACAAAACAACTTGTTTAAAGCGACCAAAAGAGAGGCAAACGCACCGTTTAGGATCATTTCACACAAGCCAAAAGATCAAAACAAAACAACTTGTCTGAAGCGACCCTGTCACTTCAAAAAGTATTCAAGAAGGCCTAACAGGAGCAAAAGAAACGTTTAGGTTCATTTTAAACAACCCAAAATATCGAACAAAACAACTTGTTTGAAGCGACCCTGTTACGTTAAAAACTATATAAGAAGGCCAAAAAGAGGCAAACGCACTGTCCAGGATCATTTCACACAAGCCAAAAGATCAAAACAAAACAACTTGTCTGAAGCGACCCTGTCAGGTCAAAAAGTCTTTGAGAAGGCCTAAAAGAAGCAAAAGAAACGTTCAGATTCATTTTAAACAACCCAAAATGTCAAACAAAACAACTTGTTTAAAGCGACCATGTCACGTCAAAAACTATTTGAGAAGGCCTAAGAGGAGCAAAGGAAACGTTCTGGTTCATTTTACACAACCCAACATGTCAAACAAAACAACTTGTTTAAAGCGACCCTGTCACGTCAAAAACTATTTAAAAAGGCCAAAGAGAGGCAAACGCACCGTTTAGGATCATTTCACACAAGCCAAAAGATCAAAACAAAACAACTTGTCTGAAGCGACCCTGTCACTTCAAAAAGTATTTAAGAAGGCCTAACAGGAGCAAAAGAAACGTTTAGGTTCATTTTAAACAACCCAAAATATCGAACAAAACAACTTGTTTGAAGCGACCCTGTTACGTTAAAAACTATTTAAGAAATCCAAAAAGAGGCAAACGCACTGTTCAGAATCATTTCACACAAGCCAAAAGATCATAACAAAACAACTTGTCTGAAGCGACCCTGTCAGGTCAAAAAGTATTCGAGAAGGCCTAGAAAAAGCAAAAGAAACGTTCAGATTCATTTTAAACAACCCAAAATGTCAAACAAAACAACTTGTTTAAAGCGACCCTGTCACGTCAAAAAGTATTTGAGAAGGCCTAAAAGAAGCAAAAGAAACGTTCAGATTCATTTTAAACAACCCAAAATGTCAAACAAAACAACTTGTTTAAAGCGACCCTGTCACGTCAAAAACTATTTAAGAAGGCCAAAGAGAGGCAAACGCACCGTTTAGGATCATTTCACACATGCCAAAAGTACAAAACAAGGCCTAAAAAAAGCAAAAGAAACGTTCAGATTCATTTTAAACAACCCAAAATGTCAAACAAAACAACTTGTTTAAAGCGACCCTGTCACGTCAAAAACTATTTAAGAAGGCCAAAGAGAGGCAAACGCACCGTTTAGGATCATTTCACACATGCCAAAAAATCAAAACAAGGCCTAAAAAAAGCAAAAGAAACGTTCAGATTCATTTTAAACAACCCAAAATGTCAAACAAAACAACTTGTTTAAAGCGACCCTGTCACGTCAAAAACAGTTTAAGAAGGCCAAAGAGAGGCAAACGCACTTTTTAGGATCATTTCAAACAAGCCAAAAGATCAAAACAAAACAACTTGTCTAAAGCGACCCTGTCAGGTCAAAAAGTATTTGAGAAGGCCTAAAAGAAGCAAAAGAAACGTTCAGATTCATTTTAAACAACCCAAAATGTCAAACAAAACAACTTGTTTAAAGCGACCCTGTCACGTCAAAAACTATTTGAGAAGGCCTAAGAAGAGCAAAGAAAACGTTCTGGTTCATTTTACACAACCCAACATGTCAAACAAAACAACTTGTTTAAAGCGACCCTGTCACGTCAAAAACTATTTAAGAAGGCCAAAGAGAGGCAAACGCACCGTTTAGGATCATTTCACACAAGCCAAAAGATCAAAACAAAACAACTTGTCTGAAGCGACCCTGTCACTTCAAAAAGTATTCAAGAAGGCCTAACAGGAGCAAAAGAAACGTTTAGGTTCATTTTAAACAACCCAAAATATCGAACAAAACAACTTGTTTGAAGCGACCCTGTTACGTTAAAAACTATTTAAAAAGGCCAAAAAGAGCAAACGCACTGTTCAGAATCATTTCACACAAGCCAAAAGATCATAACAAAACAACTTGTCTGAAGCGACCCTGTCAGGTCAAAAAGTATTCGAGAAGGCCTAGAAAAAGCAAAAGAAACGTTCAGATTCATTTTAAACAACCCAAAATGTCAAACAAAACAACTTGTTTAAAGCCACCCTGTCACGTCAAAAAGTATTTGAGAAGGCCTAAAAGAAGCAAAAGAAACGTTCAGATTCATTTTAAACAACCCAAAATGTCAAACAAAACAACTTGTTTAAAGCGACCCTGTCACGTCAAAAACTATTTAAGAAGGCCAAAGAGAGGCAAACGCACCGTTTAGGATCATTTCACACATGCCAATAGATCAAAACAAGGCCTAAAAAAAGCAAAAGAAACGTTCAGATTCATTTTAAACAACCCAAAATGTCAAACAAAACAACTTGTTTAAAGCCACCCTGTCACGTCAAAAAGTATTTGAGAAGGCCTAAGAGGAGCAAAGGAAACGTTCTGGTTCATTTTACACAACCCAAAATGTCAAACAAAACAACTTGTTTAAAGCGACCCTGTCACGTCAAAAACAGTTTAAGAAGGCCAAAGAGAGGCAAACGCACTTTTTAGGATCATTTCACACAAGCCAAAAGATCAAAACAAAACAACTTGTCTGAAGCGACCCTGTCACGTCAAAAACTATTTAAGAAGGCCAAAGAGAGGCAAACGCACCGTTTAGGATCATTTCACAGAAGCCAAAAGATCAAAACAAAACAACTTGTCTGAAGCGACCCTGTCAGGTCAAAAAGTATTCGAGAATTCCTAGAAAAAGCAAAAGAAACGTTCAGATTCATTTTGAACAACCCAAAATGTCAAACAAAACAACTTGTTTAAAGCCACCCTGTCACGTCAAAAAGTATTTGAGAAGGCCTAAAAGAAGCAAAAGAAACGTTCAGATTCATTTTAAACAACCCAAAATGTCAAACAAAACAACTTGTTTAAAGCGACCCTGTCACGTCAAAAACTATTTAAGAAGGCCAAAGAGAGGCAAACGCACCGTTTAGGATCATTTCACACAAGCCAAAAGATCAAAACAAAACAACTTGTCTGAAGCGACCCTGTCACTTCAAAAAGTATTCAAGAAGGCCTAACAGGAGCAAAAGAAACGTTTAGGTTCATTTTAAACAACCCAAAATATCGAACAAAACAACTTGTTTGAAGCGACCCTGTTACGTTAAAAACTATTTAAGAAATCCAAAAAGAGGCAAACGCACTGTTCAGAATCATTTCACACAAGCCAAAAGATCATAACAAAACAGCTTGTCTGAAGCGACCCTGTCAGGTCAAAAAGTATTCGAGAAGGCCTAGAAAAAGCAAAAGAAACGTTCAGATTCATTTTAAACAACCCAAAATGTCAAACAAAACAACTTGTTTAAAGCCACCCTGTCACGTCAAAAAGTATTTGAGAAGGCCTAAAAGAAGCAAAAGAAACGTTCAGATTCATTTTAAACAACCCAAAATGTCAAACAAAACAACTTGTTTAAAGCCACCCTGTCACGTCAAAAAGTATTTGAGAAGGCCTAAGAGGAGCAAAGGAAACGTTCTGGTTCATTTTACACAACCCAAAATGTCAAACAAAACAACTTGTTTAAAGCGACCCTGTCACGTCAAAAACAGTTTAAGAAGGCCAAATAGAGGCAAACGCACTTTTTAGGATCATTTCACACAAGCCAAAAGATCAAAACAAAACAACTTGTCTCAAGCGACCCTGTTATGTAAAAACTCTTAAAGAAGGCCAAAAAAAGGCAAACGCACCGTTCAGGATCATTTCAAACAAGCCAAAAGATCAAAACAAAAAACTTGTTTAAAGCGACCCTGTCACGTCAAATACTATTTGAGAAGGCCTAAGAGGAGCAAAGGAAACGTTCTGGTTCATTTTACACAACCCAACATGTCAAACAAAACAACTTGTTTAAAGCGACCCTGTCACGTTAAAAACTATTTAAGAAGGCCAAAGAGAGGCAAACGCACCGTTTAGGATCATTTCACACAAACCAAAAAGATCAAAACAAAACAACTTGTCTGAAGCGACCCTGTCACTTCAAAAAGTATTCAAGAAGACCTAACAGGAGCAAAAGAAACGTTTAGGTTCATTTTAAACAACCCAAAATATCGAACAAAACAACTTGTTTGAAGCGACCCTGTTACGTTAAAAACTATTTAAGAAGGCCAAAAAGAGGCAAACGCACTGTTCAGGATCATTTCACACAAGCCAAAAGATCAAAACAAAACAACTTGTCTGAAGCGACCCTGTCAGGTCAAAAAGTATTTGAGAAGGCCTAAAAGAAGCAAAAGAAACGTTCAGATTCATTTTAAACAACCCAAAATGTCAAACAAAACAACTTGTTTAAAGCGACCCTGTCACGTCAAATACTATTTGAGAAGGCCTAAGAGGAGCAAAGGAAACGTTCTGGTTCATTTTACACAACCCAACATGTCAAACAAAACAACTTGTTTAAAGCGACCCTGTCACGTCAAAAACTATTATAGAAGGCCAAAGAGAGGCAAACGCACCGTTTAGGATCATTTCACACAAGCCAAAAAGATCAAAACAAAACAACTTGTCTGAAGCGACCCTGTCACTTCAAAAAGTATTCAAGAAGACCTAACAGGAGCAAAAGAAACGTTTAGGTTCATTTTAAACAACCCAAAATATCGAACAAAACAACTTGTTTGAAGCGACCCTGTTACGTTAAAAACTATTTAAGAAGGCCAAAAAGAGGCAAACGCACTGTTCAGGATCATTTCACACAAGCCAAAAGATCATAACAAAACAACTTGTCTGAAGCGACCCTGTCAGGTCAAAAAGTATTCGAGAAGGCCTAGAAAAGGCAAAAGAAACGTTCAGATTCATTTTAAACAACCCAAAATGTCAAACAAAACAACTTGTTTAAAGCCACCCTGTCACGTCAAAAAGTATTTGAGAAGGCCTAAAGAAGCAAAAGAAACGTTCAGATTCATTTTAAACAACCCAAAATGTCAAACAAAACAACTTGTTTAAAGCGACCCTGTCACGTCAAAAACTATTTAAGAAGGCCAAAGAGAGGCAAACGCACCGTTTAGGATCATTTCACACATGCCAAAAGATCAAAACAAGGCCTAAAAAAAGCAAAAGAAACGATCAGATTCATTTTAAACAACCCAAAATGTCAAACAAAACAACTTGTTTAAAGCCACCCTGTCACGTCAAAAAGTATTTGAGAAGGCCTAAGAGGAGCAAAGGAAACGTTCTGGTTCATTTTACACAACCCAAAATGTCAAACAAAACAACTTGTTTAAAGCGACCCTGTCACGTCAAAAACAGTTTAAGAAGGCCAAAGAGAGGCAAACGCACTTTTTAGGATAATTTCACACAAGCCAAAAGATCAAAACAAAACAACTTGTCTGAAGCGACCCTGTTATGTAAAAACTCTTAAAGAAGGCCAAAAAAAGGCAAACGCACCGTTCAGGATCATTTCAAACAAGCCAAAAGATCAAAACAAAACAACTTGTCTAAAGCGACCCTGTCAGGTCAAAAAGTATTTGAGAAGGCCTAAAAGAAGCAAAAGAAACGTTCAGATTCATTTTAAACAACCCAAAATGTCAAACAAAACAACTTGTTTAAAGCGACCCTGTCACGTCAAAAACTATTTGAGAAGGCCTAAGAAGAGCAAAGAAAACGTTCTGGTTCATTTTACACAACCCAACATGTCAAACAAAACAACTTGTTTAAAGCGACCCTGTCACGTCAAAAACTATTTAAGAAGGCCAAAGAGAGGCAAACGCACCGTTTAGGATCATTTCACACAAGCCAAAAGATCAAAACAAAACAACTTGTCTGAAGCGACCCTGTCACTTCAAAAAGTATTCAAGAAGGCCTAACAGGAGCAAAAGAAACGTTTAGGTTCATTTTAAACAACCCAAAATATCGAACAAAACAACTTGTTTGAAGCGACCCTGTTACGTTAAAAACTATTTAAAAAGGCCAAAAAGAGCAAACGCACTGTTCAGAATCATTTCACACAAGCCAAAAGATCATAACAAAACAACTTGTCTGAAGCGACCCTGTCAGGTCAAAAAGTATTCGAGAAGGCCTAGAAAAAGCAAAAGAAACGTTCAGATTCATTTTAAACAACCCAAAATGTCAAACAAAACAACTTGTTTAAAGCCACCCTGTCACGTCAAAAAGTATTTGAGAAGGCCTAAAAGAAGCAAAAGAAACGTTCAGATTCATTTTAAACAACCCAAAATGTCAAACAAAACAACTTGTTTAAAGCGACCTTGTCACGTCAAAAACTATTTAAGAAGGCCAAAGAGAGGCAAACGCACCGTTTAGGATCATTTCACACATGCCAATAGATCAAAACAAGGCCTAAAAAAAGCAAAAGAAACGTTCAGATTCATTTTAAACAACCCAAAATGTCAAACAAAACAACTTGTTTAAAGCCACCCTGTCACGTCAAAAAGTATTTGAGAAGGCCTAAAAGAAGCAAAAGAAACGTTCAGATTCATTTTAAACAACCCAAAATGTCAAACAAAACAACTTGTTTAAAGCGACCCTGTCACGTCAAAAACTATTTAAGAAGGCCAAAGAGAGGCAAACGCACCGTTTAGGATCATTTCACACATGCCAAAAGATCAAAACAAGGCCTAAAAAAAGCAAAAGAAACGTTCAGATTCATTTTAAACAACCCAAAATGTCAAACAAAACAACTTGTTTAAAGCTACCCTGTCACGTCAAAAAGTATTTGAGAAGGCCTAAGAGGAGCAAAGGAAACGTTCTGGTTCATTTTACACAACCCAAAATGTCAAACAAAACAACTTGTTTAAAGCGACCCTGTCACGTCAAAAACTATTTAAGAAGGCCAAAGAGAGGCAAACGCACCGTTTAGGATCATTTCACACATGCCAAAAGATCAAAACAAGGCCTAAAAAAAGCAAAAGAAACGTTCAGATTCATTTTAAACAACCCAAAATGTCAAACAAAACAACTTGTTTAAAGCCACCCTGTCACGTCAAAAAGTATTTGAGAAGGCCTAAGAGGAGCAAAGGAAACGTTCTGGTTCATTTTACACAACCCAAAATGTCAAACAAAACAACTTGTTTAAAGCGACCCTGTCACGTCAAAAACTATTTAAGAAGGCCAAAGAGAGGCAAACGCACCGTTTAGGATCATTTCACACATGCCAAAAGATCAAAACAAAACAACTTGTCTCAAGCGACCCTGTTATGTAAAAACTCTTAAAGAAGGCCAAAAAAAGGCAAACGCACCGTTCAGGATCATTTCAAACAAGCCAAAAGATCAAAACAAAAAACTTGTTTAAAGCGACCCTGTCACGTCAAATACTATTTGAGAAGGCCTAAGAGGAGCAAAGGAAACGTTCTGGTTCATTTTACACAACCCAACATGTCAAACAAAACAACTTGTTTAAAGCGACCCTGTCACGTTAAAAACTATTTAAGAAGGCCAAAGAGAGGCAAACGCACCGTTTAGGATCATTTCACACAAACCAAAAAGATCAAAACAAAACAACTTGTCTGAAGCGACCCTGTCACTTCAAAAAGTATTCAAGAAGACCTAACAGGAGCAAAAGAAACGTTTAGGTTCATTTTAAACAACCCAAAATATCGAACAAAACAACTTGTTTGAAGCGACCCTGTTACGTTAAAAACTATTTAAGAAGGCCAAAAAGAGGCAAACGCACTGTTCAGGATCATTTCACACAAGCCAAAAGATCAAAACAAAACAACTTGTCTGAAGCGACCCTGTCAGGTCAAAAAGTATTTGAGAAGGCCTAAAAGAAGCAAAAGAAACGTTCAGATTCATTTTAAACAACCCAAAATGTCAAACAAAACAACTTGTTTAAAGCGACCCTGTCACGTCAAATACTATTTGAGAAGGCCTAAGAGGAGCAAAGGAAACGTTCTGGTTCATTTTACACAACCCAACATGTCAAACAAAACAACTTGTTTAAAGCGACCCTGTCACGTCAAAAACTATTATAGAAGGCCAAAGAGAGGCAAACGCACCGTTTAGGATCATTTCACACAAGCCAAAAAGATCAAAACAAAACAACTTGTCTGAAGCGACCCTGTCACTTCAAAAAGTATTCAAGAAGACCTAACAGGAGCAAAAGAAACGTTTAGGTTCATTTTAAACAACCCAAAATATCGAACAAAACAACTTGTTTGAAGCGACCCTGTTACGTTAAAAACTATTTAAGAAGGCCAAAAAGAGGCAAACGCACTGTTCAGGATCATTTCACACAAGCCAAAAGATCATAACAAAACAACTTGTCTGAAGCGACCCTGTCAGGTCAAAAAGTATTCGAGAAGGCCTAGAAAAGGCAAAAGAAACGTTCAGATTCATTTTAAACAACCCAAAATGTCAAACAAAACAACTTGTTTAAAGCCACCCTGTCACGTCAAAAAGTATTTGAGAAGGCCTAAAGAAGCAAAAGAAACGTTCAGATTCATTTTAAACAACCCAAAATGTCAAACAAAACAACTTGTTTAAAGCGACCCTGTCACGTCAAAAACTATTTAAGAAGGCCAAAGAGAGGCAAACGCACCGTTTAGGATCATTTCACACATGCCAAAAGATCAAAACAAGGCCTAAAAAAAGCAAAAGAAACGATCAGATTCATTTTAAACAACCCAAAATGTCAAACAAAACAACTTGTTTAAAGCCACCCTGTCACGTCAAAAAGTATTTGAGAAGGCCTAAGAGGAGCAAAGGAAACGTTCTGGTTCATTTTACACAACCCAAAATGTCAAACAAAACAACTTGTTTAAAGCGACCCTGTCACGTCAAAAACAGTTTAAGAAGGCCAAAGAGAGGCAAACGCACTTTTTAGGATAATTTCACACAAGCCAAAAGATCAAAACAAAACAACTTGTCTGAAGCGACCCTGTTATGTAAAAACTCTTAAAGAAGGCCAAAAAAAGGCAAACGCACCGTTCAGGATCATTTCAAACAAGCCAAAAGATCAAAACAAAACAACTTGTCTAAAGCGACCCTGTCAGGTCAAAAAGTATTTGAGAAGGCCTAAAAGAAGCAAAAGAAACGTTCAGATTCATTTTAAACAACCCAAAATGTCAAACAAAACAACTTGTTTAAAGCGACCCTGTCACGTCAAAAACTATTTGAGAAGGCCTAAGAAGAGCAAAGAAAACGTTCTGGTTCATTTTACACAACCCAACATGTCAAACAAAACAACTTGTTTAAAGCGACCCTGTCACGTCAAAAACTATTTGAGAAGGCCTAAGAAGAGCAAAGAAAACGTTCTGGTTCATTTTACACAACCCAAAATGTCAAACAAAACAACTTGTTTAAAGCCACCCTGTCACGTCAAAAAGTATTTGAGAAGGCCTAAAAGAAGCAAAAGAAACGTTCAGATTCATTTTAAACAACCCAAAATGTCAAACAAAACAACTTGTTTAAAGCGACCCTGTCACGTCAAAAACTATTTAAGAAGGCCAAAGAGAGGCAAACGCACCGTTTAGGATCATTTCACACAAGCCAAAAGATCAAAACAAAACAACTTGTCTGAAGCGACCCTGTCACTTCAAAAAGTATTCAAGAAGGCCTAACAGGAGCAAAAGAAACGTTTAGGTTCATTTTAAACAACCCAAAATATCGAACAAAACAACTTGTTTGAAGCGACCCTGTTACGTTAAAAACTATTTAAAAAGGCCAAAAAGAGCAAACGCACTGTTCAGAATCATTTCACACAAGCCAAAAGATCATAACAAAACAACTTGTCTGAAGCGACCCTGTCAGGTCAAAAAGTATTCGAGAAGGCCTAGAAAAAGCAAAAGAAACGTTCAGATTCATTTTAAACAACCCAAAATGTCAAACAAAACAACTTGTTTAAAGCCACCCTGTCACGTCAAAAAGTATTTGAGAAGGCCTAAAAGAAGCAAAAGAAACGTTCAGATTCATTTTAAACAACCCAAAATGTCAAACAAAACAACTTGTTTAAAGCGACCTTGTCACGTCAAAAACTATTTAAGAAGGCCAAAGAGAGGCAAACGCACCGTTTAGGATCATTTCACACATGCCAATAGATCAAAACAAGGCCTAAAAAAAGCAAAAGAAACGTTCAGATTCATTTTAAACAACCCAAAATGTCAAACAAAACAACTTGTTTAAAGCCACCCTGTCACGTCAAAAAGTATTTGAGAAGGCCTAAAAGAAGCAAAAGAAACGTTCAGATTCATTTTAAACAACCCAAAATGTCAAACAAAACAACTTGTTTAAAGCGACCCTGTCACGTCAAAAACTATTTAAGAAGGCCAAAGAGAGGCAAACGCACCGTTTAGGATCATTTCACACATGCCAAAAGATCAAAACAAGGCCTAAAAAAAGCAAAAGAAACGTTCAGATTCATTTTAAACAACCCAAAATGTCAAACAAAACAACTTGTTTAAAGCTACCCTGTCACGTCAAAAAGTATTTGAGAAGGCCTAAGAGGAGCAAAGGAAACGTTCTGGTTCATTTTACACAACCCAAAATGTCAAACAAAACAACTTGTTTAAAGCGACCCTGTCACGTCAAAAACTATTTAAGAAGGCCAAAGAGAGGCAAACGCACCGTTTAGGATCATTTCACACATGCCAAAAGATCAAAACAAGGCCTAAAAAAAGCAAAAGAAACGTTCAGATTCATTTTAAACAACCCAAAATGTCAAACAAAACAACTTGTTTAAAGCCACCCTGTCACGTCAAAAAGTATTTGAGAAGGCCTAAGAGGAGCAAAGGAAACGTTCTGGTTCATTTTACACAACCCAAAATGTCAAACAAAACAACTTGTTTAAAGCGACCCTGTCACGTCAAAAACAGTTTAAGAAGGCCAAAGAGAGGCAAACGCACTTTTTAGGATCATTTCACACAAGCCAAAAGATCAAAACAAAACAACTTGTCTGAAGCGACCCTGTTATGTAAAAACTCTTAAAGAAGGCCAAAAAAAGGCAAACGCACCGTTCAGGATCATTTCAAACAAGCCAAAAGATCAAAACAAAACAACTTGTCTAAAGCGACCCTGTCAGGTCAAAAAGTATTTGAGAAGGCCTAAAAGAAGCAAAAGAAACGTTCAGATTCATTTTAAACAACCCAAAATGTCAAACAAAACAACTTGTTTAAAGCGACCCTGTCACGTCAAAAACTATTTGAGAAGGCCTAAGAGGAGCAAAGGAAACGTTCTGGTTCATTTTACGCAACCCAACATGTCAAACAAAACAACTTGTTTAAAGCGACCAAAAGAGAGGCAAACGCACCGTTTAGGATCATTTCACACAAGCCAAAAGATCAAAACAAAACAACTTGTCTGAAGCGACCCTGTCACTTCAAAAAGTATTCAAGAAGGCCTAACAGGAGCAAAAGAAACGTTTAGGTTCATTTTAAACAACCCAAAATATCGAACAAAACAACTTGTTTGAAGCGACCCTGTTACGTTAAAAACTATATAAGAAGGCCAAAAAGAGGCAAACGCACTGTCCAGGATCTTTAACACAAGCCAAAAGATCAAAACAAAACAACTTGTCTGAAGCGACCCTGTCAGGTCAAAAAGTCTTTGAGAAGGCCTAAAAGAAGCAAAAGAAACGTTCAGATTCATTTTAAACAACCCAAAATGTCAAACAAAACAACTTGTTTAAAGCGACCATGTCACGTCAAAAACTATTTGAGAAGGCCTAAGAGGAGCAAAGGAAACGTTCTGGTTCATTTTACACAACCCAACATGTCAAACAAAACAACTTGTTTAAAGCGACCCTGTCACGTCAAAAACTATTTAAAAAGGCCAAAGAGAGGCAAACGCACCGTTTAGGATCATTTCACACAAGCCAAAAGATCAAAACAAAACAACTTGTCTGAAGCGACCCTGTCACTTCAAAAAGTATTTAAGAAGGCCTAACAGGAGCAAAAGAAACGTTTAGGTTCATTTTAAACAACCCAAAATATCGAACAAAACAACTTGTTTGAAGCGACCCTGTTACGTTAAAAACTATTTAAGAAGGCCAAAAAGTGGCAAACGCACTGTCCACAAGCCAAAAGATCAAAACAAAACAACTTGTTTAAAGCCACCCTGTCACGTCAAAAAGTATTTGAGAAGGCCTAAGAGGAGCAAAGGAAACGTTCTGGTTCATTTTACACAACCCAAAATGTCAAACAAAACAACTTGTTTAAAGCGACCCTGTCACGTCAAAAACAGTTTAAGAAGGCCAAAGAGAGGCAAACGCACTTTTTAGGATCATTTCACACAAGCCAAAAGATCAAAACAAAACAACTTGTCTGAAGCGACCCTGTTATGTAAAAACTCTTAAAGAAGGCCAAAAAAAGGCAAACGCACCGTTCAGGATCATTTCAAACAAGCCAAAAGATCAAAACAAAACAACTTGTCTAAAGCGACCCTGTCAGGTCAAAAAGTATTTGAGAAGGCCTAAAAGAAGCAAAAGAAACGTTCAGATTCATTTTAAACAACCTAAAATGTCAAACAAAACAACTTGTTTAAAGCGACCCTGTCACGTCAAAAACTATTTGAGAAGGCCTAAGAGAGGCAAACGCACCGTTTAGGATCATTTCACACAAGCCAAAAGATCAAAACAAAACAACTTGTCTGAAGCGACCCTGTCACTTCAAAAAGTATTCAAGAAAGCCTAACAGGAGCAAAAGAAACGTTTAGGTTCATTTTAAACAACCCAAAATATCGAACAAAACAACTTGTTTGAAGCGACCCTGTTACGTTAAAAACTATTTAAGAAATCCAAAAAGAGGCAAACGCACTGTTCAGAATCATTTTACACAAGCCAAAAGATCATAACAAAACAACTTGTCTGAAGCGACCCTGTCAGGTCAAAAAGTATTCGAGAAGGCCTAGAAAAAGCAAAAGAAACGTTCAGATTTATTTTAAACAACCCAAAATGTCAAACAAAACAACTTGTTTAAAGCCACCCTGTCACGTCAAAAAGTATTTGAGAAGGCCTAAAAGAAGCAAAAGAAACGTTCAGATTCATTTTAAACAACCCAAAATGTCAAACAAAACAACTTGTTTAAAGCGACCCTGTCACGTCAAAAACTATTTAAGAAGGCCAAAGAGAGGCAAACGCACCGTTTAGGATCATTTCACACATGCCAAAAGATCAAAACAAGGCCTAAAAAAAGCAAAAGAAACGTTCAGATTCATTTTAAACAACCCAAAATGTCAAACAAAACAACTTGTTTAAAGCCACCCTGTCACGTCAAAAAGTATTTGAGAAGGCCTAAGAGGAGCAAAGGAAACGTTCTGGTTCATTTTACACAACCCAAAATGTCAAACAAAACAACTTGTTTAAAGCGACCCTGTCACGTCAAAAACAGTTTAAGAAGGCCAAAGAGAGGCAAACGCACTTTTTAGGATCATTTCACACAAGCCAAAAGATCAAAACAAAACAACTTGTCTGAAGCGACCCTGTTATGTAAAAACTCTTAAAGAAGGCCAAAAACAGGCAAACGCACCGTTCAGGATCATTTCAAACAAGCCAAAAGATCAAAACAAAACAACTTGTCTAAAGCGACCCTGTCAGGTCAAAAAGTATTTGAGAAGGCCTAAAAGAAGCAAAAGAAACGTTCAGATTCATTTTAAACAACCCAAAATGTCAAACAAAATAACTTGTTTAAAGCGACCCTGTCACGTCAAAAACTATTTGAGAAGGCCTAAGAGGAGCAAAGGAAACGTTCTGGTTCATTTTACACAACCCAACATGTCAAACAAAACAACTTGTTTAAAGCGACCCTGTCACGTCAAAAACTATTTAAGAAGGCCAAAGAGAGGCAAACGCACCGTTTAGGATCATTTCACACAAGCCAAAAAGATCAAAACAAAACAACTTGTCTGAAGCGACCCTGTCAGGTCAAAAAGTATTTGAGAAGGCCTAAAAGAAGCAAAAGAAACGTTCAGATTCATTTTAAACAACCCAAAATGTCAAACAAAACAACTTGTTTAAAGCGACCCTGTCACGTCAAATACTATTTGAGAAGGCCTAAGAGGAGCAAAGGAAACGTTCTGGTTCATTTTACACAACCCAACATGTCAAACAAAACAACTTGTTTAAAGCGACCCTGTCACGTCAAAAACTATTTTAAAAGGCCAAAGAGAGGCAAACGCACCGTTTAGGATCATTTCACACAAGCCAAAAAGATCAAAACAAAACAACTTGTCTGAAGCGACCCTGTCACTTCAAAAAGTATTCAAGAAGACCTAACAGGAGCAAAAGAAACGTTTAGGTTCATTTTAAACAACCCAAAATATCGAACAAAACAACTTGTTTGAAGCGACCCTGTTACGTTAAAAACTATTTAAGAAATCCAAAAAGAGGCAAACGCACTGTTCAGAATCATTTCACACAAGCCAAAAGATCATAACAAAACAACTTGTCTGAAGCGACCCTGTCAGGTCAAAAAGTATTCGAGAAGGCCTAGAAAAAGCAAAAGAAACGTTCAGATTCATTTTAAACAACCCAAAATGTCAAACAAAACAACTTGTTTAAAGCCACCCTGTCACGTCAAAAAGTATTTGAGAAGGCCTAAAAGAAGCAAAAGAAACGTTCAGATTCATTTTAAACAACCCAAAATGTCAAACAAAACAACTTGTTTAAAGCGACCCTGTCACGTCAAAAACAGTTTAAGAAGGCCAAAGAGAGGCAAACGCACTTTTTAGGATCATTTCAAACAAGCCAAAAGATCAAAACAAAACAACTTGTCTAAAGCGACCCTGTCAGGTCAAAAAGTATTTGAGAAGGCCTAAAAGAAGCAAAAGAAATAGTCCGAGAAAATCTTACATTAGCTCAAGAAATTTTCCGGGCAGCACAATTTTTATGGGAAATTGTAGTATTTGATATCTAGAAACATAATTACCATGTGCGCACTCATGCGCATATTAGCATTTTGTGCTAGAGCCCCCCAAAGAGCCCCCTTTAATTGGTAATACTAGATCATGAAGGATTTAGACCAAATTTTTAAAATAGACACTAAACAAGGTTCTAAAATAATTTTTGAAAAAAAATTTTTCGCAAAAAAATTTCTTCACCCCCAAATGGCCCCAAAATGAGTAATACTTATCACGTTGGATTTACACCAAATTTTGAAAATAGGTTCATAATAAGGTTCTAAAGAACATTCTACAAAAAAAAAATCTGTAAAAAATTTTCTTCACCCCCCATGAGAAATAGCCCCCAGAAGGGGCAAGTTTTTTTTTTTAAATATTTTTCAAAAAGGGTTTTTAGAACCTAATTTTGCATCTGTTTGTAAAATTTGGTGTAAATTGAACTTTGTAAATATTACTCATTTTGGGGCCATTTAGGGGGTGAAGGAATTTTTTGGAATAATTTTTTTTATGAATATCACTTTAGAACCTTATTAAGTGTCTATTTGCAAAATTTGGTGCAGATTCACCATGATGTAGTATTACGAATTAAAGGGGGCTCTTTGGGGGGCTCTAGCACAAAATGCTAATATGCGCATGTGTGCGCACATGGTAATTATGATTCTAGGTATCAAATACTATACTTATTCACAAAAATTGTGCTGCCCGAAAAATTTCTGAAAAATAAGGATTTTTTGTAAGATTTTCTCGGACTAAAACGTTCAGATTCATTTTAAACAACCCAAAATGTCAAACAAAACAACTTGTTTAAAGCGACCCTGTCACGTCAAAAACTATTTGAGAAGGCCTAAGAAGAGCAAAGAAAACGTTCTGGTTCATTTTACACAACCCAACATGTCAAACAAAACAACTTGTTTAAAGCGACCCTGTCACGTCAAAAACTATTTAAGAAGGCCAAAGAGAGGCAAACGCACCGTTTAGGATCATTTCACACAAGCCAAAAGATCAAAACAAAACAACTTGTCTGAAGCGACCCTGTCACTTCAAAAAGTATTCAAGAAGGCCTAACAGGAGCAAAAGAAACGTTTAGGTTCATTTTAAACAACCCAAAATATCGAACAAAACAACTTGTTTGAAGCGACCCTGTTACGTTAAAAACTATTTAAAAAGGCCAAAAAGAGCAAACGCACTGTTCAGAATCATTTCACACAAGCCAAAAGATCATAACAAAACAACTTGTCTGAAGCGACCCTGTCAGGTCAAAAAGTATTCGAGAAGGCCTAGAAAAAGCAAAAGAAACGTTCAGATTCATTTTAAACAACCCAAAATGTCAAACAAAACAACTTGTTTAAAGCCACCCTGTCACGTCAAAAAGTATTTGAGAAGGCCTAAAAGAAGCAAAAGAAACGTTCAGATTCATTTTAAACAACCCAAAATGTCAAACAAAACAACTTGTTTAAAGCCACCCTGTCACGTCAAAAAGTATTTGAGAAGGCCTAAGAGGAGCAAAGGAAACGTTCTGGTTCATTTTACACAACCCAAAATGTCAAACAAAACAACTTGTTTAAAGCGACCCTGTCACGTCAAAAACAGTTTAAGAAGGCCAAATAGAGGCAAACGCACTTTTTAGGATCATTTCACACAAGCCAAAAGATCAAAACAAAACAACTTGTCTCAAGCGACCCTGTTATGTAAAAACTCTTAAAGAAGGCCAAAAAAAGGCAAACGCACCGTTCAGGATCATTTCAAACAAGCCAAAAGATCAAAACAAAAAACTTGTTTAAAGCGACCCTGTCACGTCAAATACTATTTGAGAAGGCCTAAGAGGAGCAAAGGAAACGTTCTGGTTCATTTTACACAACCCAACATGTCAAACAAAACAACTTGTTTAAAGCGACCCTGTCACGTCAAAAACTATTTAAGAAGGCCAAAGAGAGGCAAACGCACCGTTTAGGATCATTTCACACAAACCAAAAAGATCAAAACAAAACAACTTGTCTGAAGCGACCCTGTCACTTCAAAAAGTATTCAAGAAGACCTAACAGGAGCAAAAGAAACGTTTAGGTTCATTTTAAACAACCCAAAATATCGAACAAAACAACTTGTTTGAAGCGACCCTGTTACGTTAAAAACTATTTAAGAAGGCCAAAAAGAGGCAAACGCACTGTTCAGGATCATTTCACACAAGCCAAAAGATCAAAACAAAACAACTTGTCTGAAGCGACCCTGTCAGGTCAAAAAGTATTTGAGAAGGCCCAAAAGAAGCAAAAGAAACGTTCAGATTCATTTTAAACAACCCAAAATGTCAAACAAAACAACTTGTTTAAAGCGACCCTGTCACGTCAAATACTATTTGAGAAGGCCTAAGAGGAGCAAAGGAAACGTTCTGGTTCATTTTACACAACCCAACATGTCAAACAAAACAACTTGTTTAAAGCGACCCTGTCACGTCAAAAACTATTATAGAAGGCCAAAGAGAGGCAAACGCACCGTTTAGGATCATTTCACACAAGCCAAAAAGATCAAAACAAAACAACTTGTCTGAAGCGACCCTGTCACTTCAAAAAGTATTCAAGAAGACCTAACAGGAGCAAAAGAAACGTTTAGGTTCATTTTAAACAACCCAAAATATCGAACAAAACAACTTGTTTGAAGCGACCCTGTTACGTTAAAAACTATTTAAGAAGGCCAAAAAGAGGCAAACGCACTGTTCAGGATCATTTCACACAAGCCAAAAGATCAAAACAAAACAACTTGTCTGAAGCGACCCTGTCAGGTCAAAAAGTATTTGAGAAGGCCTAAGAGGAGCAAAGGAAACGTTCTGGTTCATTTTACACAACCCAAAATGTCAAACAAAACAACTTGTTTAAAGCGACCCTGTCACGTCAAAAACAGTTTAAGAAGGCCAAAGAGAGGCAAACGCACTTTTTAGGATAATTTCACACAAGCCAAAAGATCAAAACAAAACAACTTGTCTGAAGCGACCCTGTTATGTAAAAACTCTTAAAGAAGGCCAAAAAAAGGCAAACGCACCGTTCAGGATCATTTCAAACAAGCCAAAAGATCAAAACAAAACAACTTGTCTAAAGCGACCCTGTCAGGTCAAAAAGTATTTGAGAAGGCCTAAAAGAAGCAAAAGAAACGTTCAGATTCATTTTAAACAACCCAAAATGTCAAACAAAACAACTTGTTTAAAGCGACCCTGTCACGTCAAAAACTATTTGAGAAGGCCTAAGAAGAGCAAAGAAAACGTTCTGGTTCATTTTACACAACCCAACATGTCAAACAAAACAACTTGTTTAAAGCGACCCTGTCACGTCAAAAACTATTTAAGAAGGCCAAAGAGAGGCAAACGCACCGTTTAGGATCATTTCACACAAGCCAAAAGATCAAAACAAAACAACTTGTCTGAAGCGACCCTGTCACTTCAAAAAGTATTCAAGAAGGCCTAACAGGAGCAAAAGAAACGTTTAGGTTCATTTTAAACAACCCAAAATATCGAACAAAACAACTTGTTTGAAGCGACCCTGTTACGTTAAAAACTATTTAAAAAGGCCAAAAAGAGCAAACGCACTGTTCAGAATCATTTCACACAAGCCAAAAGATCATAACAAAACAACTTGTCTGAAGCGACCCTGTCAGGTCAAAAAGTATTCGAGAAGGCCTAGAAAAAGCAAAAGAAACGTTCAGATTCATTTTAAACAACCCAAAATGTCAAACAAAACAACTTGTTTAAAGCCACCCTGTCACGTCAAAAAGTATTTGAGAAGGCCTAAAAGAAGCAAAAGAAACGTTCAGATTCATTTTAAACAACCTAAAATGTCAAACAAAACAACTTGTTTAAAGCGACCCTGTCACGTCAAAAACTATTTGAGAAGGCCTAAGAGAGGCAAACGCACCGTTTAGGATCATTTCACACAAGCCAAAAGATTAAAACAAAACAACTTGTCTGAAGCGACCCTGTCACTTCAAAAAGTATTCAAGAAAGCCTAACAGGAGCAAAAGAAACGTTTAGGTTCATTTTAAACAACCCAAAATATCGAACAAAACAACTTGTTTGAAGCGACCCTGTTACGTTGAAAACTATTTAAGAAATCCAAAAAGAGGCAAACGCACTGTTCAGAATCATTTTACACAAGCCAAAAGATCATAACAAAACAACTTGTCTGAAGCGACCCTGTCAGGTCAAAAAGTATTCGAGAAGGCCTAGAAAAAGCAAAAGAAACGTTCAGATTTATTTTAAACAACCCAAAATGTCAAACAAAACAACTTGTTTAAAGCCACCCTGTCACGTCAAAAAGTATTTGAGAAGGCCTAAAAGAAGCAAAAGAAACGTTCAGATTCATTTTAAACAACCCAAAATGTCAAACAAAACAACTTGTTTAAAGCGACCCTGTCACGTCAAAAACTATTTAAGAAGGCCAAAGAGAGGCAAACGCACCGTTTAGGATCATTTCACACATGCCAAAAGATCAAAACAAGGCCTAAAAAAAGCAAAAGAAACGTTCAGATTCATTTTAAACAACCCAAAATGTCAAACAAAACAACTTGTTTAAAGCCACCCTGTCACGTCAAAAAGTATTTGAGAAGGCCTAAGAGGAGCAAAGGAAACGTTCTGGTTCATTTTACACAACCCAAAATGTCAAACAAAACAACTTGTTTAAAGCGACCCTGTCACGTCAAAAACAGTTTAAGAAGGCCAAAGAGAGGCAAACGCACTTTTTAGGATCATTTCACACAAGCCAAAAGATCAAAACAAAACAACTTGTCTGAAGCGACCCTGTTATGTAAAAACTCTTAAAGAAGGCCAAAAAAAGGCAAACGCACCGTTCAGGATCATTTCAAACAAGCCAAAAGATCAAAACAAAACAACTTGTCTAAAGCGACCCTGTCAGGTCAAAAAGTATTTGAGAAGGCCTAAAAGAAGCAAAAGAAACGTTCAGATTCATTTTAAACAACCCAAAATGTCAAACAAAACAACTTGTTTAAAGCGACCCTGTCACGTCAAAAACTATTTGAGAAGGCCTAAGAGGAGCAAAGGAAACGTTCTGGTTCATTTTACACAACCCAACATGTCAAACAAAACAACTTGTTTAAAGCGACCCTGTCACGTCAAAAACTATTTAAGAAGGCCAAAGAGAGGCAAACGCACCGTTTAGGATCATTTCACACAAGCCAAAAGATCAAAACAAAACAACTGGTCTGAAGCGACCCTGTCACTTCAAAAAGTATTCAAGAAGGCTTAACAGGAGCAAAAGAAACGTTTAGGTTCATTTTAAACAACCCAAAATATCGAACAAAACAACTTGTTTGAAGCGACCCTGTTACGCTAAAAACTATATAAGAAGGCCAAAAAGAGGCAAACGCACTGTCCAGGATCATTTCACACAAGCCAAAAGATCAAAACAAAACAACTTGTCTGAAGCGACCCTGTCAGGTCAAAAAGTATTTGAGAAGGCCTAAAAGAAGCAAAAGAAACGTTCAGATTCATTTTAAACATTCCAAAATGTCAAACAAAACAACTTGTTTAAAGCGACCCTGTCACGTCAAAAACTATTTGAGAAGGCCTAAGAGGAGCAAAGGAAACGTTCTGGTTCATTTTACACAACCCAACATGTCAAACAAAACAACTCGTTTAAAGCGACCCTGTCACGTCAAGAACTATTTAAAAAGGCCAAAGAGAGGCAAACGCACCGTTTAGGATCATTTCACACAAGCCAAAAGATCAAAACAAAACAACTTGTCTGAAGCGACCCTGTCACTTCAAAAAGTATTCAAGAAGGCCTAACAGGAGCAAAAGAAACGTTTAGGTTCATTTTAAACAACCCAAAATATCGAACAAAACAACTTGTTTGAAGCGACCCTGTTACGTTAAAAACTATTTAAGAAATCCAAAAAGAGGCAAACGCACTGTTCAGAATCATTTCACACAAGCCAAAAGATCATAACAAAACAACTTGTCTGAAGCGACCCTGTCAGGTCAAAAAGTATTCGAGAAGGCCTAGAAAAAGCAAAAGAAACGTTCAGATTCATTTTAAACAACCCAAAATGTCAAACAAAACAACTTGTTTAAAGCCACCCTGTCACATCAAAAAGTATTTGAGAAGGCCTAAAAGAAGCAAAAGAAACGTTCAGATTCATTTTAAACAACCCAAAATGTCAAACAAAACAACTTGTTTAAAGCCACCCTGTCACGTCAAAAAGTTTTTGAGAAGGCCTAAGAGGAGCAAAGGAAACGTTCTGGTTCATTTTACACAACCCAAAATGTCAAACAAAACAACTTGTTTAAAGCGACCCTGTCACGTCAAAAACAGTTTAAGAAGGCCAAAGAGAGGCAAACGCACTTTTTAGGATCATTTCACACAAGCCAAAAGATCAAAACAAAACAACTTGTCTGAAGCGACCCTGTTATGTAAAAACTCTTAAAGAAGGCCAAAAAAAGGCAAACGCACCGTTCAGGATCATTTCAAACAAGCCAAAAGATCAAAACAAAACAACTTGTCTAAAGCGACCCTGTCAGGTCAAAAAGTATTTGAGAAGGCCTAAAAGAAGCAAAAGAAACGTTCAGATTCATTTTAAACAACCCAAAATGTCAAACAAAATAACTTGTTTAAAGCGACCCTGTCACGTCAAAAACTATTTGAGAAGGCCTAAGAGGAGCAAAGGAAACGTTCTGGTTCATTTTACACAACCCAACATGTCAAACAAAACAACTTGTTTAAAGCGACCCTGTCACGTCAAAAACTATTTAAGAAGGCCAAAGAGAGGCAAACGCACCGTTTAGGATCATTTCACACAAGCCAAAAAGATCAAAACAAAACAACTTGTCTGAAGCGACCCTGTCAGGTCAAAAAGTATTTGAGAAGGCCTAAAAGAAGCAAAAGAAACGTTCAGATTCATTTTAAACAACCCAAAATGTCAAACAAAATAACTTGTTTAAAGCGACCCTGTCACGTCAAATACTATTTGAGAAGGCCTAAGAGGAGCAAAGGAAACGTTCTGGTTCATTTTACACAACCCAACATGTCAAACAAAACAACTTGTTTAAAGCGACCCTGTCACGTCAAAAACTATTTTAAAAGGCCAAAGAGAGGCAAACGCACCGTTTAGGATCATTTCACACAAGCCAAAAAGATCAAAACAAAACAACTTGTCTGAAGCGACCCTGTCACTTCAAAAAGTATTCAAGAAGACCTAACAGGAGCAAAAGAAACGTTTAGGTTCATTTTAAACAACCCAAAATATCGAACAAAACAACTTGTTTGAAGCGACCCTGTTACGTTAAAAACTATTTAAGAAATCCAAAAAGAGGCAAACGCACTGTTCAGAATCATTTCACACAAGCCAAAAGATCATAACAAAACAACTTGTCTGAAGCGACCCTGTCAGGTCAAAAAGTATTCGAGAAGGCCTAGAAAAAGCAAAAGAAACGTTCAGATTCATTTTAAACAACCCAAAATGTCAAACAAAACAACTTGTTTAAAGCCACCCTGTCACGTCAAAAAGTATTTGAGAAGGCCTAAAAGAAGCAAAAGAAACGTTCAGATTCATTTTAAACAACCCAAAATGTCAAACAAAACAACTTGTTTAAAGCGACCCTGTCACGTCAAAAACTATTTAAGAAGGCCAAAGAGAGGCAAACGCACCGTTTAGGATCATTTCACACAAGCCAAAAGATCAAAACAAAACAACTTGTCTGAAGCGACCCTGTCACTTCAAAAAGTATTCAAGAAGGCCTAACAGGAGCAAAAGAAACGTTTAGGTTCATTTTAAACAACCCAAAATATCGAACAAAACAACTTGTTTGAAGCGACCCTGTTACGTTAAAAACTATTTAAAAAGGCCAAAAAGAGCAAACGCACTGTTCAGAATCATTTCACACAAGCCAAAAGATCATAACAAAACAACTTGTCTGAAGCGACCCTGTCAGGTCAAAAAGTATTCGAGAAGGCCTAGAAAAAGCAAAAGAAACGTTCAGATTCATTTTAAACAACCCAAAATGTCAAACAAAACAACTTGTTTAAAGCCACCCTGTCACGTCAAAAAGTATTTGAGAAGGCCTAAAAGAAGCAAAAGAAACGTTCAGATTCATTTTAAACAACCCAAAATGTCAAACAAAACAACTTGTTTAAAGCCACCCTGTCACGTCAAAAAGTATTTGAGAAGGCCTAAGAGGAGCAAAGGAAACGTTCTGGTTCATTTTACACAACCCAAAATGTCAAACAAAACAACTTGTTTAAAGCGACCCTGTCACGTCAAAAACAGTTTAAGAAGGCCAAATAGAGGCAAACGCACTTTTTAGGATCATTTCACACAAGCCAAAAGATCAAAACAAAACAACTTGTCTCAAGCGACCCTGTTATGTAAAAACTCTTAAAGAAGGCCAAAAAAAGGCAAACGCACCGTTCAGGATCATTTCAAACAAGCCAAAAGATCAAAACAAAAAACTTGTTTAAAGCGACCCTGTCACGTCAAATACTATTTGAGAAGGCCTAAGAGGAGCAAAGGAAACGTTCTGGTTCATTTTACACAACCCAACATGTCAAACAAAACAACTTGTTTAAAGCGACCCTGTCACGTCAAAAACTATTTAAGAAGGCCAAAGAGAGGCAAACGCACCGTTTAGGATCATTTCACACAAACCAAAAAGATCAAAACAAAACAACTTGTCTGAAGCGACCCTGTCACTTCAAAAAGTATTCAAGAAGACCTAACAGGAGCAAAAGAAACGTTTAGGTTCATTTTAAACAACCCAAAATATCGAACAAAACAACTTGTTTGAAGCGACCCTGTTACGTTAAAAACTATTTAAGAAGGCCAAAAAGAGGCAAACGCACTGTTCAGGATCATTTCACACAAGCCAAAAGATCAAAACAAAACAACTTGTCTGAAGCGACCCTGTCAGGTCAAAAAGTATTTGAGAAGGCCCAAAAGAAGCAAAAGAAACGTTCAGATTCATTTTAAACAACCCAAAATGTCAAACAAAACAACTTGTTTAAAGCGACCCTGTCACGTCAAATACTATTTGAGAAGGCCTAAGAGGAGCAAAGGAAACGTTCTGGTTCATTTTACACAACCCAACATGTCAAACAAAACAACTTGTTTAAAGCGACCCTGTCACGTCAAAAACTATTATAGAAGGCCAAAGAGAGGCAAACGCACCGTTTAGGATCATTTCACACAAGCCAAAAAGATCAAAACAAAACAACTTGTCTGAAGCGACCCTGTCACTTCAAAAAGTATTCAAGAAGACCTAACAGGAGCAAAAGAAACGTTTAGGTTCATTTTAAACAACCCAAAATATCGAACAAAACAACTTGTTTGAAGCGACCCTGTTACGTTAAAAACTATTTAAGAAGGCCAAAAAGAGGCAAACGCACTGTTCAGGATCATTTCACACAAGCCAAAAGATCATAACAAAACAACTTGTCTGAAGCGACCCTGTCAGGTCAAAAAGTATTCGAGAAGGCCTAGAAAAGGCAAAAGAAACGTTCAGATTCATTTTAAACAACCCAAAATGTCAAACAAAACAACTTGTTTAAAGCCACCCTGTCACGTCAAAAAGTATTTGAGAAGGCCTAAAGAAGCAAAAGAAACGTTCAGATTCATTTTAAACAACCCAAAATGTCAAACAAAACAACTTGTTTAAAGCGACCCTGTCACGTCAAAAACTATTTAAGAAGGCCAAAGAGAGGCAAACGCACCGTTTAGGATCATTTCACACATGCCAAAAGATCAAAACAAGGCCTAAAAAAAGCAAAAGAAACGTTCAGATTCATTTTAAACAACCCAAAATGTCAAACAAAACAACTTGTTTAAAGCCACCCTGTCACGTCAAAAAGTATTTGAGAAGGCCTAAGAGGAGCAAAGGAAACGTTCTGGTTCATTTTACACAACCCAAAATGTCAAACAAAACAACTTGTTTAAAGCGACCCTGTCACGTCAAAAACAGTTTAAGAAGGCCAAAGAGAGGCAAACGCACTTTTTAGGATAATTTCACACAAGCCAAAAGATCAAAACAAAACAACTTGTCTGAAGCGACCCTGTTATGTAAAAACTCTTAAAGAAGGCCAAAAAAAGGCAAACGCACCGTTCAGGATCATTTCAAACAAGCCAAAAGATCAAAACAAAACAACTTGTCTAAAGCGACCCTGTCAGGTCAAAAAGTATTTGAGAAGGCCTAAAAGAAGCAAAAGAAACGTTCAGATTCATTTTAAACAACCCAAAATGTCAAACAAAACAACTTGTTTAAAGCGACCCTGTCACGTCAAAAACTATTTGAGAAGGCCTAAGAAGAGCAAAGAAAACGTTCTGGTTCATTTTACACAACCCAACATGTCAAACAAAACAACTTGTTTAAAGCGACCCTGTCACGTCAAAAACTATTTAAGAAAGCCAAAGAGAGGCAAACGCACCGTTTAGGATCATTTCACACAAGCCAAAAGATCAAAACAAAACAACTTGTCTGAAGCGACCCTGTCACTTCAAAAAGTATTCAAGAAGGCCTAACAGGAGCAAAAGAAACGTTTAGGTTCATTTTAAACAACCCAAAATATCGAACAAAACAACTTGTTTGAAGCGACCCTGTTACGTTAAAAACTATTTAAAAAGGCCAAAAAGAGCAAACGCACTGTTCAGAATCATTTCACACAAGCCAAAAGATCATAACAAAACAACTTGTCTGAAGCGACCCTGTCAGGTCAAAAAGTATTCGAGAAGGCCTAGAAAAAGCAAAAGAAACGTTCAGATTCATTTTAAACAACCCAAAATGTCAAACAAAACAACTTGTTTAAAGCCACCCTGTCACGTCAAAAAGTATTTGAGAAGGCCTAAAAGAAGCAAAAGAAACGTTCAGATTCATTTTAAACAACCCAAAATGTCAAACAAAACAACTTGTTTAAAGCGACCTTGTCACGTCAAAAACTATTTAAGAAGGCCAAAGAGAGGCAAACGCACCGTTTAGGATCATTTCACACATGCCAATAGATCAAAACAAGGCCTAAAAAAAGCAAAAGAAACGTTCAGATTCATTTTAAACAACCCAAAATGTCAAACAAAACAACTTGTTTAAAGCCACCCTGTCACGTCAAAAAGTATTTTAGAAGGCCTAAAAGAAGCAAAAGAAACGTTCAGATTCATTTTAAACAACCCAAAATGTCAAACAAAACAACTTGTTTAAAGCGACCCTGTCACGTCAAAAACTATTTAAGAAGGCCAAAGAGAGGCAAACGCACCGTTTAGGATCATTTCACACATGCCAAAAGATCAAAACAAGGCCTAAAAAAAGCAAAAGAAACGTTCAGATTCATTTTAAACAACCCAAAATGTCAAACAAAACAACTTGTTTAAAGCTACCCTGTCACGTCAAAAAGTATTTGAGAAGGCCTAAGAGGAGCAAAGGAAACGTTCTGGTTCATTTTACACAACCCAAAATGTCAAACAAAACAACTTGTTTAAAGCGACCCTGTCACGTCAAAAACTATTTAAGAAGGCCAAAGAGAGGCAAACGCACCGTTTAGGATCATTTCACACATGCCAAAAGATCAAAACAAGGCCTAAAAAAAGCAAAAGAAACGTTCAGATTCATTTTAAACAACCCAAAATGTCAAACAAAACAACTTGTTTAAAGCCACCCTGTCACGTCAAAAAGTATTTGAGAAGGCCTAAGAGGAGCAAAGGAAACGTTCTGGTTCATTTTACACAACCCAAAATGTCAAACAAAACAACTTGTTTAAAGCGACCCTGTCACGTCAAAAACAGTTTAAGAAGGCCAAAGAGAGGCAAACGCACTTTTTAGGATCATTTCACACAAGCCAAAAGATCAAAACAAAACAACTTGTCTGAAGCGACCCTGTTATGTAAAAACTCTTAAAGAAGGCCAAAAAAAGGCAAACGCACCGTTCAGGATCATTTCAAACAAGCCAAAAGATCAAAACAAAACAACTTGTCTAAAGCGACCCTGTCAGGTCAAAAAGTATTTGAGAAGGCCTAAAAGAAGCAAAAGAAACGTTCAGATTCATTTTAAACAACCCAAAATGTCAAACAAAACAACTTGTTTAAAGCGACCCTGTCACGTCAAAAACTATTTGAGAAGGCCTAAGAGGAGCAAAGGAAACGTTCTGGTTCATTTTACGCAACCCAACATGTCAAACAAAACAACTTGTTTAAAGCGACCAAAAGAGAGGCAAACGCACCGTTTAGGATCATTTCACACAAGCCAAAAGATCAAAACAAAACAACTTGTCTGAAGCGACCCTGTCACTTCAAAAAGTATTCAAGAAGGCCTAACAGGAGCAAAAGAAACGTTTAGGTTCATTTTAAACAACCCAAAATATCGAACAAAACAACTTGTTTGAAGCGACCCTGTTACGTTAAAAACTATATAAGAAGGCCAAAAAGAGGCAAACGCACTGTCCAGGATCATTTCACACAAGCCAAAAGATCAAAACAAAACAACTTGTCTGAAGCGACCCTGTCAGGTCAAAAAGTCTTTGAGAAGGCCTAAAAGAAGCAAAAGAAACGTTCAGATTCATTTTAAACAACCCAAAATGTCAAACAAAACAACTTGTTTAAAGCGACCATGTCACGTCAAAAACTATTTGAGAAGGCCTAAGAGGAGCAAAGGAAACGTTCTGGTTCATTTTACACAACCCAACATGTCAAACAAAACAACTTGTTTAAAGCGACCCTGTCACGTCAAAAACTATTTAAAAAGGCCAAAGAGAGGCAAACGCACCGTTTAGGATCATTTCACACAAGCCAAAAGATCAAAACAAAACAACTTGTCTGAAGCGACCCTGTCACTTCAAAAAGTATTTAAGAAGGCCTAACAGGAGCAAAAGAAACGTTTAGGTTCATTTTAAACAACCCAAAATATCGAACAAAACAACTTGTTTGAAGCGACCCTGTTACGTTAAAAACTATTTAAGAAGGCCAAAAAGTGGCAAACGCACTGTCCACAAGCCAAAAGATCAAAACAAAACAACTTGTCTGAAGCGACCCTGCCAGGTCAAAAAGTATTTGAGAAGGCCTAAAAGAAGCAAAAGAAACGTTCAGATTCATTTTAAACATTCCAAAATGTCAAACAAAACAACTTGTTTAAAGCCACCCTGTCACGTCAAAAAATATTTGAGAAGGCCTAAGAGGAGCAAAGGAAACGTTCTGGTTCATTTTACACAACCCAAAATGTCAAACAAAACAACTTGTTTAAAGCGACCCTGTCACGTCAAAAACAGTTTAAGAAGGCCAAAGAGAGGCAAACGCACTTTTTAGGATCATTTCACACAAGCCAAAAGATCAAAACAAAACAACTTGTCTGAAGCGACCCTGTTATGTAAAAACTCTTAAAGAAGGCCAAAAAAAGGCAAACGCACCGTTCAGGATCATTTCAAACAAGCCAAAAGATCAAAACAAAACAACTTGTCTAAAGCGACCCTGTCAGGTCAAAAAGTATTTGAGAAGGCCTAAAAGAAGCAAAAGAAACGTTCAGATTCATTTTAAACAACCTAAAATGTCAAACAAAACAACTTGTTTAAAGCGACCCTGTCACGTCAAATACTATTTGAGAAGGCCTAAGAGAGGCAAACGCACCGTTTAGGATCATTTCACACAAGCCAAAAGATCAAAACAAAACAACTTGTCTGAAGCGACCCTGTCACTTCAAAAAGTATTCAAGAAAGCCTAACAGGAGCAAAAGAAACGTTTAGGTTCATTTTAAACAACCCAAAATATCGAACAAAACAACTTGTTTGAAGCGACCCTGTTACGTTAAAAACTATTTAAGAAGGCCAAAAAGAGGCAAACGCACCGTTTAGGATCATTTCACACATGCCAAAAGATCATAACAAAACAACTTGTCTGAAGCGACCCTGTCAGGTCAAAAAGTATTTGAGAAGGCCTAAAAAAAGCAAAAGAAACGTTCAGATTCATTTTAAACAACCCAAAATGTCAAACAAAACAACTTGTTTAAAGCGACCCTGTCACGTCAAATACTATTTGAGAAGGCCTAATAGGAGCAAAGGAAACGTTCTGGTTCATTTTACACAACCCAACATGTCAAACAAAACAACTTGTTTAAAGCGACCCTGTCACGTCAATAACTATTTAAGAAGGCCAAAGAGAGGCAAACGCACCGTTTAGGATCATTTCACACAAGCCAAAAGATCAAAACAAGGCCTAAAAAAAGCAAAAGAAACGTTCAGATTCATTTTAAACAACCCAAAATGTCAAACAAAACAACTTGTTTAAAGCCACATTGTCACGTCAAAAAGTATTTGAGAAGGCCTAAGAGGAGCAAAAGAAACGTTCAGGTTCATTTTACACAACCCAAAAGAACAAAACAAAACAACTTGTCTAAAGCGACCCTGTCACGTCAAAAACTGTTTAAGAAGGCCAAAGAGAGGCAAACGCACTCTTTAGGATCATTTCACACAAGCCAAAAGATCAAAACAAAACAACTTGTTTGAAGCGACCCAGTTACGTTAAAAACTATTTAAGAAGGCCAAAAAGAGGCAAACGCACTGTTCAGGATCATTTCACACAAGCCAAAAGATCAAAACAAAACAACTTGTCTGAAGCGACCCTGTCAGGTTAAAAAGTATTTGAGAAGGCCTAAAAGAAGCAAAAGAAACGTTCAGATTCATTTTAAACAACCCAAAATGTCAAACAAAACAACTTGTTTAAAGCGACCCTGTCACGTCAAAAACTATTTAAGAAGGCCAAAGAGAGGCAAACGCACCGTTTAGGATCATTTCACACAAGCCAAAAGATCAAAACAAGGCCTAAAAAAAGCAAAAGAAACGTTCAGATTCATTTTAAACAACCCAAAATGTCAAACAAAACAACTTGTTTAAAGCCACATTGTCACGTCAAAAAGTATTTGAGAAGGCCTAAGAAAAGCAAAGGAAACGTTCTGGTTCATTTTACACAACCCAAAATGTCAAACAAAACAACTTGTTTAAAGCGACCCTGTCACGTCAAAAACTATTTAAGAAGGCCAAAGAGAGGCAAACGCACCGTTCAGGATCATTTCAAACAAGCCAAAAGATCAAAACAAAACAACTTGTCTGAAGCGACCCAGTTACTCTAAAAACTATTTAAGAAGGCCAAAAAGAGGCAAACGCACTGTTCAGGATCTGTTCACACAAGCCAAAAGATCAAAACAAAACAACTTGTCTGAAGCGACCCTGTCAGGTCAAAAAGTATTTGAGAAGGCCTAAACGAAGCAAAAGAAACGTTCAGATTCATTTTAAACAACCCAAAATGTCAAACAAAACAACTTGTTTAAAGCCACCCTGTCACGTCAAAAACTGTTTAAGAAGGCCAAAGAGAGGCAAACCCACTCTTTAGGATCATTTCACACAAGCCAAAAGATCAAAACAAAACAACTTGTTTGAAGCGACCCAGTTACTCTAAAAACTATTTAAGAAGGCCAAAAAGAGGCAAACGCACTGTTCAGGATCTGTTCACACAAGCCAAAAGATCAAAACAAAACAACTTGTCTGAAGCGACCCTGTCAGGTCAAAAAGTATTTGAGAAGGCCTAAAAGAAGCAAAAGAAACGTTCAGATTCATTTTAAACAACCCAAAATGTCAAACAAAACAACTTGTTTAAAGCGACTCTGTCACGTCAAATACTATTTGAGAAGGCCTAAGAGGAGCAAAGGAAACGTTCTGGTTCATTTTACACAACCCAACATGTCAAACAAAACAACTTGTTTAAAGCGACCCTGTCACGTCAAAAACTATTTAAGAAGGCCAAAGAGAGGCAAACGCACCGTTTAGGATCATTTCACACAAGCCAAAAGATCAAAACAAAACAACTTGTCTGAAGCGACCCTGTCACTTCAAAAAGTATTCAAGAAGGCCTAACAGGAGCAAAAGAAACGTTTAGGTTCATTTTAAACAACCCGAAATATCGAACAAAACAACTTGTTTGAAGCGACCCTGTTACGTTAAAAACTATTTAAGAAGGCCAAAAAGAGGCAAACGCACTGTTCAGGATCATTTCACACAAGCCAAAAGATCATAACAAAACAACTTGTCTGAAGCGACCCTGTCAGGTCAAAAAGTATTCGAGAAGGCCTAGAAAAAGCAAAAGAAACGTTCAGATTCATTTTAAACAACCCAAAATGTCAAACAAAACAACTTGTTTAAAGCCACCCTGTCACGTCAAAAAGTATTTGAGAAGGCCTAAAAGAAGCAAAAGAAACGTTCAGATTCATTTTAAACAACCCAAAATGTCAAACAAAACAACTTGTTTAAAGCGACCCTGTCACGTCAAAAACTATTTGAGAAGGCCTAAGAGGAGCAAAGGAAACGTTCTGGTTCATTTTACACAACCCAACATGTCAAACAAAACAACTTGTTTAAAGCGACCCTGTCACGTCAAAAACTATTTAAAAAGGCCAAAGAGAGGCAAACGCACCGTTTAGGATCATTTCACACAAGCCAAAAGATCAAAACAAAACAACTTGTCTGAAGCGACCCTGTCACTTCAAAAAGTATTTAAGAAGGCCTAACAGGAGCAAAAGAAACGTTTAGGTTCATTTTAAACAACCCAAAATATCGAACAAAACAACTTGTTTGAAGCGACCCTGTTACGTTTAAAAACTATTTAAGAAGGCCAAAAAGTGGCAAACGCACTGTCCACAAGCCAAAAGATCAAAACAAAACAACTTGTCTGAAGCGACCCTGCCAGGTCAAAAAGTATTTGAGAAGGCCTAAAAGAAGCAAAAGAAACGTTCAGATTCATTTTAAACATTCCAAAATGTCAAACAAAACAACTTGTTTAAAGCCACCCTGTCACGTCAAAAAGTATTTGAGAAGGCCTAAGAGGAGCAAAGGAAACGTTCTGGTTCATTTTACACAACCCCAAAATGTCAAACAAAACAACTTGTTTAAAGCGACCCTGTCACGTCAAAAAACAGTTTAAGAAGGCCAAAGAGAGGCAAACGCACTTTTTAGGATCATTTCACACAAGCCAAAACATCAAAACAAAACAACTTGTCTGAAGCGACCCTGTTATGTAAAAACTCTTAAAGAAGGCCAAAAAAAGGCAAACGCACCGTTCAGGATCATTTCAAACAAGCCAAAAGATCAAAACAAAACAACTTGTCTAAAGCGACCCTGTCAGGTCAAAAAGTATTTGAGAAGGCCTAAAAGAAGCAAAAGAAACGTTCAGATTCATTTTAAACAACCCAAAATGTCAAACAAAACAACTTGTTTAAAGCGACCCTGTCACGTCAAAAAA